>OX457025.1:106836747-107205025 GCA_949752745.1 Protula sp. h YS-2021 | reverse complement strand
ATGCCCTCTACAGGTTAGTGGATGGCGGAGGGGTGGGGACGGGGGGGGGGTAATTGGTTGGGTGGTGGGGTTGAGGGAAGGAGGAATGGAGAGGAGGGGCCTGATGAGTAGGGTGGTCACCCAATCACGTGAGTGATCTACTCAATGCCCTCTACAGGTTAGTGGATGGCTGAGAGGTATGGGTGGGGTGTGGTTGTTGGTTGGGTGGTGGGGTTGAGGGAAGGAGGGATAAAGAGCAGCGGCCTGATGAGTGGGGTGGTTATTGAATCACGTGGTTGATCTACTCAATGCCCTCTACAGGTTAGTGGATGGCTGAGAGGTATGGGTGGGGTGTGGTTGTTGGTTGGGTGATGGGGTTGAGGGAAGGAGGGATAAAGAGCAGCGGCCTGATGAGTGGGGAGGTTACCGAATCACGTGGTTGATCTACTCAATGCCCACTACAGGTTAGCGGACGAGGAGGGGGCTGGGGAGGGTTGGTGGGGGTTGAGGAAGCAGGCAGGGGCAGGAGATGTCTGAAGGACAAAGGGACGTTTGCAGTCACCATATCTTGTTGTTGATATCGTTTCATGTAAGCGATCGGAGGCTTGGATGAGGGAGGGGGCTGTAGCCTCTGGGGAGGGGAAGGGGACATTTACGTAAAAGCTGGTTATCAAGCCTGTCCGTGACGTTTTAAGACCACCCCTAAGCGCGGAAATAATACCCCCTTTTGGCACTCCACGCTGCCCGCGTCTGGCCTGAAAATCACTGAAATAATCTGTCCGGATTAGGGAGTTGTCCGAATTATACAGGTTTGTCCGGAGGGAGGTTTTACTGAATTTATAGCCTGTTTCTTCGTTTACAGTATGTTTGACGAGATACTGGACAAATATGACGTCTACAAAGTGGAGACAATAGGCGACGCGTATATGGTCGCCTCGGGCCTGCCTCACCCCAACGGCCTGCGCCACGCCTCAGAGGTGAGTACTTACAAGTACTTATGGAGTACTGTCAGTACTGAGAGCTACTCTGTTCTTCAGAGGTACTAAGCAGCAAATTTTCTGAGTGCGTAGCGGTGCTTCCACACAGTGAGGGGGAAGGCTGGAGTGCACTCATCCAACAAGGGGGTGCACTCACCAAAACAAGGGGGTGCACTCACCAAACAAGAGAGTGCACTCACCAAACAAGGGGGTGCACTCACCAAAGAAGGGGGTGCACTCACCACCAAACAAGGGAGTACACTCACCAAACAACGGGGTGCACTCACCAAACACGGGGGTACACTCCTTCTACTACTACTACTACTACTACTACTACTACTACTACTTCTACTACTACTACAGCTGCTACTACTATTACTATTACTATTATTATTATTAGCCAATGCACGGTTGTTTTTTGCCACAGATAGCAGAAATGTCGTTGGAGCTGTGCGAAGCGACGAGGAATTTCGTACCACCTCACCAGGATACGGCCAACCTTAAGCTCCGGATTGGCATACACTCCGGTAATTAGGCCACAGTGGTGCCGTCTAACGGGGCTACACTGGTGGTGCACAGCAGAGCTACAGTGGTGCAGTCCACGGGGCTACAGTGGTGGTGTACAGATGGGGGCCCGGGATCATGTTTGGTAGAGACTTCAGGGTGATCCTTGCAAAAAAATAAAAACAAAAAAAACAAAAAAAACAAAAAACAAACAATCAAGAAAAAGGGCCTTAAAAGTCAGGAAAAATTGCCCAAGAAGTTCATGCAAATGATTCCGAAAATTCTGTGGTCACCCTGGAAATTTTACAGACTCTTGATATATTAAGTTCTGGTGTTTTGTAAGGTGTTAATGTGTGTATTTCTAAATAAAATGAAAAAAAAATCACCTCATGAAAAAAATAGAGAATAATTATGGAAAATTATAAATTATACAGACCAAACGAATGAACACATTGATTTTCACGGGGGATAAGTTCTGTTAAAAATCTCAAATGAAATTTATCAAACGAAAACGAAACGAAAAGATAACGTGTACCCGTAAGCTCTGTCTGATCCGATAAAATTAATCTAAAATTAGGTATATACATTAAGTATATATATATATATATATATATATATATATATATATATATATATATATATATATATATATATATAAAATACGACCGTGGCTTTTATCTGAGTCGTTTCATGTTTTTTGTTTGTTTTCAGGCTCTTGTGTTGGCGCTGTAGTAGGAATCCGAATGCCACGGTACGAATCACAAAGTTGCTTAAGGATATCCCCACAAAACAGTACACGTTATATCATGCGTATTTAATGGGTCTAGGACAATTCCCCCAGACAACTCCCCCAAGACAACCCCCCCCCCGACAATCCCCCCCCCGAACAATTCTCCCCGTAGGACAATTCCCCCCGAGGGCTATTCCCCCCTCCCACTTAATTTTTATTTTTATTTTACTTTGAAAGCCAGTCTTTATTTTTAAAATACCTTAAAATCAAAAATGCAAAATTCTGTTTGGAACGAAAGTTTTTTCTGCCATTTAAAACCTGATGTTGTGGCCAGTTCAACGCAAATAGTCAACAGTCTGTCAGTTTTCGAAGTCCCGGAATGTTTGATGAATGCGCTGCGCAGAGTCGGCGTACCAGTGACGTGGTGGCTCGGGCAAGCGGCCACCCATAATTTAACCAGGTGCACCGCGAACATTACGGCGGATTCGACCGATGTACATGTAAAAAAACCGTTTTTGCTGGCACTGAGGTGGCCAACTGAAAGTTCATTGGTTTGGATAAGGCATGTGAATTGCAATTGCGACAATGTTGAAATGACAGAATAATTACCATCTCCAGTTAGAAGATAAAAGGGCAACAATTTGTAAAAAAAAAAAAAAAAAAAGAGAGAGAGAGAGAGAGAGAGAGGGAGAGAGAGAGAAATACAAAGAAAAAAATAAGAAAAATAAAAATGAATGAGGGGGGGGGATGGTCCTCGGGGGGAATTGTCCTACGGGGGGAATTGTTCGGGGGGGGGGATTGTCCGGGGGGGGGAAATTGACGGGGGGGGGTTGTCTGGGGGAATTGTCCTGTTCCCGTATTTATATCTAAAATGCATTGGCAAAATGGGCATGTTTTCATCTAAAATACGTATAAAATATCAGCATTTCTAGAACCACATATATACGTATAAAATGCGTGGGAAAAAAGATGCCCCTATTAAATCCGCATATTATACGTATATTTTCCCACGCATAATATGGGCATGTCCAGGGCATATGTGGTACCATGCCAAAAAAAAAAAAAAAAAAAAAAACAACGGGGTGAAAGGGTTAATTTTGAGGCTAGACGTGCGGAGTGACGATTTCGTTAAAAGAAGGGGTGTAATATCCATTCACTACTCGAGTTCCAAGAAAAAAAAAGGGGGGGGGGGGGACTTCTTTCGGAATTGCACTGCGCGTTTGGTTGAAAAAAGAGGATGTTATTTTAAATTTGGCACTCAGCGTTTAGAGGTCATTTTAAACAGTAATGGACACCTATGGTAACCATTTGTATGCGAGTGTTGCAACCCCCCCCCCCCAACCCACCCCCCCCCCCCCCCACACACACACACCCACTCCTACTGCCACTGTGACTATAAGTGTGTAAGTAAGCATATCGTATTAAACCCATACATTGCCTTTAAACACCAGGAACCTTCACGAGCCAATGATATTTTATTGATCGTTATCGGCCTCTTCACATCATAATTTTAGAAACGCTTTCTTGTGTTGGAAAAGGGAAAGGTCTTTTTTGAAGAAAATTCTCTGCTTAAGAACGATTTTTCACAATTATTGCAGATATGTAGGGGCCCGTTGTGACAAGACTTACTCTACAATGACAATATGCACTCGTCTACTACAGCATATATTTTATGAATTACATCCAATCACATGCCGTTGTAGGTTTTCATTTGCATATAAAGGGTAATCCCAAAGTCCAGGGTTCGATTCCAGCTCGGGAGTGCTAAGCGACAGGTTGACGGTCGCTCATATTTTCTTAGCTAATCGAATCCAATTGATTAAATCACGTCATGGAACTAAAAATTAACACCCACTGAGTGTTTCAGACATCCTTTTACAAATGTTAAGTACAGATTATTAAAAAATACTATTGTATCGTTGTGTACGACTCATGATGATTCATTTAATTGATATCAAAAAACGCACGTGCTATTGTTTATGTTGGTTATTCCAAGCAGATGAACGCTAGGCTTTTCAGAGTATTGCCTTTTTCAACCGCTCTGTTTTCTTCATAAACTTAAGATATCATGCCATACCACAAACAGGACTGACACTCTGATGTATTCTATGACTATATCACATTGTAGACAGGGCTGACACTCTGTTATTCTATGATTGTATCACATTGTAGACAGGACTGACATTTTTATTCTATGATTTTACCACACTGTAAACAGGACTGACATGCTGTTACTCCATGAATTTACAGCACCATAGAAAAGACTGACACTGTGTCATTCCTTCATTTTACCATACTGACACTGACACTGACACTCTATCTCTCTATTGCAGGTATTGCCTGTTTGGAGACACTGTAAACACAGCAAGCCGCATGGAAACCACTGGTCAAGGTACGCGACACACACAAACACCCTCACACACAGACACACACCTTCACACACACACACACCCTCACACACACACACACCCTCACACACAGACACACAGACACACACACATACATATACAGACACATACCATCACACACGCCCTCACACACGCAGACACACACACACACGCTATGTACAGAGCTGATATATTCTCACAAGACGAAGGTGTGAGGATTGGGTATTTCAGCCTCTAAGGATTTAAGAAGTGTGAGAAATATTTTATCTTCAAAATGTGGATCTACATTTGGTCATTCGAAACGAAATCGGCTGAATAACCACAAAAAATAGGACTACGTAGGATCCCGTGTTATCGCTTAAGCAACCTGTAATTTGACCAATCTGACATTTGACTGAAATTATGTTGACAAATCTTACCTAAATTAAAGACGGGGTTTGTTTATTATATATATTTTTTTGAAATAATATAAAATCACTTAAATGTCATTTAAATTCGTGAAGATTTTTTCAAGGGTAACTCTGATAAATGCAAAACAACTTAAACAGAGTTTGCATTTGTAAAGAAAATACGCGCTCTTTTACGATTGGTCGACTGCTGCACAATAGCATAAACTCATTTGTTTCTTTTCAGCGCTTTTGATTCACATAAGTCAGAATACTAAAGAATTACTGGACAAAATTGGAGGTTTTGTAACCGAACATAGGGGAACAATTCCCGTGAAGGTACGTTGTAGCATCATAGGAAAAAATTCCCCCGTGAAGGTAAGGCATAGTCACATAAGGGACCAATTACGGTATACGTACGTCATGGTGACACAGGTAACCACTCCGGTATAGGTACGCCATGGTAACATTGGGGAACCATTCCGGTATGCATACATCATTGTGACATAGGGAACCATTCCGGTATAAGTACGTCATGGTGACATAGGGGAACCATTCTGGTATAGGTACGTCATGTTGACACATGTTACCATTCCGGTATAGGTACGACATGGTGACATAGAGAACAACTCCGGTATAAAGGTACGTCATGGTAACATAGGGAAACCATTCCGGTACAGGAACGTCATGTGACATAGGTGATTCCTTCCGGTATAAGTACGTCATGGTGACATTGGGGAACCATTCCGGTATAGGTACGTCATGCTAACATTGAGGAACCATTCCGGTATAGGTACGTCATGCTAACATTGGGGAACCATTCCGGTATAGGTACGTCATGTTGACACATGTAACCATTCCGGTATAGGTACGACATGGTGATATAGAGAACAACTCCGGTATATAGGTACGTCATGGTGACATAGGGAAACCCTTCCGGTACAGGAACGTCATGGTGACATAGGTGATTCCTTCCGGTATAAGTACGTCGTGGTGACATTGGGGAACCATTCCGGTATAGGTACGTCATGCTAACATTGGGGAACCATTCCGGTATAGGTACGTCATGCTAACATTGGGGAACCATTCCGGTATAGGTACGTCATGTTGACACATGTAACCATTCCGGTATAGGTACGACATGGTGACATAGAGAACAACTCCGGTATATAGGTACGTCATGGTGACATAGGGAAACCATTCCGGTACAGGAACGTCATGGTGACATAGGTGATTCCTTCCGGTATAAGTGCGTCATGGTGACATTGGGGAACCATTCCGGTATAGGTACGTCATGCTAATATTGGGGAACCATTCCGGTATAGGTATGTCATGGTGACATGGAAAACAGTTCCCGGATAGGTACGACATTGTGAGATAGAGGAACCATTCCGGTATAGGTGCGTTATAGCGACATGCTGGATCCATTTCCGTGAAAGTTCTTTACAGCGACGAAGGGTTACTTTTTATGGCATGTGAGGGTACTTTTTATGGCGACCTATGGGAACCATTCCCATAGAAAGGTAATTTTTAGTGACGAAGGTGAATTATTCCTGAAAGGATACTATTTTTATGGCTACGCATTACAACAATTTCCGTAAAAGTACTACATAGTCATTCTACTGAATTTATTAAGTTGTACAATTGGAGATGACGTGTGTCCGACATGTTAGCTGTAAGTTATGTGAGCGTTATAAATGACCCTTTACAACAACCTGCAGGATTATATTTTATGTTTAAGACAATTAATCTGGAAAAATATCGAGTCTGCCGATTTCTTATATCTTACATTTATCTTCAATATGCAAAATTTAAAGGCAATGATGAAAAGTTTCAGGCAGTCTTTTTTTGTTTATTAAGTTTTTGGTGCTAAAATATTTCACCAACCAGGACTGTTGAGGACTTTGAAATAAATTATTTAACAGAATTTTATTTCTTTGTTTTCTTCAAGGGAAAAGGAAACATGGAGACTTATTGGCTAAAGGACAAAGTTTGCGACGTCATTCCGAACGGCATCCACGTAACAGTAACGGAGCAATCAGTGTGACTTTAACCGCAATTAGTATGAGTTCAACCGCATCACATTGTGTACTTATTTACTGATTGCCCGAACAGAAAGCGTCTACGACCGGTGCAACAGTATATCCTGCCCCTTGTACAGCCCCCCCCCCCCCCCCCCCCCCCCCCCCCCGGGGCGAAGATTGACTAGGCTATCTTTCCTCACCTCCACCTGATATTTTTTTACCTCCCTATTGGTATCATTTATTAAAAGGAAGACGAAGTTGAACATACAAGAAATAATGTGGATGTTATTTATGATAATCTTAGCGATCAGGAATATTCATCTGGGCTCTCTAAAATTCTAAAAAAGGAATATAAGAGGAAAATAAAGAACTTTCTGATCAAGGATGTCCTTTTATATGTTGTTTAAAATCTGTTGAATTTAGTCAAAAAAGTAGTACAAGATAGTTTTATGCAGTTTAATTGAGTCCATTTATTCTCACGAACAAATATTGTTTAAACACAACAGATAGAACTCTCCAATGGACAGCCATTTTATATATATCAGCACAACAAGATCAGTCCGACAAAGTAAAAGTGTACGGGGTCATCCATAAAGCACGTTCGTACAGTGGGGGGGGGGGGGGTGACGGTCAGTCCGTACGCACTGTGTACAGGGGGGGGGGAGGAGAGATTGGATCCGGGCGCATTTTTCTAACATATCTCAAACATATGTTTATGCAATTAAATAACCTAATACGTCGATTTGCAAACTAAATATTTTACTCTATTTAGTGCAATGGCTATTTTATTCACGTTTTAATGTATGTTGGCATGTACACTTTCAATTTTGTCACTGATTAATTGGCATTATAGTTTTTAAAACAATTTGATATTTTTTTTTCAATATAGCACAACATACTGCGAATGCGGGTACAGGAGGGGAAGGGGGTCTAGGCCACTGCATATGCGCTGCGCTCAATGGGAGGGGGGGAGGCGGGGTTCGGGACGGGGGGGGGGGGGGATCACAAATTGACGAAGTTTGCGTGCGTACTTTATGGATGGCCGCTAAGATACATTCTATGAAAGATTTATCGGGTGTGTCTAAATAGGAAATCAGCAAACATACTTCCATTGCTTGAAGATCTAAGATGGCATCATCTAAGATGGCACTGACGCCGCTGACCTCAAATATGTCTGATATCAAATATGCCTGATATCAAATATACCTGATTTCAAATATGTTTGATATCAAATATGCCTGATATCAAATATACCTGATATCAAATATGCCTGATATCAAATATGCCTGATACCAAATATGCCTGGTACCAAATATGCCTGGTACCAAATATGCCTGATACCAAATATATCCGGTATCAAATATACCTGATATCAAATATGTCTAGCTGATATCAAATATGCCTGATATCAAATATAGCCTGACATGAAATGCATCTGAAACCAAATATGCCTGATACCAAATATATCCGGTATCAAATAAACCTGATATCAAATATGTCTAATATCAAATATGCCTGATATCAAATATAGCCTAATATCAAATGCATCTGAAACCAAATATGCCTGATACCAAATATGTCCGGTATCAAATAAACCTGATATCAAATATGTTTGGTATCAAATATGCCTGATATCAAATATAGCCTGGTATCAAATGCATCTGATACCAAATATGTCTGATATCAAATTTGTCTGAGACCAAATGTACCTGATATAAAATATTTCTGGTATCAAATATGCCTGATATCAAATATGTCTGATATCAAATTTGCCTGATACCAAATATGCCTTCCGACTTTGAATGAAATTGGCACTTCTCGCCGACCACGTCTGGCTTCAAAATTGGTCCCTTTTTCCGCTTGTTTTTGGCGCGAATGATTAAATAAGTTTCCAACACCGGTTGAAAAATAAAAGCACTTTGGCATTATCACAGGAAGAGTGCACGCCAAGCGTAAGTACATTCATTCCAATTTCTCAATCCTGAACCGCACTTGGAGAAATGATGAAATGAATATTAATATTTATCCCCACTTGCAAACTTCGTTTGCAGATGGGCATAAGTTTGTAGTTTTTTCTGGCCCTTTTCTGCCCTTCGTTAATTTTTTTCTTCTGTTTTTTTTTCGTTTTATAGTTTCCAGAAAACTCCTCTTACAGTTTTTGACACCGGAAGGTCAAATTTGGCACCCGTGTAGGAGGTGACGAAGTCTCGGTGAATCCGCAATTTTATTTTTTGCCCCAGAGTCAAGGTTAAAGTCCCAATCACCCGCACACACCCAAACCAGTCAACGGTACAACTTTGAATAGACGCTAGAAAATTAGTGTTGGGCAGCGTTCGACAGACGTCGAAAATTCAGACTGGCAGCCAAAAAACAACTCTCTCTCTCTCTCACTCTCTCTCTCTCTCTCTCTCTCTCTCTCTCTCTCTCTCTCTCTGTCTCTCTCTCTCTCTCTCTCTCTCTCTCGAAGTCAATTTTTGACTCTATTTACACATGTTTACGGCATGTTTAGTCACGGTCAGTAATATTTCATTTTATGGGTTGCAGAACAGCTCCTAAATATGGCAAGAAGTGACTCCAGGGAGTGACTCTACTTAGAAGGCGTCAAATTCTATTTCTCGGATATTGTCGGGTTCATGAGTCGTAGCTCCGAGCGAGCCGCCTCTCCAAGTTGGTGGGTGGGGGAGGGGGTAGGGTGGGTGAGGAAGGAGGGATGAAGAGGATCGAGTTGTCAGCTGATGGGGCGGTGAACCCAACCGCGTGGTTGATCTACTCCTCTAGGGGTTATAGTATGGGGAGAAGAGTGAGGAAAAACGACTCGAGTATTAGAAGGGGAAGGGAGAGCGTTGAGGAGGGGGAAGGCAGCGGTGTGAGAAGGGGGGTGGGCGGAAAGCGGTGACGGATTGGACAGCAGAGGTCTGAAGGACAAAGCGATGTCACTAGCCGCCCAATGCTTGTTGATATACTCAAAGCCTACCAGTAAGCAAAGGCGAGCTTGGGCGGGGATGGGGTGGGGAGGGACTGTAGCCTTATAACTTGTTGGTATACTCAAAGCCTACCAGTAAACAAAGGCGAGGTGGGGCGGGGAGGCCGCAGGGGGGGGGGGGTGGGGTGGCTGTAGCCTTAAAAATGAAATGATGGCGTTTGCAGCCAGTGAAATCGAACAGTTGTGTAGTTGACCTTGTCATTTAACGATGTGAAATATAATACACAATCACAGTTTTTAACTGAAAAACACTTTGGTGCCTTCGTCTCTGAGCGCTGAATAATTTTCTTTTGCATTTGGTTTTTCAATGTTTTGTGAGACGTCCAATGCAATCAGTTAAAGCATCGATCCATCGACATCTATTTTTTCTTCCTTCTTATGGCTTCCTGTTTGAAGAACTGTCAAATAAATTTAGCGGATATAACAAACAATTCTGCTTGCTGGAAATCTGAAAATAAAAAAAAATCACGTTATATTCAAAATAATAAATAGCATTGAAAAATAAATTCCTACAAAACACGTCCGAAAAAATGCATTATTATTATTATTATTGTTATTGTTATTATTATTATTTATTATTATCATTACTATTTATTTATTTTTAGTTATTTATATTTTCCGCAGCGCCTTGCGATACTTACTGTTTTGCACGTTGTCATAAGTACTTAATGCTGAGTACACAAACCTTGGGAAGGATGGATAAATCAATTCATAGGCACAGCAACCTGTTAAATAAAAAAGCTCCATTTTTTAGAATTGCAAAATCAAAGAGAGTCATATTTAAATATTATTATTATTATTATTATTATTATTATTATTATTATTATTATTATTATTATTATTATTATTATTATTATTATTATTATTATTATTATTATTATTATTGTAAAATCTACGTTGGGATCTTTGGCGAGCGTAAAAATGCCAAATTTGAAATATACTCATTGTTTTCAAACAGTCCCTTCCCCCTTCCTCCTTTCTGTTGAAAAAAATTATTGAATGAAAATCATCCTCCCTTTTAACGAAACTCTCTCTACACTTGGTCCTAAACGCACCTTTTCAGGCGTCTTTTGGAATACGAATGTTAACAAATGCTACCAAGTGCCCCCCTCCCCTCCCCCTTGCAATGTGAAAAGAGTGTATTTTTTTTTGCAAGTAAATGTGATGAATTTATCGCATAGCACAGAACACACAGTTGCTTAGCTTTGTGCGAGCTCTCACTGCGTAAATAGATAACAAAGCGTATACCTGATCAGACAATAAAACCTTAAGTCAACAAAAACCAAACACTTCTCGGCTCATAAGACGTATTCAAGCTGTGTTATTTGCAATATATAATTCAAGAAATAACCCATTGAAGGAAGTATTAAATAAAACATTAAATAATAACAAAAAATTATGTGATTGCTGGCGTTTAACGGGTTAATGCGGAATAAAGTGAAGTAAAACATAAATACGATAAAGATGAAGAAATCGATCGAGCGCTTAGAGTAGGGGTGGGAGATTGTATCTGGACATAACCCCTTCCACCCCCCCCACCCCAACGCCATGAAGGGGTGTCCCATGTCTTAGGTCATACCTTGGTTGCTATAGTCGAACACATTCAACCAGGCATAGTCGTACGGGCAACCGCCGTGAGACACGCATGCGTAAAACCGCCTGTTACATTCCTGTTGTCTGAAAAAAAAAACATCAACAACAACAAACTCTCGCCTAGAATGCGTTGTTATCTAATAGCCAACCTCTACGGCGGTTCGTAAGACATAACTTAGTGCTGACTATGGGACCGTTTTCGGACGGTGATCTGATCGCCTGCGTATTGAGACAACAATAGCAGCGTTTGTCCGTCACCCCGCCCCTCAACTTTGGCCGTATATTAGTAAAAAAAAAAAAATCATAATAATAAAATCTATATGCTGAATTTTTTTGTGGTTGTCATTAAAATGGCCTTATCATTAATTCTTGCTAAATTGCTTTAGGGTGATGAACACAAGATATATGTGTAAACTATGTGTAAACAGCCGCGAAAGAACAATTCAGTGGCCTTATTTAAAAGCAGCATCGCAGATGCAGTAACCCAGATAGCAGTCCCACTATGCATAATATATGCGGGTATTCCCATGTACCCATGCATCAACAATGTGAGTAGTATGAAAAGGAGAGTTCTGGGCCAATGAATCATCGTGACGTCATCAATCACGTGATCAATTAAGTCAATTAAGTCAATTAAGGCAATTAAGCCTGCTGTCACCTGTCAATCATTGTGACGCCATAGTGACGTCATAGGCGACGTAACCATGGCAACAGGCAGTCAGGGTAAAAAAGTGATGACCCCTCCCTAGGACATACTATGTACCGACCCCCCCCCCCCCCCCCGCCCTAGGACATACTATGTACCGACCCCCCCCCTAGCCGGCAGCCGGGACAGACCCTATCATAAAAAGTGATGACCTCCCCCCCCCCCCCCCTAGGCGAGCAACATTCTGTAAAGTCAGCAACATTCTGTCAAGTCAGCATAAGTTACACACCACAATTTGATTACATCAGAGGGGGTATATAAGGGATGAGCACCCAGTAGTGACAGTCATATCGGTAAGTGGAGCAAGGAAGCAAAAAGTTACACACCACAATTGGATTACATCACAGTGGTATATAAGGGATGACATCCAGTGACAGCCAGTGACAACCATTTCGGTAAGTGTTTATTGAAACTTTATAAATAAAAAGTGAACTTTGTAAACAAACTTTAGTTATTTGCATAATTGAAACTTTGTAAACAAACTTTGTAAACAAACTTTATAAACAAACTTTGTAAACAAACTTTAGTTATTTGCACAATTGAAACTTTGTAAACAAACTTTATAAACAAACTTTGTAAACAAGATTTGTAAACAAACTTTGTAAACAAACTTTGTAAACAGGATTTATAAACAAACTTTGTAAACAAACTTTGTAAACAAACTTTAGTTATTTGCATAATCGAAACTTTGTAAGCAAACTTTGTAAACAAGCTTTGTAAACAAACTTTAGTTATTTGCATAATTGAAACTTTGTAAACAAACTTTGTAAACAAGATTTATAAACAAACTTTTTAAACAAACTTTGTAAACAAACTTTAGTTATTTGCATAATTAAAACTTTGTAAACAAACGTTGTAAGCAAGTGGAATAACTTTTGTTATGATTGACGGATTTGCATGAAACTTTCACTGTTTGATTCAGTTTTATATCTAGTTTTAACATTAAGTGGTTGTTGGCTATTTGCGCAGTTGGCTGTGTGCATATTTACCACAATTTTTAATTTTGTAATGAATTTTTTTGTAATGAATTTGTAATGAATTTTTTGACGGATTTGCATGAAAATTTCAACGTTGGATTCAGTTTGATGTCTTAGTTTTTACAGTAGTTTGGGGCATAGGTGGGGTTATTGGAATGGCGCGCGCTCCCACCATTCAAACATGTGTTTGAATTATTTTTACGTTAAACTATTGTTCAACAAGTTGTTTAGCAATTGTACAACAATTGTTCAACAAGCTGTTGTTGAACATGTTCAACATGTTGTTGAACATGTTGAACATGTTGAACATGTTCAACATGTTCAACATGTTCAACAACATGTTCAACATGTTGTAGTTGTAGTTGTAGTTGTAGTTCAAGTTGTAGTTCAAGCAAAGAAAAAACAAGACATATGTTGAATAGGTTTATTAATACACTTAAATACACTTAATTATACTGAAATACACTTAAGTACATACAGCTTAAATCTATTTGTATATTACAATATTTGTTGATTTACAAAGTCTTTATTATAATGTTTAGTCAAATAAGTCTATTTTTCTTCATCTGCTTCACTGTCATCCATATCACTTTCTTCGTCGCTGCTTTCATCTTCCTCCTCTTCATCTAGAAGCTCTTCAAAGAATGCATCGTTTCTTCTTATAGCCGCCTTTAGTGCCTTTGAATACTCGTAATGTTTTTCATCAACAAAGTAATTAAAGTCTTCTAAAATGGTTTGATAATGTTCGTTTTGTTCTAGGCGTTGGGTATATTTGAATAGTCTCATAAACAGTTGTTTAAGTCGACGCTTATAAATGGGTCGAAAGTCATCACTGGCTATTTCACGCGCATCTTCAAGCCCTTGTTCTTCATATTCTGAAACCTTTTCTTGAAATTTGGTATCATATTCATCGTAGACTTCTTGAACCATATCATACCAAACAGAGTCTGTTTCTGACTCACTTTCTGAGTCTGTTTCTGACTCACTTTCAGAGCTGCTGTCATCATCACCCTCACCACAATGTTCCATATGTTTGAACAAAGCTTCTTGATTGTTGTATGTTGAACTTGTTGAACATGTTGTTGAACATGTTGAACATGTTGAACAACAGCTTGTTGAACAATTGTTGTACAATTGCTAAACAACTTGTTGAACAATAGTTTAACGTAAAAATAATCCAAACACATGTTTGAATGGTGGGGGCGCGCGCCATTCCAATAACCCCACCTATGCCCCAAACTACTGTAAAAACTAAGACATCAGACTGAATCCAACGGTGAAATTTTCATGCAAATCCGTCAACTATAGCGGAAGTTATCCCACTTTTTACAAAATTAAAAATTGTGGTAAATATGCACACAGCCAACTGAGCAAATAGCCTATAACCACTTAATGTTAAAACTAGATATAAAACTGAATCAAACAGTGAAAGTTTCATGCAAATCCGTCAATCATAACAAAAGTTATTCCACTTGTTTACAAAGTTTGTTTGCAAAGTTTTAATTATGCAAATAACTAAAGTTTGTTTACAAAGTTTGTTTATAAAGTTTGTTTACAAATCTTGTTTACAAAGTTTGTTTACAAAGTTTCAATTATGCAAATAACTAAAGTTTGTTTACAAAGTTTGTTTACAAAGTTTATTTACAAAGTTTGTTCACAAAGTTTGTTTACAAAGTTTCAATTATGCAAATAACTAAAGTTTGTTTGCAAAGTTTGTTTACAAAGTTTCAATTATGCAAATAACTAAAGTTTGTTTACAAAGTTTGTTTACAAAGTTTCAATGAGTTTCAATTATGCAAATAACTAAAGTTTGTTTACAAAGTTTGTTTATAAAGTTTGTTTACAAAGTTTGTTTACAAAGTTTCAATTATGCAAATAACTAAAGTTTGTTTACAAAGTTCACTTTTTATTTATAAAGTTTCAATAAACACTTACCGAAATGGTTGTCACTGGCTGTCACTGGATGTCATCCCTTATATACCACTGTGATGTAATCCAATTGTGGTGTGTAACTTTTTGCTTCCTTGCTCCACTTACCGATATGACTGTCACTACTGGGTGCTCATCCCTTATATACCCCTCTGATGTAATCAAATTGTGGTGTGTAACTTATGCTGACTTGACAGAATGTTGCTGACTTGACAGAATGTTGCTCGCCTAGGGGGGGGGGGAGGTCATCACTTTTTATGATAGGGTCTGTCCCGGCTGCCGGCTAGGGGGGGGGGGTCGGTACATAGTATGTCCTGGGGGGGTCGGTACATAGTATGTCCTGGGGGGGTCGGTACATAGTATGTCCTGGGGGGGGGGGTCGGTACATAGTATGTCCGAGGGCGGGGGGGGATCGGTACATAGTATGTCCTGGGGGGAGGGGGTCATCACTTTTTTACCCTGACTGCCTGTTGCCATGGTTACGTTGCCTATGACGTCACTATGGCGTCACAATGATTGACAGGTGACAGCAGGCTTAATTGCCTTAATTGACTTAATTGACTTAATTGATCACGTGATTGATGACGTCACGATGATTGATTGACCCAGAACTCTCCTTTTCATACTACTAATGTGTGTTTTGTTGGAGAAATTCCTATGTAGTTACGAGGGATTTAGGAGAGTTTGAGACTCTTTCCAATGTGTATTATGCGCATGTGAACCCATTCATTTTATACGCATATATTTCCATGCATTTTATATGTATGAATTCCCACGCATATTAAGCATAGGATTTTAAAGGAACGACCCACCCTGGGCATACGCGATAACTCCATCAAATACACAGATATGAACCTTTATAACTATAGTGCAGTTATAAAGTACCACTTAAAAGAATTTTAAGCATAAAAATTTTAGTGAAATTGGTATTTCCATGTCTAACTTTCTATTATACTTAGAAAAAAGGCAGCCCTCCACCAAAATATGCAGAATTTAGCAAAATTTAAATATATTTTCGCTCAATGGCGGCTGTTTCCGGTCTGCGATAATAAGTCCACATTGCCAGACTGCGTATAATATGCGTATATTTCCCCATGCATTTACTACGTAGAAATTTTCATGCATGCATTTTACATGGGAATGCCCATGTAGGAGATCCCACATAAAATATACGTGTAATATACAAATGACTTTTAATGACATTTTACGTGGAAATTCAAAAGTATAATATGCATATAATATGCGTTTACTTTCCCATGTATTTTGGAAGTGGGAAATTCTACGTATATTATACAGGGGATTGCCCACGGTGGGCAATACGCGGGAAAAACCATGCAGTTTACGTGAGAAAGCCTATGTATGTTATATGTAGAGTTTATACGGAATCACACCATGGGAATGTCCACGTATATTACACATGTTTTCTATATGGCCATGCCAACGTCCCACGTTCCCACGTAAATCCCACATAAAACAACGCGTTTAATACGAGGGACGAAAAATTATGCTAGCTTGGAACTGAGAGTTAGCCTTACAGCATCTACGTATTCAGGACGGGCCTTTTGTGAGCGTTTTGGGGGGATAAGGGTTGGGCGGTTTATAGGGCACTGGGTAGTTAAAAGTTATTTTTAACCGTCAGTTCGTCTGTGTATCAAAATCCAGCTTTAAAACCGACCAGAAAATCGAAAGGGAAAATGACGTCATTATGACGTCATGCGTTAGAAATAACGTTAGCACCACGTCCTTTGTCAAAAAGTAGTCTCACAACGTATTTTGCTCGACATCTCTAGGTCCAACCGTTTTCGAGATATTGAACTTTGAAATATCCATGAAGTCGCAACACGTTGATGACGTTACAGGTCAATAACAATTTATTTGGCACCAGTTCACATAGTTGACTATAAGTGTGAAAAATTTCATTCGCCTAGCTTAAGCCGTTTCGGAGGAGATGTCTGGAAATCGACGCCAAAGTTTCGGCTGAAAAAAAAGAAAAAAAAAAACTTTAAAAAAAAGGAGAAAAGGAGATACTTTAAGTACTTTCTGCCCACACTTTCCACACCGAGTAAAAACAAATACATTTGAAAAGTTTACTTTTCAAGCATTAACTATGTACCCTTGTATGGAGAAAAACAGGGTGGTGTTGTGGGATGCGATGTCAGTCCAGGATGAACTCTCGATTCTGGACTGTAGAAACCACGTCATCTTGTCGCTGCCTGTGGCATCAAACGTGACGTAAGCCATCTCCATGCTCCCGGTGATCAGAGAAACCTTGACCTTTATAACGTAAAACCTTGAACTTTATAACGTACACACATTCAAACTTTCTGCTGATCAAGCGTGTTGGATATCGTCGGTCTGTCGTAATAGAAACAACAATCGTAACAACAATCGTAACAACCATGATAACAACCTAACAATAACAACAAGAGTAACAAACAACCCTAACAACCATAGCAACAACCTAACAACAACCACAACAACCATAACAACAATAACAACGAAATAACCGTAACAACAACCTAACAACAACAACCACTAGCACAACAAAATAACAACAACAACTGTAACAACAACAACAACTGTAAGATGAGTTGTTTTCAGACGATTTGCTTAGATTTAAGATTTTTTTATGTTTCGAGAATACGGATGCAAGTTAATATTGCGAAAATAAGAGTCCAGTCCACTACTGCAGAATTCGAAACTTCTGTTAGCCCAAAAATACACAAGAAAACCCCTGAACTAAAACCCGGAGCTACGACCACCTGTGGGATTGTATAAAATTTGGCCCTTTTTACCGAATGGTCTTATTTCTCAGGTTTCTATATAATGAGGTAAATTGGAATGAGAATGACAAAAATTGCCTCAGGTTAGTATTATTTTTTGAGTTGCTCTTGTCCGGAAATGGTCTTAATTCCGAGTGGTCTTATCCCGGGGTGGTTCATATTCCGGAGTGACCTTATCCCAGGGTGGTCTATGAAGAACGTACTTCTGAAATAAGCGGCCAGCTTGACTCCACGAGAGCTGACTTGTACACTCCATCTACAGCTGAATTGAACGCGTGTTCTTGATCAAAATCCTCATTCAAGCCTGTAGCAGCTGTCCACAAGTCGTACATCGACAGCTGTACACCAGCTGTCGACCGCAGCAGTGGAATCCAATCTACTAAATACTGTGAACAACGTAAATTGAAGTTTTAAAATTTTTTAAAAGTTAGTTGTATTTAAAAGTCGTTTACTTTAAATGTATGTTTATATTTCTTTTTTTTTTTTTACTATGGGTTTAACAAAACGATTTAACAATAACTTTGCTACTACTACTACTCCTACTACTACTCCTCCTCCTCCTCCTCCTCCTACTACTACTACTACTACTACTACTACTACTACTACTTACTACTACTTACTACTACTACTACCACTTGTACTACTACTTCTACTACTTGTACTATTACTATTTACTATTACTACTACTACTACCATAATCACTACTACTCCAACTATGGCACTGCTACTGCTATTACTGATACTTCTATTTCTATGATCTCTTTACTTCGTTCTGCACAACTACACTTACGACACTCACTGCTTTTGCCACTGTAGTAGAAGTCACAAGTCACAAGTGTTTACTTACATAAATGCATTGTCTATTTGAATAGGTGAAAAAACTACAGTCAAACTCCACACATATCGAGGCACACTTTATTATCCCCCTTCTTCCACTCTCCACCCAGCTACTGATAAACCTGTCAGTCAGGAGAGTGAAATATTCCTCATTTATGCTGTCCTTGTGGAAGGCCGTTATCTGGGTGTGTGACGTCATATCTACAGAATCCGAGTGAAGTTTCCACACTTGTATACCATAAACTGGTATTACCGTCACTATTAAAAACATCTGCACCACACGATGCATAGTCTTTCCGCATAATATTATTTTGATAATTAAATAAACTGATTGTTTACTAGCTTTGATTTCCAATTTAATTCTTTGCCTTCTTTTCTTTTAAAATCTTATTGGTATTGTTGTTTCGTGGAATGCGAGAAAAAAAGTACTTCCTGTCAGCAAATGGTAGCTCTGAAAGTTGTAATTTTAATTCTCGCTGTAAACGGGATTATTTGCTTTTCCTGGATTGTTGTAGAAAGTGAAATCATTAATAAATATTTATCTAATTTAACGATTAACTGTGTTAAGTGCATGTTGTTGTCTTGGAAAATAATACATTCAATAACCCTGTTCTTTGCGGGCACATGTTCAAACCAGCAGTGACCAAGGGATAGGGGGGGGGGGGGGGAGTTGGGGGAGGGGGAGTGGTGGTATGTCAGGGGTTGCAACCTCATCTCTATGTAAATTAAAAATAATAATAATAATAAAAGAAGAAGAAAAAAGAAATTACTATACTTGTGTTGTCATAAAAGTATGACTGGTAAACTCGTTATTTCGGACGATATTTAAAAAACTTAATCCCCCACCACCACCACCCCCCCCCTCCCGGATCAAAACCGGTATCTTCCACGGCAATGTGTTAAAAATCTTTCACACAATGTGTTAACAATGACGACATATATAGTTATTGGTAAACAGCCGCCGACGGTAAGCAGATGCCATTATTTTCACAAGGGGCTGTGGATACACCAAGAACAACGACGGATCCTTCATGTATATGTATGGCTCTTGCTTTATATCCACAGACAGCACTATTTACTCATCCATTAGAAGCCACTCGGTCAAAACCCGCAGGCGGTCTCCTCACAACGGGGAGGACATTCTCTATCGTGCATTGATTCACACGAGCACAGTGCCGGAAAACGGGTACAAGTATAACTGATCTCACACCCCCTTCCCACTCCCCCTTCTTCCCGCCTCCATTCCCTATCACTGCCTTGAAGGTTGGGTGGGCTAGAGTTAGATGGGTGGGTGTTTTTTTTTTTTTTTTTTTTTTTTGGGGGGGGGGGGGACACGTTGACTTCATATTGTGTTGTTTGTCTGCTGATGTACTTGTCTGTCTGTTTTGACCATTAAATTCTGCCCAGATAACAGTCCCGCATGGGAACTATGTATAATATATGTGGGTATTCCCACGTACCCTCGCATAAATAATGTGTGTTTTGCTGGGGAAATTCCCATGTAGTTACGTGGGATTTAGGAGAATTTGAGACTCTTTCCGATGTGTATTATGCGCGTGTGAACCCATGCATTTTATACGCATATATTTCCATGCATTTTATATATGGGAATTCTCACGCATATTAAGCATGGAAATTTAAAGAGACGACCCACCCTGGACATACACGATAACTCCATCGCATACACAGACATGAACCTTTATAACTATAGTGCAGTTATAAAGTACTCCTTAAAAAAATTTTAAGCGTAAAAATTTTAGTGAAATTGGTATTTCCATGTCTAACTTTCTATTATACCTAGAAAAAAGGCAGCCCTGCACCAAAATATGCAGAATTTAGCAAAATTTAAATATATTATCGCTCAATGGCGGCTGTTTCCGGTCTGCGATAATAAGCCAATATTGCCAGACTGCGCATAATATGCGTATAGTTTCCCAATGATTTACTAAGTGGAAATTTTCACGCATTATATACGTATATTTTACAAGGGAATGCCCATATGGGAAATCCCACGTAGATATGCGTGTAATATACAAATGACTTTTAATGACATTTTACGTGGGAATTCAAAAGTATAATAAACATATAATATGCGTTAATTACTCATGCATTTTAGAAGTGGGGAATTCTACGTATATTATACAGGGGAATGCCCACTGCAGTTTACGCGTGTATCCACCCGTGCATTTTATACGTGGGAAAGCCTATTGATATAATATGTAGAGCTTACACAGAAATCACACCGGGGGAATGTCCACGTACATTACACATGTTTTCTATGTGGCCATGCCAACGTCCCAGGTTCCCACGTAAATCCCACCTAAAAACAACGTGTTTTATACTTGGGACGAAAAATTATGTTAACTGGGTGGTAGGTGGGGATCACAGCAGGCAAAATAACGTCTTTTTCACGTCTTTAAGGCGCAATTTATGGATCAACAGGATATCTTTATGACGCCTGAGAAAGGTCGATTTTGCAACAAAATCGGAAGTCGTTTTTGAGACGTAAAAAGAATGCCCTGTTGGGACGTAAAATAGACTCCGTTTGGGACGTCTTTACGACGCCTATAAAATGTCGATTTTGCAACACAAAAGGTTGTCTTTTGGCGAACATAAAAAGACATCGTTTTTGGACGTGTTTACGACGTCTGGAAAAGGTTGATTTTGCAATTTTTTTCTGAGTCTAATTTCAATTTTGCAGACGTCTTTTCGGGAAATAAAATTAGATAATCGGAAGAAAATACAATACAATTGCATTACTTCATTGTTAAGTGAAAGCATTGAATACATAATCACAACAAGGCTTTAGTAATAAAAAAATATTGCAATGGTTTAATCCCAAAAACGAACGGTGAAACTGTATAAAAATACAGCTCCATAAACACATACTCAATTTAATTTGTTTGACATGCACTGTAAATAAACAACATAAATCATTCAATTTAATCAATTCGTCGCTGTCATTCTATCTGTGACCAGGTTTACGCCAAAAAGACTAGTTTATTTCTGAATGATTTCTCATAAATCCCATTAAACAATAAGGCATTGGGTGAATACACTCACAGAAACCCTTTGTTTATCGCGACAAATCATTACCAAATCCGCAAAGTTGTTTTATTTACCGATGTTTTATGGTCAACCTTGGTCTTGGTTGATAAAAGTTTGTTGGAAAATATGGCGTATACAGTTAGCTATGAGTAAGAAAAACAAGGCAGTAATACACAGTTTGAGCGCTAGAATAAATAACCCAGATAGCAGTCCCACATGGGGACTATGTATAATATATGTGGGTATTCCCACGTACCCACGCATAAATAATGTGTATTTTGTTGGGGAATTCCAACGCAGTTACGTGGGATTTAAGAGAATTTGAGACTGTTTCCGATGTGTATTATCCGCATGTGAACCCATGCATTTTATACGCATATATTTCCATGCATTTTGTATATGGGAATTCTCACGCATATTAAGCATGGAAATTTAAAGAGACGACCCATCCTGGACATACATGATAACTCCATCGCATACACAGACATGAACCTTTATAACTATAGTGCAGTTATAAAGTACTCCTTAAAAGAATTTCAAGCATAAAAATTTTAGTGAAGTTGGTATTTCCATGTCTAACTTTCTATTATACTTAGAAAAAAGGCAGCCCTGCACCAAAATATGCAGAATGTAGCTAAATTTAAATATATTATCGCTCAATGGCGGCTGTTTCGCGTCTGCGATAATAAGGCTACATTGCCATACCGCACATAACATACGTGTATTTTACATGGGAATGCCCATATGGGAAATCCCACGTAAAATATACGTGTAATATACAAATGACTTCTAATGAAATTTTACGTGGGAATTTTAAAGTATAATATACATATAATATGCGTTAATTACCCATGCATTTTAGAAGTGGGCAATTCTACGTATATTATACAGTGGAATGCCCACGGTGGGCATTACGCGGGAAAAACCATGCAGTTTACGCGTGTATCTACCCGTGTATTTTATACGTGGGAAAGCCTATGCATATTATATGTAGAGTTTATACGGAAATCACACCGGGGGAATGTCCACGTATATTACACATGTTTTCTATGTGGCCATGCCAACGTCCCACATTCCCACGTAAATCCCACCTAAAAACAACGCGCTTTATACGTGGGACGAAAATTTATGCTAACTGGGAAATGGCAACAAAGTTTCAGGATTTTGTACTGATCGAATTATCTCAGCTGTTATGCCAATCGTTAGCTGACTTCCGGTCGCTGTCAAAGCAGACGAAAAAAATACACCCCTCACCGTTATTTTGATATGAACCACACTGCTGTTGAAAAGAAATTGTTGTTGCTGTTGGTAATGATTAAAGAAAACACATGTAACAAGAACAAAAAAAAAGTTCCCATTAAGCAAATATAACACATAGCAAAATGATTACGTTAAAACACCCATTAATGTTACCCTTTTGTTAAACACTTCCACTAGTTCCTGGTTGAGAACCTACAATCTGGTGTTCGTTAATCTGTACTCTCGAATCCTGTCAAGACGGGCTGGTGATGACACTGTTACGCGCCGTTTTGGGACCAGCGCCGTTTTAAGACGGCACCGGGCCGTTTTGGGACCGATGGTGGTCCAAAAATGGCCTGGCCATTTTGTGTCGGTGAGGGGCCGTTTTTGGTCCGTCTGGGTCACGAAATGCCGTTTTGATACGGCGCATGTGCCATTTTAAAACTACGGTTCAGTTTTAAGAAGCAAAATAAAAGGGACATTTTACTTTTTTTTAACGTTTATTCAAATTGTACTGTCACACTATTTCTCTGACAATAGCTAATTGCAGTTCGTCATTAGAAAGCTAACAAGCCAACAATTCAATGTCAATTTGATTGCATTTCGCTATGATTACACAATTCGTTTTGGTCTTCAATTTAATTAAGTGGAGACGCTCATTTGATGTATGCACTGAGTTAACTGGTGTCCATACCATTTTGTCCCCGGTCACTTTGCCGCCGACCATTTTGCCACCAACCAATTTGCCACCACCCTCTACCATTTTGCCACCGATTTTTTATAGGTCTATTATAGCGATTAAGACTGATTTGCAGAAAGCAGCAGATTGAGCAGATCCGGAGTAGAAACTGTCAGTAGATTAGGGGAGTATTTGGGGATTAAGTAGGAGGCGCCGTTGTTTAGTTTGTTAGTCTTCAATAAAGCAATCCGGAGGAGAACGTGTCAGTAGACTATCGAGGGATCGGGGAATTAAGTACGTTGTGGAGCCTGTTATTGTTCACTAAAGTATTGCTATTTCATTGTTTCCTTGTCTTTTATTTTGTTAAAAATAGACAATGAAATTATTTCTTTTATTCCCCGATATGTCTTTGGTGGCATAAATGGTAGGGGTGTGGTGGAAAAGTGGTCGGTGGCAAAATGGTTGGTGGAAAAGTGATCGGTGGCGAAACGACCTACACCCGAGTTAACTCCACCAAATAATATGTCCGTACTAACAACTTCAAGTAGTTTTTCTGACTCTGAATTATCTTCGGGTTTTTCAGGTTTTACAAAGCATCAACTGGTCCGAAGTCCCAAGTTGTTACCAGTCTGTAGCCTTTTGAGACTGTATACTTTTGTCTGTTTCCTAATTCTTAAGTACTTTTACTATCCTGTCATATTTCTCACGACTGATAACTTTGGTGGTTTTTTAGTTTCCAGGTTCTTTTATTTTATCGTCACATTTTTCTTTAAATTTATCCATTTCACCGCACCTTAATAGCTTTTTAAGTATGTGTAGATCGAAACTAATGAAGCCCTTATATATACCCATTTTAGGTGCTGTTGAGTAGACTTGAGTAAAATTGTTGAACAAATCAGTAAAACTGCAATTTTATTGGACATTCTATAAGTAAAGCAATGACTAATTTAATTTAATTGGCCTGGACAGATGACAGAAAATAGATGTGGATTCATGTCCGTTTCTACATTGCATTGAGTGACTAACGCGATTTGTGACCCATCTCCGGTTTCTTATTGCAGGATTTAGAGATTAACTCTGGGATCAGTTTGCTTTCAATCGACATTCACCATAATCACATCTGAAGAAGAATTGTAATCTCTTAATTGCAATAACTTTTTAAATGAAGTAAATTTAAACCTGGTCCTAAACTGCACCGGTGCGGTGGTGGTAATAATGGTCCTAAAACGGCGATAAGGCCGAATCGTTGAATCCCGGAATATGGTTCCAAAATAGCACCGGCGCCGTTTTAAAACGGCTCCTGTCCTGAAACGGCCCTGAACAACACGACAAATTATAATACGAGAAAGGATGTAGTTGAATCTGGTGCTGGGGCAGGGTAAAATACAGTACCTCTGGCCTTAGCTCATACTAATTGACTGTCCACTGATTTGGGCCTGATCTTCTCCGTAGAGGAAATTAGTCGGTTAGGAGGGACTCCCTAACGCTTGCTAACACTGACAAAAATATGTCAAAGTAAAATCGTTTAAATAAGAAATCTTCACATAAAAGATTCCAAATATGTTTTATGTATGTTGTTAACTGTTCCCATAATTCTACAGGAAAGGCATTCACACGGTTAATTTATGCTGTAAGAAGTGTATTTGTCTTTCAAAAGAAGTGACATTTCAGCATAAAGGCACAGAGTAACAATTAAAAACTACTTTGAAAAATTCCTTTTAAGGGGCAAAATAATGAAAGGAATCATGTTTCGCAAGGGAAGCAATATAATATACTGCTATGTATCGTAAAGGAGACTGTGTAAAAGAAATGGTTGCGAGTTAGGATTAATTTTGTTTGTATATAAGAAGTCGTATCTTAATAAACAACATGTAGAAAAATATAATAAAACTAGGAAAATACAACATATTGAAGAAAATTGTGAATTTTTCAGTGTGCTGGTGTCATATGAAAGAAATTGACTCCGTCGAGTGTGCACTAGTTGCGGGTACAAAGCAGGGTCTTTTGTATATAGGTTACAAGGCTCTTGGCGATGGCAGCTGCGTTTACAGAGCTGTGTTACTGCTCCTCACTGGTAATAGGCAAATTGCTTAACCTTTTGGATTTCTTAATGAATTAATATCTACTTTTCTCAATCGTTGTCATAGTGAATCAATATATAATATGTTTTTGTTATATAATGTGACAACAAAATTCGGTCATTTTTATATATTGTAGACGTTGCATTAATGATGTGTAAAGAGAAAAGAAATTGTTATGCAAGTTTACTGTAATTTAAACCTCTGTTCTTATACCTAGGCTATGAGTGTTGCAGCTTACCTAAGGAAACAGTCTGCTTTGCGACTGATCCATAACGCAGCTCTCTATGTTGACCATCCACAGCTGCAAAGTGCAATGAAGGAAATACTGTGTGATATCAAGACCATTCTTCATTCGGTGACAATGTAAGAGTTTGTATCACAGAATATAGCGCATTCTATTAAAGAAGAAGCAATATACACATTTCGAGATGGTGCGTGGGCATCCATATTACTACTGTATGCAGTGATTAAAGTGATGGGTCTGAAAATACTCATCTTATTCCCAAAAATATCCTTCTATGCTACAAGCCTCGTTAACCGCGATTTCGCCGGTAAGGAAGGTAGAAGGAGCGTGGAGCAGCAAAAAGAAATACCCAATCATGGTCCTGTGGTCATAGTCGGCGCTGGATAACGTAGCAGGAACAATCTTCCAACCCGACCGCGTCGTATCATTGGTGCTGAATTTATGCCCTATTGCACAGGTTCGACCAAAGGTCTTCATTTTCGAAAACAGTGCAATGGTTACCGCGGAGCATCCAGCACCAGCAGCGGCATGTGCAAGAAAACCCACACGGTTTTCCATGTTACAAAGCGTACCGATGTTGGAAATGGGGTGAAGAATTAATATGTCTTGAGCGCTGAGCTCAAAGCTTATTTCAAAGGAATTAAGAAGAAACAAGCAGAAAAAGAAACTACACCGCCCAAAGAAAACACTTGAGGTCAGTTTTTCGAGTTTTTTATATGTGGGTAACATCATTCATGCAGAAAGGTTAAATAATTATGAAACACAGATTAAATAAACATTGTTGCAAAATGTGTAACAGTGTTTATGTTCATTTCATATACAGAGTAAAAAAAAAACAAAGGAGTTAACTGAAAGAAAAGCCGTCTGCTGAGTTAAGCCAGATAAAAATTGTATTTATGCTTCTATTTCAGTAATTGGTTACATAAAGAAAATGAAAATATGAAGCATAGTTTCAAGAAATACAGTAACACATATTTGTCATACTACTAATGCCATTTACAGAGCAGCGAAAAGGTCGACAAATTTTTTTTATTGATTGTTTATTTTTCTTACAAATAAATGACTAACATTTTACAAGAGCATAATATACAGAATATTTCACAGTAACGTCACGACATTTATTCAATCCACATTTATTCGAACTGCCACTATCACAGACCCTCGTTACCAAAGGCTACAACCAGTAACAAATATTGCTATCCATACCCAATAAAAACGTACACACGCACACGCACCCTTACACCCAAATGCTATCATTCATTTTGATAATAGGTTACTAATCATGAAAGGTTATAAATTGTGAGCAACGTTATGAAATAAATAATTTTTACTTTGAACTAACTCTGGAAATTGATTATATTTCTCTGAAAATTTTTACAAGATAATGTTTTCTTATCAATTATAATCCGTTTATAAATTGAATGAAGTATTACCGTTAAACATAGATTTTTATTATAGGTTCTCACATGGCAGACATACTGTTTAATGATGAGCGTAATCATGTTTACTGCTGTATTTTCTGTACCAAATAGAAATTTTTCCTTGCTGAGTTTACTGAATATCTCAGCTGAAAGATCAATTAACTTAAACAACTCTGCAAGCCAGGTCACAGTATTTGTACATTAAAAGAAGACATGATATAATGTATCCGACTTATCCACATTGCAAAATTCGCATATAACACTTTCCCTAATTTTCCATTTTACAAGATTTTCTCCTGTATTTACAATGTTGTGAACAATCTTGAATTGAAAGGATAGCAGTTTCGGTTCCCTTATGCTTTTCCGACATAGAACCAAACTTTCATAAATTTCATAAATAGTTGTAATCGACAGAAATTCCCTGTAAAAATTTTTGCTTTTAGCTTTAGAAATGTCAATTTTATTTCCACTCACGCATAGAACGTTACTTTTAAAATTGTTTATAGGTCGAGATAAATGCTCCCTATCTAGCATTAATCTATCTTTTTTCTGCTTGTTTTATCGCTGATAGAACTCCTAAGTATCTTAGAAAGTTTGGTTTAATGTGATAAATGTCAACAAACTCTGAGTACGATAACCATGAGCCATCATTTGTAAGTAGATCCTGGATATAAATTACACCCTTATCAAACCATTCTTTGAGAAATCTGCTTTTTCCTTCTACTAAAATTTCTTTGTTGTTCCATATGACGTACTCAGTATTTTTATTCCGCAAAATTTCTTTGGCAAAGTCTAACACTTCTCTGTAAAATATGGAAAGGTATGGCAGGTACGAAGTACTATAATTACAATAAATTAAAAAAAAATTGTAACCCCCCCCCACACTTGTTTAAAGTATTCATTGACGTAATGATTCCACCCTTTTCCATTAATTATTCTACATATCCACTGTAATCTCAGAGCCTTAACTTGACACTCAACACCCAAGCTTCTGAGCCCCCTTCATCATAATCAGATATAAGAACGTGATGTTTAACTTTTGGTGGCTTGTAGCTCCATATAAAACTATTCATGTCCTTTTGAATAGTTTGCTGAACATTATGCCCTGCATAAGTTATTGATAGGGGTTAAATAAGATTTGCAATGCCGAAAGTTTTTGAAATAGTGATTTTACAAACAATGCTGAGATCTCTTACGGAACAGACTTTAAAACGCCGATTCATTTTTTCCAATTTTTCCACAAAGTTGTATGAGAACTTTTGTTTTTCATCCCGGCCAATATGTATCCCAAGCATATTAAATGACCCATTCTTAATTGACATATTCATCACATTCATACTTTTATCTCTCCACGGACCTAAGAAAATTACAACAGATTTATCCATTTTTTATAATTTAATTTTAATAAGACCTGACATTTTCGAAAAAGCTCGACAAAATGACAGTGACACAGGCAGCGCGACATATTCCGTACACCGGAAGACCGTGTACGATTACGCAGAAAGGTCAATGAAGAGGCTGTTTATAGCTGTACGCAAACGGGACAGCAGCAAAGGAGCTCAATTTCGAAGAACAACTGGCAGTTGCAAGCTTTTGCATGGAAGAGGAGAGCTATGAGCATCTCAGGTTCAAAAGAGAGCCTTTGAGGTTTAATTTGGATGCAGACCCATCAGACAAATGGTTTAGAGGCTTCTTTGCGGGATTCCTCCAGTTGAAAGAGGCAAAGCCCGGGCTTCGAGACACTGCTAGGCGGCGAGTGAGTAAAGAGGTAGTGAAGGGTCGCTATTTTACACATTATTTTAAGACAAGGATAATATGAAGTGATAAACCTCAATATTACCTGCTTTGACCGTAGTTGGAGCAAACGGTTAACATCTATATTTAGTGGGAAGTATTAACTATCATATTTCTCAATGCTTTTATTTGTCAGTACTTTTTTTATTATAACAGACGAGGTTCTCACCAAACTTGACCTACACGACAAACCGTCACAAATTTAATGTAATGGCGATGAACAGGAAGGATGACAAGCTATAAAGTTTCATCGGGAGTAGAAGAAAAGTATTTCATCATGTTGAGGTAAACATTTCACTTTATTGACAGGAATCACTTCTCTTTGCTGAATGATCTTCACTGTTGTATGATTGTTTCATATAAGGACAAAATTGCTGTTGTGTTCATGTCAATAGCAGTTATGTTTTTCAAATTAAAGGTTGCAACTCTTGGTCATGTCACAGCCCACATGTGCATTTCTGCGGATTGCAAGGTTTTACCAACTTTGTTATATACAAGAAAAGCTTGCCTCAACGATCTGTTCATAAAAGTGTCCCTGATGACTGAATGTTAGCATATTCGCCAAATGGGAAATGCTTTAAAAATTTATTCAAGGAATGGCTTCTTCAGATATTTCTACCGAATTGTGGAAGGAAGGGATGGTCCAAGCCTTCCAATCTTCCAACCTTCACTGACATTGCCGAGAAACCTTTGTAGAAAACTTAGCTGATAGGTTAAAAAATTTAATGTTAATACTACGTAACTGAATCTCTTGTGCAATATATTTTATTAATAATATTAATCATTTATTCATTGGTAAGGACATAGCACAAGATTTCCATACAAATTTCAGATAGCCTGCTGCTTTTCTCCTCCACATACCACACATTTGTACCAACCCTGGACGTGCCTGTCTCTGGACCGCTCAAGAAAAGATTACGGCGGTTTATAAGAACAACTAACAGGGTTAACAGTGATTATATTGTCAACCGCTGGAATCTTCATTTATTATGGAATTGTGCAATACCGCAAGTGTATTGCGCAAGTTTCTTCTGTGACAGTTTCAGGAAAACCGATCTCTTCCCATTCAACCTTCTCGAAATTGACCCAACACAGCTTCAATCGAGAAGTGTAAAACCACGGTAATATCAGTAATTTCAGTACCAGTTTCTAAAAATTACTTAACGTGCAAAAACATGATAATGGTAAGAAATGAATATAAAATTCAGCAATTCTTTGTTAAAATCTACTTGACATATACGTCATACCGCTGGTTACGTTTTGATTATTTCTTAATAGATTAACATTGAGGATTACCAAATTGTTCTTTCTGAGCAACCCCCTAAAGATTTGGTAAAAGGCAAACAGATTTTGTGGACACAATGCGATACCTGTGATGTGTGATTTCTTCTGGTCTGCGGTGATATGACAGAAGAGGAAGGATAATATTCCAGATGAATTTTTGTTGCTCACGCTACATACAGATCTTGTTGAAAATTGAGCATAGTTCAGTTTATAACAATTTGCAGTACTTGTACTGTGCTGTTATTTTTCTGTATATTGCCGTTCAATTCGCCTTTCTTTGGTGGAAAGCTACTCGCTGGTGGCAATATCTGTGTTCTGCTGTCTTAGCTATAGTTCATGTATTCTTTGTTGTACTGAATGCTGCTCACGGTTTCCTTGCTGTTTGAGTCTTCTTCGTGTATGCTCTCTTGTGTTTAATGTTGTGTATATCTTCTTTGTTTTCCTCAATTTTGTTCATGTATTCTGTTTTGTGCTAAATGATGTTGCTTCATTTACTTATTGTTACTCTATTTTGTGTTGCATTGTATGAAAGTTCTGCAATATCAAGTAACATAAATAAAATTATAATTGAGGACTAAATGTCATGATTTTTTTTAAATATCTTACCTTACTTAACACACCTTTTTAGTAATTTTAAATATGCATTGATTTCCTGTTTTCATTTTTTGTGGTTCAAATTTCATAAGTTGTCTTGTTATACGATTACAACTAAACTGACCAATAACATTTCACAATTTAACAGAAATCTCAAAATATAATCTCTTCAAATTCAGGTAATAACTCACAATTTTTGATATAAAGCAGCTGCTGTTTAGGATAATTCCAATTTTGTCAGTGGGTTTCAACATAATGGCAATACCCGAAAAACAGTTTTTGATTAATTTCTGTCTTATGTGCAATGATTTTACAACCTAAAACTTGCAACATACGAGACAAAACGTGGGGGTATATATTTTGTATTTCAACACCAGGCATATCCCTCGCTCGTTTCCTGTACGTAAACAAAAAAGCAGAAATTACTGGCTGCTTCTAGCCAATTCAGATGATATCAGTTATTTATAATCATAAAATATTATGTTACACAAGCATGATTGACATTTTACGTACGGCTCGTATTGTTATAATGTCCAGGACAATACAGTCGCAGATGTGAGATGTAGTATCAAATTGCCCGAAAATACAGATAAGTATTTATAAAATATTAACAAAGAAGTTACAACACCTATTCTTGGTCTAATGTTTCTATAATTAAGCTAACATTTTACACTCTACTTTTTTTCTAAAGCCATACGCATTGTTTTACATATTTTATGCGTATTTTTTACAAACACTTGTCAAAAGTGGCAGTGTATGGACGCTGTCCTCTTAGAATTTTTGCGCCTCTGTTTGGAAAACCGAAAGTGTGATTCGACTCCTACAGGATAGAGACCGTATCACTGCCGTTGAAGCGTGTTGTTTCCATTATTTCCATTTACTTTACTTTATTGCCATTTACTTCACCTCAACAAAATTGTCAGCCAAAACTGTTGACAAACCTGTGAGGTAAAACAAATCACTGAGAGAAATGTTTTATTTTGTCGTTTTCTAGAATCAAATATTGTCGCCCATTTAGACCGCTGATTTTAAGATAAACTTTACATGACATAATAAGCAAAGACATCGAACAATTCATATTAAAGGCAGTAATAAACCTTACCTTTTAAACTGACATTACAGTCCCATTTTTTTCTAATGGATTGAATAGAGTACAATTCTTTTTATTCAGGAAGAATAGAAATTACTTCAGTGAAGGCTCCACGAGAACGACATTACCCCGCCCCCCCCCCAAAAAAAAAAAACAAAAAAAAAATCATAACGAAACCTATAATTTTACGACAACTTATTCACTACAAGAAAAGAATGCAATCCAACATGAGTATATTTGTCATAATAACTCAGCAAAACACACAGCAATGTTTTGTAGAGGATTGCTGAAGAACAGCAACGTAATTTAACCATAAAACTTACTCCTCTGCGTTGTTATCCAATAGCTAACCTCTACGTCAGATCGATCTGTTATTACATCTTTTTAATCCGTAAACCCATTGGAGATTCCATGGAAATAGTGCTAATAAAAAAGATAAACTACTTTTTTTAAATATCTATCCTTTTTGTGCTTGTACATTATAGATTTTCTCAGAGGTCATTTGTTTGTAACAATGACTCCCGTAGGCCATAATATATCGTGATCCCAGGTTCTTAAACTGGATTTAAATCGGGGCAAAAAAGTATGGTGGGAATCGGTTACATTTTCCAATAGAACGGCAGTTCGAGCAAACATCTGTTGGGGGATAATTATCCTGTCCAAGAGAATACAAGAAATAACTACCTTGTATTAAACCGGAAAAGAAAAGAACATTTATATGTCTTCTGTTGCATTTGTATGTCTAAAAGTAGCTAAACCGACTACTCCAATATATATAGTAATTTTTATATTGTATCGCGTTTTTATATGTAAAATCTTTCAATTATTCCTACGCATTTCAAACAACTTTAAGGCATCTTAAGCTATTTAATTTCTTGCGACTATAAAGAATATTAATTTGGAAATTTATGCATTTGTGAAATATGTTAATTAACAGGAGTCATTTGTTTTTCTAAGATTAATATGAACAACAATCTTCATAGAAAGTACGTCAGAGAGGGAAATTTTAGATGAGAATGTGTGAATGCTAGAAATTGGGGTAAACAGCAAGTCTGTAAAACTTGCGTAATACACCGCAAACAACTGAAAACTATTCTTTTTTATAATGCGCTCTGGAATATGTGGAGCACCCATTCACAACACATTTTTAGTACATCAACGTTTTCATTTCAAAGCTGCTTAAATGTATATAATAATAATAATAATAATAATAATAATAATAATAATAATAATAATAATAATAATAATAATAATAATAATAATAATAATAATAATAATAATAATAATAATAATAATAATGTACTGTCCCACGAATTCAAAGACGATTGAACGGGTTTGGGTGGTTTTTCACGCGATTGTATTCGATTTATTCGGTGAAACTGTAATACATAAATTACAAAATACACTAAATAATAATATTACTTATAATACGATATAAAATTATAACATAATAACAGCTCACAGTTATAGGAACACCTAATTTACACGGAAATTATGGCAGAAAAGCGATACGAAAATACCGCCATAATTTACTTATTTTGTGTCCCTTTCAGAAAAAAATGCCTGATATTTAATACCCATACAAAATACTGGCATAAACCAGTAGTCAATGCATGTCTCTTACAAATTATTTACAATGAAAAATATGCATAATCTACTGCCTTAATCTCAGTTAAATTAAACGACACTTTACTTCTATTCATAAATTAAATTACTAACCAACTGTCCCACCCTAAACGCCACATTCATGGAACAGTCGCTCGATGACAGCAAGAATTCGGAACGTCAACACACACAGCGCCATGTCAACACACAAAATACCATAAAATTTAGTCGCAGTAGACAGAAATCTAGCCTTATTTCATATACTCTATTTTACTCACATTCTAAGTAAATCCCTATTACGACTTCTTGAGTTCAATTTCAATTACATTTTATCTCCAATAAAGTCCATAAACTCCCGTCAAGATTAATAAAACTCACCGTTTAATGTGCCTAGTTCCTTTAATTTTTTCAGTCTCTCTCGCTTCAAACGCCAACGAAAAGTGAAATTTATTCCTCGTTTCAAAGTATTTATGCAATTAAGAAGCTACGGATGAAATCACAACACAAACGGTTCACAAGCTACGCATGGAATCACAGCACAAACGTTTCACAATTACTCCATATTTGACATGAAAAACTTATTTTAATTCTCCTCAGTTTCCGTCAAACCTCACAGAAAATACAACAACGACCACCTATTAGTCGCCTAAATATAACGAACAGCCTTAAAAATGCATGGCCGCATATAGTGAAGATGTACTGCATAACGAAGAAGTACACATCCTCACACAAAACGTCATATTGCTCGTCAAGCGCACATTATACAATGGGAGGCGCATTCACAAAGATAGAACTTTGCAGACCAGGTTGCATTCACACTACAAACAAGAATGAACATTCGCAACATGGCTGCTCGAAATTAGAAATTTCTAATTTCAATATCCGAACATATGCTATAAATATCTTTGTACATTTACAATAAAGCTGGCTCCTCAAGGGGAATTCCCTGGACTATTCATCCCCATTTTTTCCTTCTACGAGTAGAACAAGTTTGTGTATTGGGCGAACCAAATACGATCTTTGCTTCAACCGTTTTCCATTAGCAGCTAAAGCAGAGTCACCAGTCAAAAGTTTTACACTACGAACTCTGTTATCCTTGGAGGGGTATGTTTCTACAACTTTTCCCAGTTTCCATTCATTTCGAACTGCGTTTTCATCCTTAATAAGTACAATATCATTCTTTGCTAAATTTCTCTGCACTCCGTGCCACTTGTTTCTCGCTTGCAAGTGTTGAACGTATTCTTTCTTCCATCGCGACCAGAACTGGTCTATCAAGTATTGCACACATTTCCACCTTTTCACACTGTAAACATCATCTCTCATAAACTCACCCGGGGGAGGGAGCACTATTTTGGATTTCATCATGAGGAGATGATTTGGGGAAAGAGGTTCTGAATGACAAGCATCATTGATATGATCGAGAGACAGAGGGCGGGTATTAATTATGGCTGCAATTTCGTACATGAATGTTCTGAGAGATTCGTCATCTAATCGGGATCCATGTTGATCTAAAATCACATTAAGAATGGTCCTAACCGTTCTTATCATCCGTTCCCAAGAACCTCCCATGTGATTTGCTGCAGGTGGATTCATACAGAACTCAAAATCCGAATTGGAATCTAAAAGGAAATTGCGAACTTTCTCTGAAGTAACTGAAGCTAAGGCTTGTTTCAACTCATTGTTTGCACCGACGAAATTGGTTCCATTGTCGCACCTGAGCAACCGTACCGGACCTCGTAGGGCCAAAAATCTTCTCAATGCATTGATAAACGAGTCTGTAGAAAGTGAGAATGTGACCTCAATATGAACTGCGCGAGAGAGTAAGCATGTAAACAGAACAGCGTATCTCTTCACTTCTCTTCGTTTGTCCTTGATTATGAATGGCCCAAAAAAATCCGCACCACAGCAATGAAAAGGGAGTGAAGGTTGAATTCTATCTGGAGGCAGATCACTCATTTTCTGTGTTTGAAGAGATGATCGTACTTTTCGACAAACAACACAAGACCGAACATAAGTCTTAACCAGAGATGACATGGAAATTATCCAAAATCCTTGCGACCTGATTTCATTCATGGTCATTCCTCGACCTTGGTGTTTTACTAAGCTATGACAATACCGAACTACCAACATAGAGACATGGCCAGTTTTTGGCAAAATCACTGGATGTTTCTCTGTCTCTTTCAAACTTGAAAATTTAAGTCTACCACCGACGCGTAGAACACCCATTCGGTCGACATAACAATCCAATTTGTACAGTGGACTAGACCTTGGCACGATTTCTTCCGTATTTTGACTCGACAAAATTTTGATTTCTTTAGAAAATGCATCATGTTGCACTGCTTTAATAATCTCTCGCTCTGCCGTACACAAATCTTCTACAGAGAGCGAATTGGCAGGTCGACGATTTTGGAAAGGTAGCTCAGAATGCCTGACACGAGATACCAACAACCTCTTGTACTTCAAGCAAAGAGCAATTGCACGCTTCAATCTTTGATAATCCGAGAAGTAGGCAAATCTTTCAACCTCAAGACCCAAAGCACTAACTTTTGAAACGTGAGATACTGCAACTTTTACCTCTGGATCAGAATCGCCTAAGGCCAAACTCAAATTTGAAATAGGCAAAGTTGTCTCGTACAAAAATTTAGGACCACTGAACCAGTTGGATTGAAGCAGTTGAGAAGGAGTCATGCCACGAGATGCTATATCTGCTACATTAAGGCTTCCTTTAACGTGATTCCATTGACTGGCGGACGTGTGCGATTGGATAAATCCTACACGATTCGAAACAAAGACATGAAACCTCCTGCTTTCATTCGAAATATAGCTCAAGACCACTTGGCTATCTGTCCAGAAGAAATGATTTGCATCTTCATAGCCAAACTGAGACTCTAAGAGGAGCGAAACACGAACCGCCAACACCGCTGAGGTCAATTCTAATCTCGGTATTGTGACAGATTTTACTGGCGTTACTCTTGACTTCCCAAAGACCAAAGTTACGTGGAACTTTCCTTCTGGATCGACTAATCGAATGTAGGAACTAACACCGTAACCGACACAACTGGCGTCGCAGAAGTGATGGAACTCTACCTTGAAGATTTGAAAATTCGCAGGCTTGACACAACGACTAATGTGGATCTGTCCTAGCTCGCCAAGGTTAGACAACCACTTTCCCCAATCAATCAGAAGTTCTTCTGGAATTTCCTCATCCAATGAGTAGCTCAGAATGCAGAGTTTCTGAAGAATTCTTTTCCCTAACAGCACAAACGGGGAAATAAAACCCAAAGGATCGTACACTGAGGCTATTGTGGAAAGCAATCCTCTTCTTGTAAATGGCTTGTCATGCACAATGATGCGAAACTGAAATTCGTCTGAAGCTACACACCACTCCACACCCAAAACTCTTTCAACTGGGAGATCCTCGAAATGTAAGCTAACCTTTTGCACAGATTTAGCCGTTTCTTCCTCTGGAAGACTTTGAAGGACATCCTTAGAATTACTCACGAATTTGTGTAAACGAACACCACCTTTCTGGCAAAGACGTCTAGCTCTGGCTATCAAATCGGAAGCTCTTTGAATAGTTTCGATTGATTTAAGACCATCATCAACATAAAAGTCTCGACATATGAACTCGCGAACATCTTGACCAAATTCGTCAGCGTAGTCTTCAGCAATTTGCCGAAAAGCAAAATTGGAGCACGAAGGTGACGACACCGCCCCAAAGATATGCACAGTCATACGATAGGATTTGATAGGCGCCCTATAATTTCCAACTTGCCATCAGAAGAACCTCAAAAAGTCTCTATGCTCTGGATTGACGCAACACGTTCTCTTCGAAACCTACACAGAACACCAACAAGTTGATTCGCAAGATCTGGGCCTTGTAACAGCGTATTGTTGAGAGAAATGCCATGATATTTTGCACTACAGTCAAACACCACTCGGAGTTTTTTCTTAACCTTATGGTATATCCCAAAATGTGGAATATACCACACATCTTTCCTATCAATTTCTGAAGCAGGAACCTCTTCCGCGAAACCGTTTGTCAACATTTCTTCCATAAAACTGCGATACTCCGAATGAAAGTCTGGGTTCTTCTCAAATTTTGACCTAAGTTGGTTGGTTCTTTTAAGTACGGAATCTTTGTTGTCAAAGAGCTTGTTTGCGTTCTCTCTAAAAGGTAATGGAAGTTGATAATGACCATCAGGAAGTTGAGTGATGCCATTTTCTAATATGCTCAGAAAACGCCCATCTCCTACCGACATACCAACACCTTCGGCAACATCCGAAAAATCAGATTCCAAAACCTTCAATGCATCTCTCGGAGAAATAATCTCTTTTGCTTGAACTTTGAAAGCGATATTCACAGACTTGCCCTGATCAAGCGACTCAAAAGCGAAAACTCGATGGCATAGATGAAATTCATCTCTGTCCGACCTAACACTATGATCGACTACACCAACTATACTCCATCCCAAATCGGTTCGCAACGCATAAGGGCCGTTATCAACTGGAGGTATTACCTCTCTTGGAACAAGAGCTCGCGGGCAGTCATACCCAATTAGCAACCGAACTTCACAATCACTTCGAGGCATTAGACGATGACTAAGACTTTGCAGATGAGGCCAGTTTTGAACCATTTCTTTGGAAGGTATGTGATTTCTATTGACGGGCATAATGTCCCTGGAGAACACTACCGGCAGATCAACTATGGTACTGGAATTGAAACCTCTCACCGATAAACCAGAGATCTTTTCACATTGGGTAACCTGATTCGCTGTCGACATTGTAGAAAGGTTAAGACTGGTCTGAATTCCAGAGATACCTAATTCACGACTGGTGTTTGACAGAATGAAGGATGTATCAGACTGAGTGTCCAACAGAGCATATATAAGGCGTTCGGAGTTTGGATTGGAATTGTGAGATATCCAGACCGGCACTATCATAGAACTTTTTGCAACACCGTTAACACCACTCAAATGCGATACCCCAGAAACGGAAACACTAGGTGAATCAGTTTGTATGTTTGTAAGAGCCGGAGCAGAATGCCTACGTTTTTCATTGTGTAAGGACGTGGGGTGGGGTTTGAAACAAATGCTGCATAGCCTTTTGTTTTTGCAATCCTTAGACCTGTGACCATGGATCAAACAACTGAAGCAGAGACCATTCTTGAGAATGAATTCTTTCTTATCAGCCATTGTCTTTTCTCGGAATTGTGGACAATCATCTAAGAAGTGTTCACCTTTACACAGAACGCAGGAGTATTCTTTTGACTTTGTACAGAACGATTTTCCAGAACCGACTGCAACTTTGCCCTTCTGAGTTTTAGAATCACCATCTAAGTTCCTTAGTGACTGCAGAGAGATAACTGGATCATTTGCGATATCAGATTCCTGAACCAAAAATGCAACAAAATCCTTGAAAGGCGGAAAGCATCCATTGTTGGACCTATACTCACTAACTTTCCAACCCCATCTCGTGATCAACCATTCAGGAAGTTTGGACAGACATTTCCTATTTTCATGATCATCGTTCAAAATCTTTAGACTAGGCACCACATGCATTGCTGTTTCACACTGTCGAAGAAAATTCGAGTATTTTCGCAGCCCTAAAGTGTCTTTGGAATGTATTTTAGGCCAACTTTCAATTTTTTTCCTAAAGGCGTCGGAAATGACAAACGAATCCCCGTACCGTTTATCTAAGAGAGCTACTGCCTCATCGTAAGCTTCAGGACTAGACAATAGAAAATAATCCTCAATGCCAGTCTTTGCCTCACCTCCTAAATACCTTTTCAGATGGTACAATCTTTCATCCGAAGGAATCGCTTTGTTGGAAATCAGTGCTTTGAAAGAACTTTTCCAGCTCATGTAAAGCAAGGGATCCCCAGAGAAAACACCAGGCTCTGGAACTGGTAAGCGATTCGTAACTAAGTTATCACAGACAGACTGCGTTAGTTTTACCAACTCTCTGGTGGGATCTAAGTTTTCGCTATGAACTGACTGACTGGGAACAACCCGAGAATCAATTGATTGGTGAGTTCTAAAATCAGTTGGACCTACATCAGGATTTATTTCAACTGGTTGGGGCTGAGCAGATAGCAAGTATTTATTGACTACCTCATCTTTAGTAAATGGTTCTTCCGGCAATATTTCGCCTCTCAAAGACATAACGTCTCCCCCATCGACTTGTTGCATTTGTTCAAGTATGGAATTACCGACAGCTAAATCTTTTTGTGGGTTTATTTTTTCTTGCTCTTTTTTAAGCCTTGATTCTTCCTCAACAAAACGCAATTGCGCCTTTATTTTAGCCAGCTCAGAAACTGCCTTCATCATTTCGGAATCCACCGAAGGACCTCTACTGACTTTTGATTGGGCCTTCCTAACACTAGATCTAGCAATAGACTTGGCTTCAGAACACAAGTCCTGACACAATGCACTCATTCTACTCAATAATGCACGCGTTTCTGATTCTACGCTCTCAAACTTCAAATGCACAGACTCTCCAGGCATTTCTTCAAACTGATCACACAGCGATTCTATTTTTTCATATGCCTCTAATACCTCATCAAAAGCGAATTGAACTTTGCTCATCATGCTACGTAAACTGTCTACATTTGCCTCTTGAGACATAACACTTTCAGCTTCCATCACTCTTTTCCCCCACACTCGCACATTTGACTTAAAGTTTTTAGTCAGGAGGGTAATGGTATATGAAGCACCCTTTTCTGTCATTTTTTTTTAGACGTGGTTTGACGCCTGTGGTGGAGGGGAATTCTGGTGCTATTGCACCTTCTTCAAGCATCTCTTGCTCAGCTATAGTCTCTAGTTTAGGATTTTCAGTTTCAGACATGATTGGGAGCGACACTCTACAGTTCACATTCACAACAAACTAATCCTAACGGGACCTCCCCAAACTCACGAATGACGCTTACTCTGAATTACACTAGAATGATTGGGATCTCGCGACAGTTAAACATATACTTCGTAACGCGTGTTACGTCTCCTCATATTTTGTTCAGTAAGCAGTTCAGGCTAAAATCGTTACCGCAAACGGGGGACGGTATGGCAATTGCCCGCTACAAAAAACTTAGGTTAAGTCAGATCATCGGTTCATAATCAGCAGCACAACAAAAGCAACAGACACTAATATAAATGCGTTGTGCTATCAGCAGTTATGCCCTCACCTGCGCACTTATGAACCGAAAAAATAGAATCTGACCTACTGAATGCGGATAAATTTCTGCCTGAATTACTACACTGACTGAGAAACACTCAAAATAACAGCTGTTGTGATAATTATTCAGTTCTAGATAACAAAATTACCAGCTGAAATGCTTTGAGCAACCACAACAAAGTGCTCACAACAAATGAACAGTATTAAACGATTCCTTATATAAAAAGTTCCTTATATAAAAAATTGACGTTGGCATTCACGGCAGCTTGAAACTGAAAACAGTACCAGACTCCGAGCTGCGCCTCGTGGTTTGTCACTTGCTGCTCCCCCGTGATCATGGTTTGCTGCGCCCACGAGCCTCGGTCACCGCTCACGTGACCACAGTCCGATGGCCCCGCGTGACCGCGCTTGGCTGCGCCCACATGACCATGGTCACTACGACCGCTGCTGCGAACCACGACTGCCCCCTCTAGAATGCACTGGCCCCTTGACACACGGCTGACATCAACATGACGAAAAACAGCGACGTCCTCTACTGCATGCTGCCCCCGCTGTCATCCCTCGCAAGTTGTTTCACTGTACTGTCCCACGAATTCAAAGACGATTGAACGGGTTTGGGTGGTTTTTCACGCGATTTTATTCGATTTATTCGGTGAAACTGTAATACATAAATTACAAAATACACTAAATAATAATATTAGTTATAATACGATATAAAATTATAACAAAATAACAGCTCACAGTTATAGGAACACCTAATTTACACGGAAATAATGGCAGAAAAGCGATACGAAAATACCGCCATAGTTTACTTATTTTGTGTCCCTTTCAGAAAAAAATGCCTGATATTTAATACCCATACAAAATACTGGCATAAACCAGTAGTCAATGCATGTCTCTTACAAATTATTTACAATGAAAAATATGCATAATCTACTGCCTTAATCTCAGTTAAATTAAACGACACTTTAATTCTATTCATAAATTAAATTACTAACCAACTGTCCAACCCTAAACGCCACATTCATGGAACAGTCGCTCGATGACAGCAGGAATTCGGAACGTCAACACACACAGCGCCATGTCAACACACAAAATACCATAAAATTTAGTCGCAGTAGACAGAAATCTAGCCTTATTTCATATACTCTATTTTACTCACATTCTAAGTAAATCCCTATTACGACTTCTTGAGTTCAATTTCAATTACATTTTATCTCCAATAAAGTCCATAAACTCCCGTCAAGATTAATAAAACTCACCGTTTAATGTGCCTAGTTCCTTTAATTTTTTCAGTCTCTCTCGCTTCAAACGCCAACGAAAAGTGAAATTTATTCCTCGTTTCAAAGTATTTATGCAATTAAGAAGCTACGGATGAAATCACAACACAAACGGTTCACAAGCTACGCATGGAATCACAGCACAAACGTTTCACAATTACTCCATATTTGACATGAAAAACTTATTTTAATTCTCCTCAGTTTCCGTCAAACCTCACAGAAAATACAACAACGACCACCTATTAGTCGCCTAAATATAACGAACAGCCTTAAAAATGCATGGCCGCATATAGTGAAGATGTACTGCATAACGAAGAAGTAAACATCTGCACACAAAACGTCATATTGCTCGTCAAGCGCACATTATACAATGGGAGGCGCATTCACAAAGATAGAACTTTGCAGACCAGGTTGCATTCACACTACAAACAAGAATGAACATTCGCAACAAATAATAATAATAATAATAATAATAATAATAATAATAATAATAATAATAATAATAATAATAATAATAATAATAATAATAATAATAATAATAATAATAATAACCTGACATTGGCACCGGCTGAACAATCAAAGCAAGCACTGTTAGATGTGGTGCTGTACGGATGATAGTATGAGCTTATGTCGTCATCCTCAATTGGAAATATCTGCTTTGTGAAACGTAATAACATATTTATATTTAAAATATTCAATATTATATTATATCAAACACATGCAATAACAAAGCACTTCAAAATAAAGAAAAGAAAAAATAGTGTGTTTCAATCAAGGAAAAATTTCGGCTGTATCTTATGTCGATTTGGTCCCTTTATGTTATAATAGCAATAGACCACATGACTAGTGTGGTTTGTATTGGATTCGAGAACGTGTGGAAGGTTAGTTCTGGGTGCTGCACAACAACCTTGCAATAGAAATTATGTGAAGGATGTCATTGCTCTACTGTACCAGTTGAATCATTGAACAAGCCAAAGTAGAACTTACAAAGGGTATCTCCAAAGTGAAACATCCAAAGTGTACCTCAAAAGTATAACTTCCAAAGGATTCCTTCAAAGGAAGACCCAAAGAATACCTCAAAAGTAGAACCTCTAGAGGGTACCTCCAAGGAGCACACCAAAAGTAGAAGCTTCAGAGGGGCCCCCAAAATAGAACCTCGAAAGTAGAACCTCCAAAGGGTACCTCGAAGGTAGAACTTCTAAGGGGTTCCTTCAAGTAGAACTTCCAAGGGTAATATTCACACTAGAACCTCTAAAGGGTGCCTCCAAATTAGAACATCCAAAGGGTACATCAAAGCGTTTGTTGCAAAATATATAAGGGTACCTTCCTGCGCTGAGTACCCCAAGATAGGATGCCAAGTGTACCTCGAGTGTTGAGTACGTCAAACAAGAATGATAGGTGTGCCTCTAAACTACACACATAATAAACGTAAAAATCTAAAAGTGCTTATTCGATATACCACTTAAAAATTTGCACAAAAAACAGAACTCTCGTTTTATCCTTCTTGGAAGGAATCGGGACTGCGTCTACGGATAACTGGTCCTATTGGAGATTTGATTCTGATCATTTGTTTTTCTTGAAATACATTTAGACCCGAAAGCGTTTCTGCAGATGTTTTACTGTACAATTCTGAGTTTACTTCCAAGCGTTGAGTGAGACAAAGTAGGTTCCATCACAAGGATATGTGTATTCCCTTGTTGTCGCATTATAGCTCTGAGCCTGAGACATAATCACTTCTTGACAAGGATTCGTCTCGCCATCGTCGTTGCCAAATTGGACGTCTCTCTTGTAAGCTGTAAAGCCCTCGGCTGGTCTCGTCATTTCGCATTTGCATCGGGAAATCTAGTGAAGTAATTATATAGCGCATTGTGGGTGGGAGTTAACTCTAAACTAATGAACTCAAACTAGAACTACAAACAATGCTTAATGATTTTATTACGGTTTCATTACATACACAACGAAAACAATGCAGGAAACATTTCAGTAATTGAAATCAAAGAGTTTTATAAATTTACTATCTCAGTTAATTTTTAAACTATTCAAACCTATAGCTAACTATCTTCATTACCCGTATTCAATAACGTTTCCAATTCGTCTATATAATCATTCATCTTGCGTAATTCATCGCTATAATGCTTCTCAATTCTGTTCAGTTCATCAAGTAAGATTGTAGCGTAGTCATGTACAGTAAATAATAATAAAACAAGTATTAATTAAGTAAAATTAATTCACAGATTTTCCACATTCAACTCACAAAACACAAAACAGATCTTGTTTTTTATATAAAACCCAGTTCTTTCTAAACAAATATTTATTTTATTGAGTTAAAACCCTGTATAAAAATTCAAGGGAAAAAACAAAAATCCAATGATGTTTTATATTAAACTTTGAAGATTTTTTATCCTTTTTGAATTCTAATAAACCTGGCTTGTGTTTTATTATACAAAACAAAATATTGTTTTGTAATTTTCTCAAAATAATTCATCTTTTCGAACTTAAATGGCTGGTAATGTAAACAAATAATCCAAGCCTCGATTACCTCAGTATCTTACGCTTTAATGGGAACTCTAAAACACTGTTGTCAAGGGTCCAGATGCGCTATCATCCGGGTTTTTTTTAGTGCAAACATATAGAATCTTTACTTATAAACTACACGTTTAATCAAACACTTAAGGTTTCATTTTGGACACTTGACTCTCATACAGTTAAAAGAGAATGTCAGAAATGAAAAGTGAGAGTTTTACAGGAAAACGCTCAGTTATTGAGATGAAAATTTGAGCTTTGTTTCAATGGATTAAGATAAAAATTTACAAGCTACTCTTCTCAGAGCGGCATCTTTTTTATCATATTTTTACATCATTTCTATTCCATAAAGCAAAAAACAATACATAGCAAGAAATATGCCACAATAACACATTGCCCTATAACAAGTTGTAGAGTTAAAAGTGAATAAGAAAGGGAAGTTTTAACAGCATTTTCTAATACCATGTGTAATACAAACTCGTCACACGGTCCATGGACAGTGTACAGATTAGGCACACTACAAAATTTCTCTTTTTTCAACACATGGTACGCTTGATCTATGTGTTGCAAACCAGGATTTTAGCATCAGTAATGAGCGCGCTTCACAGCAGTATTCACTGGGACGTGCACCTGCAGGCACATATCTGTGGTGTGCTTGTTGTGGAGGTCAATAGAGAAATTTAGAAAATATTGGTTACATTTCCAAAACATGATTTAAGAAATACACATTTATTTTCAATCACAGCGTTTACTTCATGGCAACTATATTAATAATAGTTTTATATGAATACTAAATTTACATATATTTCTTGAGAGATTTCTTGTTAAAAGCAACTTTGAGATGCAACTCTCTTCCATGAAGTGAATTTAACAATAACACTGTGCTAATATGGCACAAATTTATCCCATTTAATATACATTACCAACACTTTATTTGTTTTGACAAGATTTGTGAAATAATATTTTCAACATTCATAACATTTTGAAATACAAAAGCAAATGTATGAGAGATACCCCAATGTTTATCTGGATAGGACCCTGGTTAACTGCGCATGTCCGAAATTAATGGGTTCTACGGAGTCGCCTATTGTTGAAGACACAACAGTGAAATATATTTCTGTAAGACAAGCAGTCTGGATGTCAATCATGACTTCTTCTGTTGTATTGGTTTTTTTAGTTTGCAGCAGAAAAACAGAAGCAAGTTTATGAAGGACTTGAAAATTGTGTTATCAATATTGACATACAGGGTGTTCCATAGAAAAACTATCTGGAGTAATGTATATGAATTTGTTTGACTTAAATTACTTTGTCCAATCCAACTCACATAACAATGAACAGGCAACTGACTCGCTCGACACGTTTGTTTTATTTTTTTCTTATTCTTTATTCTTATTAATGCTATGATTTTAGGGTAACTTAACTAACTATATAAATAACATGAACTAGCACTATGGAGAACACAACCATTGTTTTATATATTAATGTATTAAAACACATTAGCAGTAAGACAGGACTGCCAGCACACGTTATGGATCAATAAGAGGTTATAGTATTTCTTAAGTCTGTCTTGTCACGGGGTCTGTATAATCTGACGACGTCAAGCACACACGTCAGGCATTACTGAGAGGCTAGGGCATCCCTGAAGCTGGTGTTGTCATGCTAACTGTAATATGTTACTACGGACAACACCCACGCTTTTCATCAAAATCATTCTGTACATTTTCTGCATTTCTGCTGGTGTTATCATGGTACCTGTTTTTTTGTGACGATATCCGATTTGGATGATTGGATAATTGTAGAGGTTACTTGCGAATTTTGCAGCTCCCTTTTCTAATTTTGCATGCCTGTCTTTTTGCACTGTGCAGACTGCTAATTCGCTTGTAGCCAAAAAAAAAAAAAAAACAAAAAAAAAAAAAAACAAAAAAAAAAAAAAAAACAACAAAAAACAAAAAAAAAAACAGAAATTGTGCAAGAGGTGGTGTGATAAGCGAGACGGTGAAAGCCGAGGGTTAAAACCACTAACACAGTCAAACTAACACTGTATGAGCTCGTCAAATATCATTGGTCTAGGACAGGAGCCCGCGAGACGGTAGCCCTTGACACAGAAACACGCGACACGGTAGTCCGTGATACAAAAACACCCGAGACAGGTATCTCGTGATACAGAAATAGAAAAGGAGACGGTAGTACTTGATACAGCACATGAGACGGAGACGGTAGTCCGTGATACAGCACGTGAGACGGTGCCCGTAATACAGAAATACTAGAGATGGTAGCACATGGCACAGAAACACGAGAGACGATAGCCCGTGATACAGCACGAGAGACGATAGCCCGTGATACAGAAACTCACGAGACGATTGCCCGTGATGCAGAAAGACGTGAAACGATGGCCCGTGATACAGAAACACGAGAGACGATAGCCCGTGATACAGAAACTCACGAGACGATTGCCCGAGATACAGAAACACGTGAAACAATAGCTCGTGAAACAGCACGAGAGACGATAGCCCATGATTCAGCACTAGAGACGAGAGCCTGTGATAAAGAAACACGAGAAACGGTAGCCCTTAAAACATAAACACGAGTGGCGGTAGCCTGTGATACAGAAACACACGAGACGGTAGTCCGTGTTACAGAAACACGAGTGACGGTAGCCCGTCATATTGAAACACAAGAGACGATAGTCCTTGATACACCACGTGAGACGGTTGTCCGTGATACACCACGTGAGACGGTAGCCCGTCATATTGAAACACAAGAGTCGGTAGTCCTTGATACAGCACGTGAGACGGTAGCCCGTAACACAGAAATGCGAGAGATGTTAGGTCCGTGATACAGCACGAGGGACGACAGCCCGTGATACAGAAACAAACGAGACGATAGCCCGTGATGCAGAAAAACGTGAGACGATGGCCCCTGATACAGAAACACTCTAGGCGATAGCACGTGATACAGAAATACACGAGACGGTGGCCCGTGATACAATAACACATGAAAAAACAGCCCGTGATACAGAAAGAGGTGAGACGATGGCCCGTGATATAGTAACACGTGAGACAATAGCCCATGATACAGCACGAGAGACGATAGCCCGTGATACAGAAACGTAAGAGACGATAGCCCGTGATGCAGAAAGACGTGAGACGGTGACCCGTGATACAGAAGCACGCGAGACGATAGCCCGTGATACAGCACGAGAGACGATAGTCCGTGATATCGAAACACACAAGACTGTAGTCCGTGTTACAGAAACACGCGAGACCTTAGCCCGTCATATTGAAACACAAGAGACGGTAGTCCTTGATATAGCACGCGAGACGGAGGCGGTAGTCCGTGATACAGCACGCGAGACGATAGCCCGAGATACAGAAACACGTGAGACGATATCCCGTGATACAGAAACACGAGAGACGGAAGCCCGTGGCACAGCGCGCGACACGATAGCCCGTGATACAATGCAAGGTTTTTTTCCATACAGAATTATTAGAAGAAGCAACAATATAACAACAAACACTTGCAGTCTCTCAAAACAGCTATAAATTAGAATGTTTACAAGCAAGTATTAGAACAATAAATTGTGCTTATTTTGATCTTTGAAACAAAAGTTATTTGCCGAATTGAATTTAATAGAACATTATTACTGGTGTTTTCAAAAATGCCATCACCTGTAACTTGTAACAATTTTTATCTATTTTTTTGCGTATTGAACCTAATATCCAATTTCTCTGATACAATATGAATATATAAATTTCTGAAATTTATCGCAATTGACTATGCTGGGAAACTTGCTTGAAACCTATCAACTAAATAACAGAGATAATCAGTTTCTAATCGATTTCTTGATTTCATGGACGTGAGATAATATGAAGGTCACCTGATTTCTCTACAAACATTCGAAATTAATGAGAAAGCTCTCTAACGTGATGCGGTGAAGCCCAAAAGAACAGCTACTGGAGCTTTAATTTAACAAACAAATTTTATTTTCCGAAGATCTGGAAACAATGTGATATGAGGACATTAAGATCTGGAAACAATGTGATATGAGAACATTGTCATGTAAAAAAATCGTAATCGCATAAAACTATGATCCAAAACACTGTCACCTGAAAATATCCAGCCTCATGCAGAATATAATTGCAAGAATGTTTCAGTTTGTGCTTTTAAGGTGTAGTTTAAAGTGTATTGAAATAAATAGCAGGTATTCAGCTTGCATTTTACGTTGTGCCAGGGACTACACAGATGGCATGGAGGTGTACGTTGTCAAGAATTACCGGGTAATTCTGGCCTCCCCTCGCCTGATGATTCAGCATATACCTCAGGCACTGTCTCCAATTCCGGTTTTGTTTGCTGTGAGGCTGGAGAGGAAATCTGGCGTTGACGAGGAGGCAAATACTTTTGGCAGTACAACGTATAACTGGAACACTTTCAGCTTCTACCTCATGGTGGTGAAATCCCTGTCTTCGGCTATTTGTAACAAAATGCTTATAAAAGCATTACCGTAGATAAAGCCAATCAGCACTTGAAACCCTTAATTTTAGAAGGCATTGTTCTTTTAAATTCTAAACGTTTGACATGATTAGATGGAGTATAAGATGCTGGGCCATCTTCAAACCTGGTTACTAATTACTTTACTGGTAAACACGGTGATGGCTTTGCGCATAGAAGTGTTCTCTTGATAAAGCATGTATTTCTTGTCTTTTGCCTTTTATACCATAACCGGTCACCAATTTATTTTGTCCCATTACCATTAATTTTTACATATATACACGCAAAACCTGGTTAATCCGGACAATGTTGGGCCTGGCAAATTTTGTCCGGAGTTCTCAGGTTCCACATTACTTAGTACCCCCACCGGTCAAAGACTGAAAGCGGTTGTTTTCCGCTAGCCAAAATTTTCGAGACAACCATTTGAAGCCCTAAATTAGCCCAGTCCTAATTGCTTTCTCTTTCATAATCGGGCCTGAAATCGAGATGTTTCGACTTCGTATTTAATTCCTTATTTGGTGTTCTGACACAAGGCCTTTGATTTCTGATTGTTTTCACTTTTCGTACGCTTTGAGCAAAATCTCTTTCTTTTTCAAAATATCAGAAACAGTACTTTAACCGAGATTGATTTCATCAGTTAATTATTTGAGAGCTTTTCCTGTGTTTGCTTTAATTAATTTAATTTTGCCACCAACTCTAAAATCGTTCATTTTTTATTGTCGCCATTTTCAATTACCTCAATTAGTCAACGATTTTTTTTTTAAGTTAACGAATTTTCCTTCTATGTTATCGAAACAATATGAAGCGTATATATATAAGCCCATTCGTTGAATAGGCATGCGTTCCGCGATTAAGAAGTTTGCAAACAAAAGCAGTCATGTCTGTTGCGACACATTCTTATTGACATTATCTCAGGCAGACAGTAAACAATCCTCACAGATTACGGAATTAACCTGTCCGAATTACACGCTGCATTCAAACAGTAAAACCTACAGTTGGGACTGGCAAATGTTGTTCGGTGTCCCTAACAGGGAGGTGTCCGCATTTAGCAGATTGTAGTTATACAGAAACCAATGGGAAATTAAAAGGTACTGAAAAAATCTGTCCGGATTACGGAGTTTTCCGAATTATACAGGTTTGTCCGGAGGGAGGTTTTACTGTATATAATTTTAGAATGTGGCGTATTTGGTCTTATAGTTTCATGTAGTATTTATGTTCTAATCTTACTTGTCACTTATTTCACTTATAAATAAGGTGAAATGAATGTCAAATCTAGGGAAAAATATTCAAATTTTCCATATCAATAACCTGACGATTTATTTCCATGTCAACAACGAACGAGAAATACAAAAGTATTTATAATCCGTTGATCCCATTCCCCACACACGATAAACCAGAAATTTTAATTCACAAATACACCTGATAATATTTAATACTGGATACTGAGGCCTCGATTTAATTTTAGGAATTTAGTAATTATTTGCACTTCATTCAAATTCTTGCACAGCTTTTAATCTGGAAAATTTAAAAAATGTGACACGATTTTTTCTATAGTGTGTTTAATAAACAATGGAGATTTTTACACGCCTATATTACAAAGAGCGTTTTTATGAGAAAGGCAGCTGCATGCGAAATGCGAAAATATGAAAAATAAATAGCTTATATCTACAGTGATATGAGAAAACCTCGTAAGTGCCAGATCCAGACTTTCAGTGTAAGCACAAAAAATGGTTCCATACGTGATAAGCGTTTGATTTATATGCTAAATTCAATTGTTAAGAAAATGTGACTTACGAGGTTTTTTCATATCAATGTATATAACATTCGCTTAAATACAGAAAAACAATTTTCTAAACTCAATATTTTAGGCTTATCGTCTAGAAAATGTAAATAAAGTGTTTACCAAACTGATTGCCGGTTCATTTAAATGTATATATAGATTAGAATATATTCATGTGGTATATCAATAAGCCAAATCACACTTTGGGTGTTTCGAATGAAATGCGCAACAATTTTGAATTTCAACTGCGAGGTAACCGGGTTAAAAATAAAGAAATTATAGAAAAATATAGACGAAATATCGCAAAAGCAGCTTATACTTGGAACATAAAAGAACTTGAAATTTTGAACTATTTTTTAAAACCTACAATACATTTTAAAAATAGCATACGGGTTGTTGAAAGCCCAACTGATCTTGGGTGCAAGAGAAATTTGAAATTTAGTCGAAATCTCTCTATCATTTCTTTCATTTTTTACCCGGTTATTTTTATTCGAAACGCAGAATTTTTGCGCATTTTTATTGAAAACGCCCAAAGTGTGATTTGGCTTATATCTCTCTAATCGATTGGCGGAACATAGGAAAGCATAGACTAAAGCGATGTTGCTTAAATGTATCCGAATTACATTATTACATTGTTTGGGGAATATTATATGAATTCCAAGCACATTTGGTATGTATCTTCAGAAATCCACCAGTCTTTTATATGCGAGTGCAAGACCGTCAATAGGATGAACCTCTGCCTGAACACACGTTTTCTTCGATGCTGCGCTTACAGTAAGACCGTAAGCACAACCAAAAGCCGTTTCTTGTTCTATTTGGGTTCGCTCCAACGTCTGACACGGCTCACTGCTTCCTAAATGTTCTATGTTTTGAGCAGACGTATGCCCAGAATTTTCCATTAAAAACGGTGCATTTTCTTGGCAAATTTCCACTCTCTCTTCCTGAGCTATTGGATTGAATGAATCATTTTCGTCCAGATTACGAACATCGATGCAATTACAGTAATCAGCTCGTTTGGTGGAAAACAGCACGACACAGCAGAAAGGATCACAGAGGTTGCATATTCGTCGACACCTTTTCTTCCTCACGTATTTGGTGTTGCGCATTTGTATCGAATTTATTTGGGTTTCGATGTAATCAAGTATATTCCGGCACATTAGGGCCATTACCCTTCTTACTTGACAACACTTCTGCATTGAATCATAGCGTATATCCTGCTGATGGCGACAGTCAAACAGTCGTTGATTTATTTCATTGCTGTAGTACGAAGGCATATAACCTTTCTGCACGTAATGCTCCAGGGTCTTATAAATCATTTTTATTAGTTGTAATTCGGTATGCTCTACGTTATCGTCATCTGATACTATTTCGTATTTGCGCAATATAAGAAAGAGACAGTTTTTAAGTTGGTATGACTTAATGATATCTTCTGTTTTAATTGTTTCAATTAACTTGAGTTCGACCATGTTTCTGCTTGCACATATTTCCGGGAGCCTCAAAACTTTGGCATATATATAAGCATTACGAGCGATAGTTGGAATATTTTGCATGATAGATTCCTCTACAGTATGAAGCGATATTCTCCAGAATCTAAGATTGTTCAGATGACTGCCTTTTGGAATAGCAAACAAGGGGATGCCAAGATCAATGTTTGATACCTTCTTAAAGTGACTGATATACCTTTCACTGATTCGAATCACTGGCACTAGATCAATGCTTATTTTTAAATCCTTCAAAGCACTGCCGTACCATTTTACAATTAAGTGTGGAATTTTGTGATTTCTCTCAATTAGAAATTTGCTTATACTGAAATGTCGCAGATCTTCTAGTTCAACTAATTCCAATGACTTTTCAAATGCATGTGAAAATAATCGATTGAAATCCCATGGCCTTAAATATCCCTCACCATCTAATAAATCTGCCATTGGATCCCCTGATCGCGAGGCTGCATTCGGGTTGCCTGATTGCAAATCGGCAACATAATGGTTTGATTGCAAATCGGAGGTGCTCAGCTTTACAAAAGTGTGCACTGCACTTTCTTGTGTCCGTTTAAACGTAACATCGTAGCCTTCGAGCTTCAATTCACAGACAAAATCAAACTCACCTGGGAAGAAAGTTTTTGTTTTATTCTTCATACTCCCTGCAAGATGTGGCTCAAAAACAAACAGTTTATATTCTGTGTGTTTGGAAAACGTGGACGAAACTCGTCTGAGTAGCTCTGTTATACCATTTTCAACTTCCTTAATCTCTTCAATGTTTGTGTGAAATAGGTGACGGGCTTCGCTAGCCAGTTCTCTATAAGATCTGACATCCCAAGGTAACTCACTACGTATTTTATACGATGCCTTCGCTATCTGCTCATACCATTGTTTCCATTCATTTTGACGTGTACTATTCAAGCCTAACGCAGGATAATCCATCATCTGGGAAAGTGCTGACTTGTTCTTATTTAAAAGATCCATTGCGGACACACCAAATTTATTTTCAATTAACAGCTCGCTGCTTGAATGAATCTCTAAAAACTTTGCATCAAATCCAAGACCGATCATTTCAATTAGCATACGGTTTTTCTCAATCCCACGTACATCAACGATAGTGTTCTCAATGTCTTCACGACTAGGCTTTTCGTAATCTAAGAGTGTCATTATTATCTCAGCACTGGCTTCTTTAGCTATTGCATACTGGTAGGGACTCAATCCTTTCCATTGAATAACTTTCACATTATTGCTGATCAAAAGCCGTACCTTGTTTATTGACTGTTTATCAATAGCAATATGTAGACAACTCATGCCGTTTAAGGCACTGTCTACATCGGCTCCGTTTCTTAACAATAAATCACATATTCCACACGGCATGTTAGCCACTGCTATGGCTAAATTGGACACCGGATTGTTTATTCTACAACCACGTTGCAGCAAGGCTGATATTGATCGACTTATTCCACTTGGGTATTCACATTCAGTCATGCACGAACGTTGCAAAATTGGTGTGATTTCAATTCGGTTGTAAATAGATGGATCTATGCATTTTTGAAGTACAAGGAACAGAATTTCAGCATCACCTAATTTGATTGCCTTGGTCACAATATGGCAGTAATCTAGGCGCATCCAAATCAAACCCTGAGACAACACACGCTTTAGATATAAGGTATCGCCTCTATTAAAAGCCTCATACAGTGTTTCGTCTAGATTCCACAAAATGGCGCGATGTGTGATACTTCAACTTAAAAATAAACGGCCATTGGCCATAACTTGCCGTCTTATTTTCCTTATCTTGCATATTATTGTCCTGGCTCCTAATTTTGCCAAGAGAATTATTGGCAGAAAAAAGAGCACCAATATTACGGTTTCCTTAACTGTATATTTGGTTAGACACTGAAAGGATTTTATCTCTGTTTTATTCCATGCACCAGGAGAGTTGCAATAAAATAGTAGTGTTTTGTATTTGATTCCATCCAAGTCATTGACAAAATAACGTTCACCTGTTGTTTGATTACATTCAAATGTTTTAGATTGTTTTAATTTTATACTGCTGTTATATGCACAACCACCAACACACACTGCATCGCTAATCTCCGGTAACACCTCGCAAGAATCATTCAATAATGGCGTATTCGTCACAACGTCAATCGCGTTAATACGATATACGTCATAACTGACGAAAACGGAAAGAAAGGGAGATACTATTGATATCCATATGACAAGTATTCCGATAAGTATGTAAGTCAATTAGGCCACAGGTCCTAATTGTTCTAGGTATTTTTGTCATTTTTATTATCTCAAATTCTCTATATCATAATATAGACAACGAAGTTTTTAAAAGATATTCCTTCCTTTTAATGTGGTGAATGTTACAAATAAAACAACAAATGTTTTTGTGAACCACTTAAATATGGCACTGCAATTGCGATTTTGATAACAAATGGGTGCCTACGCTATTGCAAAGGTCATTTATCTAGAGTTTGCTGCATTGTAAATCTGATAAAAAGTAGAGAAAAAAGTATTGATTCTTGTCAACACCAGAAGCACTTTCTCTTTCGAATTAAAGCTTAGCTATATAAATAGAAGGATGACTTTTTTTCTTCTTTTTTCTCTCTCTCTTTCTCTCTCTCTCTCTCTCTCTCTCTCTCTTTCCCTTTGTCTATTTTTTCTTTTATCTCTCAGTCAATCTCTCGTTTTATCTCCTAAATCTCCCTCCGTTTTTATCTTTCTTTCTACCTCTATCTTTTTGTGTCAGTACGTCCTTCTGTCTTTCTCACCCTCCCTCTCTGCGCATTTCTCTCCAGCACATCCTCTCATATTCTTGACCTTCTCCCTCTCTGTGCATCTCTCTCGCTCTCTGTCCCTCTCTGTCCGTCTCTGTCTGTCTGTCTCTCTCTCTCTCTCGATCATTCTCTCGTCCTCTCAAGCACAAACACTCCTATCATTGACCATCTCTCACCCCTGACTTTCGATAATTTGACTCTTTCTCAAATACAAATGCACTAAAAATGTTAGTTACTTACAGGGATAGTCAAAGTGTTTATATTTTTAATTAATGTAAAAAAAAATACTTGCAATGGGATCTCTTGGTAATCTTTATTTATTTAAGCAATCGAGAAATTCATCACGGCATTAGTTTTAGAATCTGCTCGATTTTGTTGTGATATAAAAACACAACAACATTATACATGAGTCACGAAGCCCTCACAAAAACCATATTCGTATGGAAAACTAGTTGGTCGTACTTGTTGCATGACGCTCATCAATAAATTATTTTATGAGAGTCTTAAGTTACCATAAGACAGATCAGATCATAGGATTGCTAAAGGCATTATGTCGTGTTGCAGGTCATTAATTTAAAATTGCAGGCCTCATCAACTGTGCAGTTAACCATTATGAATACGGCGGCAGAATTGAAAAAGAACGACCTGGCATTTTTATGGCACCTAAATAACCGGCGATAATCATCGACATGCAAAATGAATGACAGCGTGCGTTACCCCTGAGATAACGAACCAATGTGATTATTACCGATGCTGTTTAAGCAAAATCAATTAACTTAATTTTACAATGTTGGTAAATTAGTCAGCCTAGCGTCATTGCTCAAGGCAAAACAATTGCACCTTTTATTAACATTTATTGTAAATTTTGACCAAATTGACTAAATTGAACAACTCTAAAATCGTGTATTTTGTACTACTGTTTGTTCGATGGAGATCAATGAATGAGGTCTCAATCTCTGCTGTTAATATAAAATGCAACAAAATTAGCCATATTGGTGAAATTGGCCAAGATCACAATACACAAGTAGGGGTACTGAGCACAGTGGTAAAAATGAGTTTAAAAACGTTATATCTCTAGCCATTTGCGGGATAAGTCACTTTACCATATTGGACCAAATTTGCCATTTTAAGAGAAACTAAATCACAATCAGATTTGGTTATTTAAAGGAGGTTAAGGTAAATGTTGGACAAGTGTGGCGACGGCTACAGAGAGTGTTTGCAGTCTCGGATGTCGAACAGATTTCAAGGAAACTTACGTAATGTGACTGGAAATCTAAAAATTACTAGAAATTAGTAAGCCTCTGTAATTCACTGAATCATAATATAATACATATAATATCTTAAAACCCCCTGACGACAGAGTAAGCTTGCCTAGTAAAGATTCAAAGTAAAAGCTTAAATTTTAAGAGTTCCGTCATTCTGTAAGTTTTTGGCTAATCGCCAAAAATTGTAGTATCCGAATATTGGGCAGTATGAAAATATTCGGAACAAATTTAAATGTAATCACAGAACATAAACATGGAATAAGTAAGTGTAATAAAGAGAACAGAGAAAACAAACCACCAAAATGTACTGGTTTTTAAAAAGTTATTAAAAATTTAAGAGGTGCTGTGTGTATCTGTAACATAATTTTGAAAGGGTCAGATCGGTTATGATATAACGTGCAAACCATTCAATTCATTTCTTTGCTTGCTTGCATCATGCGTGACGTCGTAACAGTTTGTTTTTCAGGATTTATTTCTGAAGTTATTAGAGCGATCAGGAACTAGTCCCATAAACGGACCCTAAAGTGATAAAAGGGAACGATTCCTGTAAAGGTACGTTATGGTGACATAGGTACGTTACGGTGACATAGGATAGCCATTTCTTAAAGGGATGTTATGGTCTGATAGTGGAATCATTCTTGTAAAGGAACGTTATAGTGTAACGGCTTTCCAAGGTTGCATATTGAATTGTGGATTTTTTGTCATAGGTAGGCAGCGTCTTGCTGTTCACTGTTCATAACAATAAAGGTCGTTCCAAAATCCTCTTTCAATCCAAGAGCGCACCTCGTCGCTATTGTACCAGTTTGGCAGATATCCCAAACAGTTCTGCTTCTCCAAAATCTAAATAAAGTGTATTCAGACCATGTCATTGACCATTTATGTATGAAGAAATTCATGAAAAGAAAGACGAGAACGGCTCTGATTCAACATCAAAACATGTTGCTTAAAGTAACATCTTCCAGCTACACATAACGTCGCTATGAAGTAAGCAGTTTACGCAAAGAAGTAGAAAGTAGAGTAAACATGAACAATAGCGAAATTGAGAGGATCAAAACTGGCAGGATCGTCCAAAATAAGTTCATATCGCACATGATTTCTTAAGTATATAAACAGATTAAGGGAAGGGGCATATATCATACTCAAAACAACTTATTTCATAATGTATTACATCCTGCTCTCTTATCTTACACTCAACATTGCATCATGCTCTCTTACATTACACTTTACATTACATTATGCTCTCTTGCAAAATATTTTGTTTTGCAAATTGCAGTTTAAAGTAAAAGATGATGAGCCTGAACTATATTCCGGTAAAACTAACAATATTTCTAGAATACATTTTTCAGAATGCAAGATTATGAAAAGCACTGTACTCTACATTTGTATATACTCAGTGTAATGTAAATTGTATATACTCACTCTAGTGTACATTTGTATATACTCACTCTACTGTACCTTTAAGATACTTACTACAAAGAATTGCTGAACTGTAGTTTTATATATACTTACTATATAGAATTACTAAATGGTATTTTACATGTATCTCATCACCGATACTAATTGTAGTCTAGTTTTGGTTGTATTAACTGTATAAACCCATTGTACTTTAAAACAGAATATTAATTGTATATGCTCACTGCACTTTATTATTGTATATACTCTTTGCTCTGTATACTAACTGTATATACTGACTGTACGTTACCATTGTTTATGCTCACTATACTGTACATTGGCATCGGTAGTCGTCGGTGGATAGATAGGACGAATACTGCGTGTCATACTTGCAACACCCAGGTGTTATCGTTGTAGATAGCAAAGGTGAATATGTTTATATATTAGAATACTTATGTGATATAATATTAAAATAATATTATCAAACTTTATATCATGATTTTCGTATATCAGTACAACGGGATTAAATTTTTTTCCTCGGTTTGTTTTTCAGATGCTTTAATTTGTTTTAGTTTTAAAGTTTACCTGTTTTGATTGTTTATTGGCTTGGGTGGGAAAGAGGGGTATTATTTAACTCCAAAAAAACCACATGGACTAGCAAGTTTAAAGTTTTTTGGGTGAAAATCTCTACATATCCTTCTGAATTTATAACAGAGCTGGGTGAAGTTTTTAGTTATATTTTAGCAAAATTGCCTGCCAATTTTAATCATTGGTATACTTGCCTGTATGAGTGCCATCGTTTATTGTGACCCATGAATTGTCACCAGGGTAACATAGAAGTAAGAACTGGTATAAAATCGTCTGAGACATCCATCCAGGCTGTAATCACAGAGTGGAGAGACTTAATCTATTGTAGTCAAATTGAAAGAGGGCTGAAGTGCTCTTTCTATTCATAATCAGAGCTTATTTAATAAGCTTATTCTTGTCTCATTTTATATTTTAAATATTGTCTACTTAAAGCTTAAATGTATAAGTACAAGAAGTATAAGAAGAAAAATAGGAAATATATGTTTCTAACTGTGTGCGTCCACGTATTTGTTAAGATAGATGACACTGGCTTCTAATAGAGTAATTGTCAGTGAGCACACACATGATATGGTGACATGTATACCGAATAGATACACACAGCCCTGTTCCACTAGCATCGATAACGTAGTATCACACAGTACAGGTGTACTTTGCATCATGGCCTGAATTGCGTGACTATGAAATCTGATATTGGAACTGTTTGTTCAGGCAACACACCTTTACTTACCAGAATTTGTTAGCATTTTTAAAGATAACTAAGACGTTTTGACTGCAATATACAGCCAGAATGTACAGCTAAACGTGTAGAGATCTGATAAAAAATTATCAAACTTTGGTTAAAACATTGATAATTTAGCTATTTTAAAAAAATTGCATTCTTGGCCAATATGCAAAGCAAAATCCAAATTGTTTGTGGATTTCTGTTCCGCATTGCCTCACAGTGAATGAAAGCAATAGTAATTGAAGAACTGAGAAAAAATATCAACATGATCATTTTTTACACAATCTAGTATGCTTCTTCTTTGGGATTGTTGTGGTCCAATTCAGTCTACATGCTCCGTTTCTAAACACTGGGAGAGTGAAATTGGATGTTAATCAAGGTGCAAAATTGTTTCATTTGTATAGATTTCATATCTCTATTGAAACGATCTCCGAAGATGTTATGAAATTATATGCATTGAAAGACATGGACCATTCTTCGTCAATTTAATGGCGAATGGCTGATGTCTGAGTGATGTACAGGATTTCAAAATGTTGCAAAGCTGATCAAAAGGTGCTAAAAATGTAGTGGAGAAAGAGGAGAAAATAGACTCGGAATGAACACGACATTTGCCTCTCATGACCACACCACTGATCCCTCTCTTTTTCCGAACCCCGCGACAGACACGCGGAATGAACAGGTACTTTGCTCTCACAACCATGCCACTGACCGCTCCCTTCTCCTCCGAATCCCCGAGACAGTGGCGCAGAATAAACAGGCAATTTTCTCTCAAAAGCAAATCACTGACCCTTCCCCACGCTCTGACTTTACTTCTCCCCGAAATCCAGTGATAGTGACGCGTAATAAACATGTAATTTGCCTGTCACAACCTCGTCACTGACTCCCCCCTTCTCCCTGGGATCCGACGACAGTGACGCGGAATGAACAGGTAATTTGCCTATCATAACCACGCCACCGACCCCTCCCCTCTTCTCCGAAGAAGCTAGCATGTACTTATTTAATGTATGCTTTTCTAACACAATTTTAATTGTTGCAAGGAAGCACGAAAGACACAATCACACCAGGAAAACCCAGACGGTGTGTTTGGAGGTTTTAAACGAGCTAGTATTTGCAGGGAAAATAAAAATTGATGCTTAATCCATCTTCACAATAATATGAAAAATGGTTTAAATTAAAAAAAAAGATGTCCATTCAAGTATCAAATCTATATTTCTAACTTTTCGTGAGCATTCTCGTTTACAATTACAATATTTTATCCTTCAAAAACAGCTAACGATGTGGCGGCTATATTTGTCCAAGAGGAGCTTGTTATCGTGCTTTGTTGGAACTATGTTAGCTTATTGATGAGTGAAGCATTGAATGTAATGTAGCCAACCTGCGCCTTGTCTGTCACTAGAGAAACCTTCACATGTAAACCATTGAATGCGCCAAAATATGATAGCTTTACCTATATGACAATGAAAGTCACAAGTAAAAACATAGAAAGTCAGAAGTGAAATCTTTATCTATGAAGCAGTGAGAGCTCGAAGTGAAAGCTTTATCTGAAGTGAAGTGAAAACTTTATCTGTGACGCAATTGGAGTCCTAACTGAAAGCATTACCAAAATAGCAATAATAGTCACAAATGAAAGCCCTATATGTAAGCCATTGTAAATCAGACGCGATCCCTTTATCTACGAAGCTTTCATAGTCACCAGTGACAGCTTTATCTATCAAGCATTGATTGCCACAAGTCAAAACTTCACCTATAAAACATTAAAAGTCACAGGTGAAATCCATTTCTACAAAGCACTGAAAACACAATAGAAAACTTTAAACAATAAAACATTGAAAGTTCAAAGTGAAAGCTTTATCAGTGAAACAGTCCGCAATACCCAGGTACAACACAAAAAGTTTTTCTAGACCGAAAGTTTAATTGAACTTAACTAGAGACAAAACTTCTAGCTATATATAGAACTTGTATTTTATTCGAGGCAGTGCCTAACCGAGGAGGTCAAGGTCAACAAGATACCTCTTATGTAAACTCTTTTAATCCCAAAGTCGAAATTAAACCCAAAATTTCTGACCGTTATATGTTGACTTCTAGTTTTTGACCTTATTCGTGACTGGGGAGGTCAAGATCACCGCAATGGAAGACAAAACAACCAATACCAGGGTACGCATTGGTTATGAATGGCCACCTTGTAAGATATACCCCATCCTAAGTTTTCCCTTTAACTTACGTTATTGTTGGAAAATATGCATTCTAAGGTGTTAAATATAAATATAGGAGAGTTCAGCAAACAACCAACCGTAATTCATCGAACTGCGTAATTACTTGCGAAGGGATTGTTTACGTGGCACTTCAGGAGGAAATATAGAAATACACATAATTGTGACAATCCCTAAACATATTTTACTTAATGAAATAGTCAATAAATGATAAACAATTACAAAGTGACTAGTTCTGTCACTGGATTTTCTGTACATTATACATTTTATACTTTTATTATGTTTTATACCACATTGTATTTATATATTTCATATATGTTATATATTATACTTTGTTATTACATTTTACTATATATTCTATATTTCACTATATATTAAGCCTGTATTTTAATCTATTTGTTTTTATTCTATTTATAAGTTCTAAAAAGTATTCGCAATATTATGAACTCAAAAAGAATGCACTGAATAATATTTTAAAACTATTTCTTTTATCTATGATATATTCACTTATTATATTACATTGAGTAAAGTACTGATATTGTGATTATTTATGGTTTTTGGTCATTGTGGAAATTAGGTTATTTTCGACTCAGTTTATTGTTGGCTTTAGGATATTTTGGTTATTATCGAACTTTAGGTTCTTGCGGACATTGAATTATTTTGAATATTAGCTTATGTTGTACCTTAGGGTATGGTTGACTTCAGTGTTATTTTTATTGTTGTGGACTTTTAGTTTGATGTGGACGTGTACTATGAACCTTATGCTGGGCAAACAACATCGCGTTAGTTTCTTTTTGTAGTTCAGAGAGCTTGATAACTTTGTGATATCCTTGACATTCATTATACCGGCCCTTCCAATAACAGCCCTGTTGATATCAAACACATATCCGCTTATAAGCTAACTAAACATTGCAAGTGAGGCGGTTCATATATTCCTTTCGACAGAGCAAACATGGCTCTGATTCAGTTTTTATGTAACTGACTAGTTCTTTACTTCTTTGTTAAACAAATAGTAAAGGTTGTTGAAAAGAAGTCTCCTTGCAGAACACTTACTGCGAAAAGAATTTACTTCTCCTTTCAGAAGTCTACTCAGACATCAAATGTTTGAAGTTAACTTCTCGCTAAGGGCTCAGTTATCGTGATACCTTTATCGTTACTTTTATCGTACAGAGATGCGTCATGCGAAAGTCAAAGTGTTGCATTTTTCCACACCACAAACGACTATAATATATTGACTTGGTTATACGCATTTTCCGTACATTATATTTCTAAATTTTGCAGTAGTTTAGAGGTTAGAGAATGTTACAGGTCATTATCTGGTTGGGTGTTTTTCTCGCCGCCGTATGTGAGGTAATCTTTTTGTTTATTAATATAGGAGATTTAAAATTAAAAAATATAATTGAAATAGATGTGATAAGCTTTTTTATTTTATCTTTTTAAAAATGAATATTCGAGCTTTTGAAATAATTACTAGAGCATTTCGACTGGCCGAAGCATAGACAATGATGCAGTCGATGGGTGTGTGAGATGGGAGTGTCCACACTCGAGTGTCGGTTTTCAAAAGTTTTTTTATGTAAGCTGAAAATACCTTATAATTCTTAGAATTTTTGCGACGTGGAGTTATTAACGAACAACAACAATTAATAGTTCTGCAGGCCGCTTCAAAATTCATTCGTCCACCATAATGATAATGTAAAATGATAACGTTAACGATACTTGTCTTTATGATACTCATTCGAATGATGTGTACAAGTCTAATAATAATGTTTATGATACTGACCTACGATACTCAATACACTCAATACTCAGTAATACTCTTGCCTTTGTTCGCATCTTTGGTTTTATAAGAACAAATTTGATACAATATGTCTTGGAGTTATATTCACAAGAATTTAATGATGCAAAAAAATTGCAATTCGTGCATGTTCTTGTGATTGTTTACATGAGCAGTTTGCAATAAAAGGTTAATATTACACAATACAATGGTCACACCTTTCACCACAATTTTTGGCGATACCGCGCCAAGGATATTCTTGCAGTGAACACGAAATACAGACTTAGTATTTCACATATATCTATATGATTGCTTTATTCGAAATATGATCGCATATTTTGACTTAAACATATTTTGTTAGCGTCACCTGAGAGACATACATTAACACATACATTTTGTTCTATATTTAGAATTCGCAAGAAATGCGTCAGAATGACGGAGGCATTATAAAGGAGCTGTTGCGCATGCGTAATGACATCTCAGTGCTACAGGAGAAGCTGGAACAACAGGAAAGTGCCAATGCAAAGCAATCAGCTGAAATAAAGCAGCTACGTGGGAAGCTGTCCTCCAAGTCCTCCTCTACTACTTTGTGTGAGTGCTCAGCTTATTTGATTATCTATTACTAGACTGTTAGCAGATACTGTAAATTCTTTATTGGATCTGAAAATGTGTCAACTACCACCACGGCTTTTTCCACTTACTGTTTGGGAATGAAGTAAAAGAATTTAAAATACGAAGAAACTGTTTAATCAGTGATTTCATGGCATATCTATAAAATTTGTCCAATATTTGAAACTTTCTTAAAATTTAACTATAATTCATCATTTGTTTTAAGTATAGAGTACTGAACTGGCAGTCCGTGGGGGCTGCGTCTAGCCGAAAATTGCTCTCTTTTCTTACGTGCTTTATTGGAAAAGTTGCGTACGTCATACAAAGTACTCCCCGTCCCTACTTCGTTACCGGATATAAAATTAGAGCTTTAGGGCAACACAATCAGTATTAGATAAACATGGTTAGATGAACATTTGAGCAATCCTGGGAGCTGTGTGGGAGTAATTCATGTACGAAATGACTAATTATTTACTAATTATGAGCGATTTTTGAACCAAATGTAATCACAGACGCGGGAAACCGATGTTTGATAGAGGCACTCCCGTCTACTGGTCTGGCCCCAAAATTACCTTCCTCTCTCGCCATTTAGATGCAAATAGTTACACAATGCCGTAAAGAAGACAAGACACTTTTATTTGCGACTGATCAACAGTTATGTCCACATCAGATAAAAACACAATTCCAAGTTTAAAATAACGGATAATTTCGACATATATGCTTGCATTTTAAACCAGATTGAACAGAATTTGCTGAAAATCAATACGTAAAAGCTATTACAGCATTGATTGCTCAGCTCAATCAACTCTATATCTCTGTTTTTCAGTCTGCCATTTGCAGCGTTTAAAGCTTGAAATATTGATCTTAAACTTATTTCAAATTGATACTTTCCCTTGCTCTGGATTTCAGAACATGGGCTTAATTAAGTGATGATAATCTTTAGGCCCTGAATGGTTGATTGATGTCCTTGTATCATTCATATGGTAACAGGTATGATGCAAAGTGCTCTATTTGTCCTTCGTCCGTCTGTTTGTCCGTGCCCACAATGATTATGTTATGTGGTAGGTTTTCGGTACATCCGTCACTTGCTTGGCGTTTGCTCCTTATGTGGTGATTCTTGTGAGGTAGCCACATAAGCACCCATTCAGCATAGAAATCCGTTGACCAATTGAAGGGGTCCATGCATAAACTTGATAACTCCACTTATCAGGAAAATGCACTATTACCACCACGGTATTTCTTGGCCTCTGTTCTATCGCATATGTAAGTCTTACACGTCAAAACCGATTAGAAGTTGGCATTTTTCAGGAAAAGGCGATGGGAAAAACCTATGTTTGTTACTAAAATTTCAAACTTTAAAAGCGTTTTTCTCCACTGCTGATAACTGCAGTTATCAGGTTTTTCAGGAAAAAGCGATGGAAAAAACCTATGTTTGTTACTAAAATTTCAAACTTTAAAAGCGTTTTTCTCCACTGCTTATTACTGCAGTTATCAGGTTTATGCATGGTCCCCTTAAATTGTCCTGTAACAACATCTGTTGGTAAATAAAGCTTATTTATAAAGCAAATAAGAATACAGGCATTTGTTTAAAACTAGACAGAATTCCGCTACATAGCCGAATTGTCCCACTTGTAAAAACCACTTAAGAAAATGCTTGTATTAAATTATGACCAAACATCTGAATCCAAAATCCCTTCATCTCGATGTTTTTAGATAATAATCAACCTCCTGTTAATGACCGCGATCGAGAAGGTCAACGTCATAGAGGTACGTCTTGTGTAACGTTGTTTAGGCCCAAAGGTTTGAAAATGAACTCAAAATCCTCCTGTCACTAATCCCTTCGATTTTTGACCTTAGTCATAACTGAAAAGACCCAGGTCACCAAGAGACTTCTTGTGTAACGTTATTTAGGCCTAAATGACCTCAAAGTCGCTCTCTCTCTCTCTCTCTCTCTCTCTCTCTCTCTCTCTCTCTCTCTCTCTCTCTCTCTCTCTCCCCCTCTCTCTCTCTCTCTCTCTATCTATCTATCTGTAGCCATTTTTGAGATAAAAGTAAACCGGTTTATTTACCGTGACTCAGAGGGTCAAGGTCACTAAGGTTGCATCTCATGTAACGTTGTCTCTAAACGTGAGATAATAGACAACCTTTTGACCTTGACCCTGACTGAGAAAATACCTCTTTTATAACGTTCTTCAGGTTCAAAGGGTAGAAATTGAGCTCAAAATCGTTCTACCTCTAACCGTTTACAAGATAATAGTCAACTTCCAGTTTTTTTACCTTGAACGTGATTCAGAAGGTCAGGATCAATGAGATACCTTTTATGTAACGTTGCTAGGGCTCAAATGGGTAAAAAAAATAAGCTCAAAATCGTTCTGCCTCTAGCCATTTTCATGATAATAGTCAACTTCCGGTTTTTGACCTTGACCCTGACCGAGAAAATCAAGGTACCTCTTATGTAATGTTGCTCAAAGGGTAGAAACTCAGCTCCAAATTGCTCTGAAAGCGCTTTCGAAATAATGCTCAACTTCCGGTTTTTTACCTTGACGCAGAAAGTCAATGTCAGCGAGGTACCTTCTATGTAACGTTTTTTAGGCCAATAGGGTCGAAAATGAGTTCAAAATAGCTCTAACTCTAACCATTTTGGAGACAATAGTCAATTTACGGTTTTTTTCCGTGACCAAGAAGGTGATGGTCACCGAAGTACCTGTTATGTGACTGTTTAGGCCGGAAGGGTCGAAAATGAACTCCAAATGTCTCTACCTCTAACGTTTTTGAGATAATTGTCAACTTCCGGCTTTTTCCCTTGACTGTGATCAAGATTATGAAGTTCACCCAGATACCTGTAACGTTCTTTAGGCTCAAAGGGTCGAAAATGAGCTCAAAATCGCTCTTTCTCTAAACGTTTTTGAAATAATCGTCAACTTCCAGTTTTTGACCTTGAGCGTGACTCAGAAGTAAAGGTCACACAGGTACCTCCCATGTAATGTTGTTTTGGCCCAAAGGGTGCAATATGAGTTCCAAATAAATCTATCTCTAACCATTTTCGAGATAAAATGTCAACTTTTATACTGATCATGACGAAGAAGGTCCATGTCACCGATATACCGCTTATATAACGCTGTTTAGGTCTAAAGGGTTGAAAATGAGTTCATAATAGCTCTACCTCTAATCGTTTTCGAGATAATAATCAAGTTCTAGTTTCTTACCTTGACCGAGAAGGTGAAGGCCAGCGAGTCAAATCTAACATGACGTTGTCGTGGCCCAAAGGGTCGAAAATGAACTCAAAATCGCTTTATATCTGACGTTTCGAGATAATGACTTTCGGTTTTTGACCTTGACCGTGACCCAGAAGGTCAAGATTACGTCTTATATAGCGTGGTTAAGATCCAAAGCGTAGGAAATAAGTTCAAAATAACTCCACCCCTAACCGTTTTGAAGATAATAGTCAAGGTCAAAAATATTTGCAGCCACCACATAAGATACCTCCGTCCATACGTGGCTATTAATGATAATGATAATTGGTTACGATATTTCGCATACAGATAACCTACAATAGTGGATAGGCACACATTAATTTCATTTTAGCCGTAGTAAGTGTCAAGGTTTCAATGGCCGCCATCTTGAATTTTCAATTCCGGATGGGAACGGGGATCATCAATTGAGCAAATTATGTATAAAAACACATCAAACTGTTTTCCAACCCTTTTTGAGTGATCATTGTGTTCGCATAGTGTTCTTTTAAAAGACGCAGAAATTACGCTAACAATCTTATCGAACAGGATGTTCAGGTTTCAAGGTTATGAACAGCTTGACCCTTTGAGAGAAGATTACAAACAACAAAGAAACTTTATAGATACGATATCATAATGTACTGTAGAAGATAATGAAAAGCTTGACCTTCATAGAGAAGATGAGAAACAGCCACAACGTTTTTACATATGATCTCATAATGCACTGTACAAGATAATGTGTTGTGGCGTATCCTTAATTGTTTCAAAACAGGGTGCGATAATAAGCAAAATCATACTTTTAACATTCTGTCAGATCAACCAAGGAAACAACCAATTTTGCTATTGGTGTGCACCCTTTTGCACCTATATCAGACTGTTCTGAATTAGTCTGAATTACTGTTCTGAACGCACTTTCTGTTCTGAACATCATTTTCTGTTATTGTTATAGCCATTGGACTGTCATTTGTCTGAATCGTTTTGGGGATTGCATGTTGGTTGCCCTTAGTATACAAAGAATTGATTGATAATAGTGCGAGCTAGGATCCGGGAGGAAGGGGGTAGTTGGGAGACATGCACCAAATGTTTGCCATGTGTGTCCCTCACTTTTTTAGACGACCCCTAAATTTGGAGTGTTATATTTGAAATACTTGCATTTTAAACAAAACGCCAAACGCGGAGTACAATTCCAAAAGAACCTCTGTTATGGTTAAGTGAATGACATAAACGTCCTTTCTAACGAAACTGGTACTCCGCGGAGATTTCGTCTTGCCTTAAAATTATCCCCCTTTTGCCGCAATTATGGACAAACGTTGGGCCCGGGATAGGTCAGGTCTAAGCCAAATCAGCTCGCGCTTGCATTAATTGACAAATACGGTGCTTCTTATGTTATTTCGTATTAGGGATAAATAATTTGCATGATAATGCAAACGTAGCAATATTATCTATTTCACTATTGCACGTGTGCACATATAGGCAGTACTTAGTCTGATATCCCAGTGTAAGCAGCACATAAGAGCTCAAAAATATTTCATTTAAAAAGTATCTTAAATAAAATATATTTGCGTCAAATTTCATAAGAACAAAAATAAAACCACATTTGGGTTTGAACGGATCCGAACTCCCCTTTCCCTTAGCTTGTACATTATTCAGGTTCATGCTACCAGTGCTAAAGGCTGGACTCTATACATACCACACAACCAATAAGAAATTAAATTGAAAGCCACAAAGGTTGTTTTACAATATTATAATTATATCACTAATGTATGCAGTAAGACTAATGCATACAACAAGAGTTGTTTCAAAGCCTAATTAATCCTACCAAAACGTAAATTAACATTTTAAAATACTATTTTAGTTTTGTGTTTCCGGCCGACTTACTAATCTTTAAAAAAAAGAAAGATTTGATATGTAGCCATTTTTAATTAATAAGTTAATAAGTCAGGGATTAGAATAGTCCTAGTCATACACTACTACAAATATACCTTAATTTTTAAGTTTATTCTACATGAAATAATAAGTCGACACAAAATGTGTCGACGTTCCGCATAGCATTGCAAAAATCGGCAATATGTCAATAAAGAGTTGTCTTATTGATGTATATTAAAATATAAAACAGCAGTATATAAAGCCTTGTAAGGAATCTACTTGATCTGATTTTAGATAGCAGCGCTGGATTTGGTTGTTTCTCTGACGTCATTGTCCTATATTGTGCTAATGATGGAATTATTAACGTCACCGATGCTTACTATGGTAAATACGCCGAACCTTGCAGGTGAAACTTTTTCTTGCTAGTTCATCACTGTCTAGGAGAAGGCAATGTAGTATTTTAGCAATACATGCGGCGAGTACAGTTCGTTCTTCTAGTATCGAAAACGTGCAGATGTGACAGCGCCATAGCAAGTAACTGAGCTACAAAAATGTCCATCTTGGTGCCAAAATATCTTGTAATATATTATAAAAGTGTACGAAATCATGAAATGAAATATAAACACATTGGTCGCTGGAACATACATGTTATAGCATGTAACATTCCTGAAACCAACATGTGCTAAAATGTAAACATGTGTCAGAGTTTTGTAACGCTCATGTTCTGAACTGTGTGATACACCTGTGCTACAGCGAGTGACATGCATGGACTACAGTCTGTAACCTACAAACTGGTGTTGGTGTTTATTGTGTGAAAATCATGTGTTATTTATAGTGACTGCTGTCCTCCAAATGCTACGGAGGACTGCAGGGAGTCAGTGTTTGAAAATAAGTTCAGTGACTGGGTAGCGCTCAAGTATTTGTGTGACAACCGGACTACGTGCTCCTATGAGTATACTGGTGCAGCTTTGGATGACTGCCAGGAGGAATATTTGGCTGACTACATGGAGATCTACTTTACCTGTCAGTCCGATACACCCGGTAAGTAAGACTGTATATGGTATTTACTTCACCTGTTATCCTGAATAAATCCTGTAAGTAAGACCTTGATTGCACTGCAGTATGTATCTTTCTGTCCAGGGGAATATAAATGCAATACAACTACAACTTGTACTGATGTACTCAATTGCATGGTAACGTAGATATAGTACAATTTGTACTGGTTAACTTAACAGGCATGACGGTATGGAACTATGCATGTAGAACATATTGTGCTGGTGTATTTAACAGGATGAATTGTACGGAATTTATACGTTTCTCTAAGTTATCATTAGCTCATTACCTTACAAAATTAATTTGACTGATTTAAGAGGTTTATCAAAATTGTCAAGTATACAGAAGAACAAGGACAATTCACATTGTACCGAAAGCTTGCAACTAGATCAATTAGTTTAAATATGTTTGTATAAAGAACTTTAACATAATCTCATAACTCAAAACTGGACAGGACTTGCAGGATAAGAATTACATAAAAGTTGATCGTAATCAGTAGTTCAATAATCAATCAATCAGTAAATCAATTGCTTGCTTTTTTCGTTTTTTTTGTACAATATTATTAAATATATGCTTATCTATCTATCACACAAATGCATAAAATGATGATGCATAAAATAGAAACTTTTATCTATATATATGTGTATCTATATTTAAACTTATACATAATAATACAGAAAAACATATTTTTTCAGAAGCAAGCTGGGAGCCAGTAGGATTTACAGCATATGCAACGGAGTCAGCGGTATATGCTTCTTTTGAAACAGTCAAGTTTGAGGGAATTGTGAGTAACATAGGGAACCATTATGACCAATCAAGCAGTGTGTTTACTTGTCCTGTAGACGGTGTTTATGTGTTTAGCGTGAACGTCAAAACACAGATGGATACTTACTTGTACATTGAGATATGGCGTGATTCTGAGTTTCTTGTAGAAGGGCAAGCAGATGATGCCGCTGATGTCAGAACAACGGCAAGTGCTCTCGTTCTAACAGAATGTGATGCGGGAGATTTGGTCTGGACTCAGACTGGCTCCCAAACAACAGGTCACGTGACTGGTGGGAGTGCAAGGTATTCGATGTTTACCGGGTATCTTCTTCAGCCTTATGCATAGCACGTGACAAGCATGCATCTCTGCATCACGAGTAACACGCCCACGGCATTGCCAGAAATGCCTCGGACATGTATATCATAATTGGTTTAAATAAATATGTATCGAACACATATCGCCGTAATTTTTTAGCAGAATTGGAAAGCCCTGAAAATGTGTTTTTTTAAAGAAATACTGGATGGCTACATAAAACGACAAATATTAGACAATTGACTTATAATAAGTGAATATGTGTTTTGTTTTTACATGACTTAACTGGCGTTTTCATCATACACACCTGCAATATCTACTGACTTCCTGTTCCGATCCGGTCAATATTTAAAATAGGGAAAGAACGAATCAAACTATTTTTACAAGTCGCAAAAATCTGCTTATCGTCCAGTGTGAGGATATACTAAATTATTAACTAACACCAACAGAAGAAGAGTAAACAAATAGAAAAAAAGAAAAGAAAAAAACCAAGATGGTTGGCAGAAACACAAATAAATTTTAAATACAGGTTATTTATCACAGTTAGGCAAGTGAGTTCTCTGAATACCCCTTTTTTACTTTTATCTATTTTTCTGTTAAATACCCCCACTGTCATGGTTTTAATCTTCCTGGTGCTTGTTGTTTTATACTCTTTTCGTACTGTGCAGAATTTGCTGAGGATCACCTCCAATGATTTTGAGCAAGCGTGTGGTATGAAAAGCACAAACACAGGATTGAGTAATCCAGGATCAGTCAATCGTGAACAAAGGCAAAGTAATAATGATGTTTTTGTACTGAAGCGACTCTTAATCGTTACGTTGTGTTCTGATGCGCTCTGCCTAAGGAAATTCTACGCAAATCAGTACGAAAAAAAGCGGATCGGAATGAGTTATTTAGTATTTTAAGCAGTATGAAAAGAGTGTCACTGTATTTCAGTTGCCTATTGAAACGCGGTCAAGTTAAGCAAATAATAATCATTATGATAGGAAAACATTTACATATAAAATTTCTTTCAAAGGGAATAACCGCCTTTTCACACTGAAAGATTGTGTTAGTTGGTTTTTTCCCATTGCTTTCCGCGGTTCGCACCTAAACTATTGAATAACATCTAACATTTGATCCAATGTAGAGACGAAACGCTAATTTCTTTTGATTCAAACTCCACATATTTAAACCATTACTTATTTTACTGTATTCATTGAATTGAATATTGAATATTACTGAGTTTCAATCCATGCTTACACAGTAGAAATAACTACTAAATCCGTCTAGATCGAAAAATTCTTTTCAAAGACAAATAGAGTCGTGTCCAGCAATGGTCTGTATTGATATTTTGTTTCTAGAAGGGCATGTGTTGGTTGTCCATTAAAATAACATTACACTGTTTTCACCATTTTTCCATTGAGTCAATGGGAGTTTGCCAAAAAGATTGTATAATTATTGATACGGTGACATAAATTTTTTATTTGCTTAAAACATTTTTTATGACGTGTTCTTCAAACAGGGAAAAAATGAGGCAATTGTCAGTTGTGATTATGTGTGAGATTTTGCATTTTGTTTGAAATTTTCCGAATGGTTTCTATAGTAAAAGTACGCTACCTTTCAGTGTCTTTATTTCTCTTATAACATCGGTCACCCCCCTTTTTCTTTTCAGTTTTTGAATGTATACCCTCAAAGCATTAAACTGTAAAAGTATGAAGGAAATGTCAATTGTAGATGAGATACCCGCGATTCCCTTTAACATTAGAAAACATTAAAATTTATTTATGATTTATCCAATTATAATTCTACAAAGACAATGCAACTGCAGCAACCATAGAAAGAAAGGAATGTCGCAAAACACAGACCACAGATGAAACCATTCAGATCCAATCAAAACTTTTATATTATTATGGACAGGTATCACGATGCCACAATTGTTTAAAATATGGCGACAGTACTACCGCGCTCATGTTTCAAACACAAGCTAGTTTTATATGTTGCCGCGACTACCCTAATAAAACACTTAAACTAGTATATTTGTATTTAAAAACCGATGACTTTACCACTTGAATAATGAATACACTGATTAAGACGCCACTAACAATTTTAAGCTTCTTCCAATATAAAAATAATATGTTTTATAACAATAAACATGATGAATTATGACAAAATTAACGTGGCGTACATTGAAAATTGCAAAGAAGGGATAGGAAAGTAATTATGAAAATTTGATCATTTGGCGCCAATAGCAAAAAAGGCAATGGCAAACATCATACAAAGGCTAGCTCTCTCGAGGATAAAGCGCTTCAACCAATCAGATTCCTTTCTTCCATAAATAAGTCCATGTGCAATTATGCACATAGACTGTTATTTATTTCAGCAAAGAAATCACATATATTGAAAAGTTGGCAAGTTTGTTTATAATACATATAAAAATATTATGTTTTATAACAATTAACATGGAGAATTATGACAAAATTAATGTGGGGTACATTGAAAATTGCTCACAGTTGAACAACGTGAAACTACCCCATGAAAAAAAACGACCTCGGAAATAGTGTTGCCCTGCTGAAGAATGCCACCTATCCATTTCCCTAATATGTAACGGAATTGTTGTGAAGGCAATGCACAGCGGCAGATAAACGAAATGAATGAGCTGAAATATCAGCAGAAGTGCCGGTTACGAAATAAACCGTCCGTTTGAGGATAGAGTTCAGACAACTAGCTGAGACCGGTTTATGATCTTGAAATACACATAGAGGTCCGGGATGGTATCCCCGTAATTGAACATAGGAATATAAGGCATGGGCAAGGTAATAAGAAGAATTGTTACAGGTGATAGATAAAGAAAAATTTAGGCCCGAGGAATGCTTGAATTTTTAAAATACAATAACGAGCTCATGTAGTTTACCCAAGTGGTTGATCCGAAAACTGGTTTGTGATAATTGTAAAACATTAGCTACATTACTGCAGCCCACGGTGAACTCGCCAACACCCAGAAAGGCGTGAAATGCAAGTAAGAATATTGATTTTAATAACGCTTGTCTGAAGTTATCAGTAAATACTTGTGTCAATTTATAACATATCTTACAAATTGTCTAAAAAGTGAGAGGATCGCGGCAGTCATAAGATGGTTTATATTTATGCAAGCCTAACAAAGCGCTCCTAACACATGAGTCACGAGTAACATCACATAACATTGATGTACAAACGGAATAGCTGACAAGCGTGTAGGAACAGTGGCGAGGAAGAAAAGGAAAGTTAACCGTGCCACAACAAGAACGTAAATGTGCGACAGCCCATCTGTAGACGAATCGACTTGAGGGAGAAATACTTTTGAACATCAGAGAGGCCGTAGTAGAGCAGAGCGGATGCATGTACCTCTTGTTGCAGAATCACCAGCTGGTTGTCCAGCCAGGAGCAATTTTTTTTCAATTCGTAGACCTTTAAAGGAAAAAGTGTATTAGGAACACGACCTTTCACAAACTTATCACGAATATTAATATTGAAATGTAAACAAAGAGCAACTAATTTACGAACAAGAATCATACTTCTTGGACATTTCGACGTTTACCGATTAATTGCATAAACTAATGCCTTATTATTAGGATTGAACATTATTTTCTTATTTTGTGAAACATATTGCAAAATAAATGCACTGAAATTACGCTTTCAATCCAAGTTTGATCTGTCAATTGCAATTCATGGAAGAAGTGAATAGTTATGACAGTGGGGATGTGTAATTTGAATTTTTTTCGAAAATCGCACCCCTGCCAAGTGTACAGTTATGATAAACAAAATGGTATGCCAAAATACTAGATTATGTTGTCAATAATCTTTGCATAAGGTAGCATGTACTTTTACATGCTTTAAAGCATTTTTTGAGCCTGATCACCAATTCGGAACAACATGCAAAACACTCTGCAACTACAAAATTAGAAAAGGAACTTTTATTGTAGCGATTAATATTCTCCGCCGACGCATGCGCAAGTGTCACATCATCCATCATTAAATAGACATTGAAGGTGTAGTTATAAGCGGACATAATGTTTACATTAAATACATAAACACCATCGATAGGACAAATGAATACGATGTTATTAGATTGATAGTGTCCCCCGTAATTACTAAGCACTCCATCAAAGAGCATGGTTTCATAGCGGCTCTAATTTCGGTTGATCGTGGGATGATCAGCGAACGCCACTGACGTACTTGTATCCTCTGCAAATTAAAGTGATTAAACATAGGGCTAAAACTTGTCCAGTAATATCGTATGCGCATCAAATTTAAAATACATATACATAGCAGACCAGATGGCATTCTTTGTTATCATTCTACTTGAAGGAGAAACGTCTAAGAAGTAATTAAGTTGTAACTAAACTGGAATGAATTGAAAGATATGAAATGGAAGCTTTACTCAGTAAAATTTCGTTAGCTATTTGATGGTGGCAAGGAGTTTGAGAGCAAATCGTGAGTGGATACCTTGTTGGCAGGTGTAATGAATATTCAAATAATCAGCTATAATTGACGAATTGCAATTATCCACCAAAAAGAACCCTTCATAAAGGAATGAAAACTACATTTGGTTGTCGCAGGACAGCTTAAGGTCTTCCTAGATGTCTTCATTGATTTCGCACACGAGGTCAACACAGTCCAATAGATTTGGTGGACAGCACACTTCAACAAGTCCACAAACTGAATAAATTGAAGTGCACTTGTGGTGGCGTAGGAGGGGATGTAAGAATAATAGTCCCTGCATGACTAACATTCATTGCGGGACCGAATCAGAGGCAATTCTTACCTTCTGGCTTTCAGGTTACTAGGTGTTCCCCGTACTCGGCACCAGAGACAAGGATCGTGGTATCGTCTGAGCAGAACAGGTGCATTTCTTGTGATACTCAGCCGAATGCGCACCTTAGACCTGCAACGGACCGAGACGGATCTGGACCTGGACGGAATGACAAAAGAACAAAATAAAAAATCAACCTCTTCACCAAACAATAATATGCATAACCAACTGCACCCACAAAAAAATGTACACCAAATGTACATCAACTCTCTTATTCAGATGCACTGTGCATAACAAAATGCGCTCCTCAAATCTAAAAAAGAATATAAACAACCGCACTAACCCTCAGGACCTTTAACAATATGCATTACCAAATGCTATCCTTTACGAAATGTATATAACCCCAGTCATCCTTTTGGACTAATAATAATAACCTAATATCAAATATATGTCTTTATTTGAATTTTATTTAACCACATATATACAATAATTAAAACTCTTTTTCGGTCTAAAACAAAATTGTGTAAGTCAAATTAATTCAGTGATAAGACAATGTGCACAATGCATTAGTTTGATCAGAAAAAAAGCGTACAACTAAATATGACTTTCTTGTGCTACACAACCAAATGAACCCATAGTGCTGAAACAAATTGTTTGCAGCAAGGCTCTTTTTCCTTCTCTCTCTCTCTCTCTCTCTCTCTGGTCTAAAACGAAAAAAAGACAAATTAGTCCCTTAGCTTAATACATATGCATATAAAATGCAGTAGCAACACGACACTAAAACTACAAAATAAAAAAAATCAACAACATAAAGGAATCTGTAGCTCTAAACAGAATATATACTCGAAAACATACTCCACTTAAATAAACCAAATGTAACGGATCTGTTTTTTTTTCTGATGAAAGTTCTCTCCGCTTCAAGCAATCAAAGAACACTTTGGTTAAGTCTTATGCTTCTTCCCAAAGGATTGAAGCTGAAGTGGCAGCAGTTGAAGCCACTGTACAGTTAAGCTACCTTGATCGTGAAGTTCAATAACAAGTTGAACTAGCTCAACAGAAAGCCGAAAAGAAAAGAAACTCGAAGTACAAAAGCAGCATGATATTACACAAGCAAAATTCAACTTTCTACAACGCATTGAAGCCTTAAATTCTCGTGGTCCGCGTTGTTAAATCAGTAATAATTACATAGTCGTCACAAGGTTATCTCTAATTCAACAAAATTCCTAGTATATTAGTGAACACTATCCATTCTTAAACCATTAAACTATTTTCAAATTTGTATGTTCGACAAGATCAAACATATTGTAATTACATGCGAATATTAGTTCAATTTTTGCGGACCAACCTAATCGTTTTTACCCAAAGAGACATCAGCAGAATTTACGACATACAGCCCCAAGTTTTTAAATCAGACAAAGCCTCATCAACCCGTTCATGAACAATCTCAAAACCTCTCACTCAATTATACACTTTTACGATAGCCAAAAGGGATTCAGCCCAGCTCATGGAAAAATAATAAATTAATTCAGTCCTTATCAGTGAGAAATACACACACAGAGCAATTTGTAGTGCCGTTTACTTTGTAATCCGGTGAAGAAACATAAATTCTTGTTTCAAACTAGGACGTGCCAGTTGATATGATATTCATGTTATACCGCAGTACCACAAGCGATGGGAATACTAACCTACAAGAAATGAAGGACTTTGTGGTAGAGACAGTACAATTATTCGGAGCGGAAGGTGTAGCCAGGTAATAACAAAAACCTACTGACAAAATATATTATTATTGTTTTTGCTTTTGTTATTATTATTATTATTATTTTTAGTAGTAGTAATAGTAGAAGTATTTTTATACTATTACTACTACTATTAGTACTACTATTAGTATTTTATGTTGATTTAATTTTGGTTGTAATAGTAATATTGCCTTTAGTAGTAGTAGTAGTAGCAGGCAGTAGTAGGTAGGTAGGTAGTAGTAGTAGCAGTACTAGTAGTAGTAGCAGTAGTAGTAGTAGTAGTTGTGGTAGTTGTGGTAATTGTGGTAGAAGTAGTAGCAGTAATAGTGGTAGAAGTAGCAAGTTTCTCTTATAAGGCGCCAGCAATGTTTGGTCTTTGCGCTGTACAAAAACATTAAAACATGAAAAGCCTAATTGAACTTAATCGTGTTAAAAAGGATTTATATAAAGTAATGTTTTGCAACGTTTTGAGGCAAATATTACCGAAGGTTTGGAGCCACGGTCAAAATTATCTGTTATGCGTTCAGTTTGTCAATTGCGGTTGTTGAAAATGGTTTGGATTTACATCCATTTCAAGGTAAACCGCATGGTCTCAGATAAGAAAAAAAAATCTCGAAGACACACAGGAACAGAGGAGAGGTGAAAGGGAAAGACTCACACACACACAGAGGGGCGTTGAGCTAGGAAGACTCAAGGATACAGGTGGCGTTGAGAGTTTGACAGACTGACAGAGGTTGCGGTTTGATCGGAGGACACAGAGACAGAAGTGCTGTTAAGAGGGAACAGAAAGACACTGCAAGATTGCACGAAATAGGTCGCGATGGGAGCAGACAGTAAGACGTGAAACATAAAAAAACACGGACACAAAGCATAGAAGATTAGAGAGATGATGTAAGATGGTCACAATGGAAGAGATAGAAGGTGTAGGAATGACAAAGCGGAGAAGGCTCGGGGTAGAAGACCCTTTGACTCATAAAAAATACGAACCACGAGACAAGACCTGAGAACTGGCAACAGCTGGATAAAAAGGGAGATGCAACCAATGAAGGGACACGATAGGAGAGGCACTACATCTAGACCTTTAGAAGAAAAATGAAAGGAATAGGCCGGATAGAGGTAGTCCGATGCACATAAAACAGGGATACTTATAAAAAATGTTTGTTTTTTTTTTTGTTGCAGGAACATTTTGATTTGAACAAATACACCGATGTTAACGATGTTGTTCAAGCAGTAAAAGACCTTCATATAAGCTACTGTGGTGACACATACACTGACATTGCTATGCAAATGATGAGAAATATGTTACTGCTTCGCTGGGAGACCGTCCGTATGCCCCCAACTTTGGCATGGCTCGGACGGACGGACGATCGAGTCAGCCGTAAGTGCCCTCCATCAAATGACCCGTAAGTGCATTCGATTAACTGATCTGTAGGTCATTCAATCAACTGATCCGTAAGCGCACTCAATCAACTGACCTATAAGTGCACTCAACAGAGTATTACACGTTTCTTTGGTGATGTCAGACACAGCCAAGCCAAAGGAGCAACTATTATTGGAACTGGGGCAGATAATGATAAGATTGACGAAATCAATGACATAGCGTCAGACCCTGACAGCATGTATGGTCGAATTTGATCAACTCTTGGATAATCTTGGATAATCTCTGTGATAGTGTCACAGAAGGTAACAGTGGAAATACTTTCTATACACCAAGCGGTAGTTTATCTTTCCTTTTCTCTTTGTATCTCTTATTCCCTTATCACTGCATGCTTCATGTCTGTATCTCCGGGCTTGAATCTCCGCTGTCGTAATGCGGTCAAATTCGACGTTCTTTTTGAAGATACATAGTTTGTAATTTGCTTTTGAATAAGCTTATTCTTTGATGCCTGCTCTTAATTATTTGCCTTCATTGTGATACTATGTCACTGCAACCGTCTGGATATTGTCTTAATTCTCTGTTTACTCAAAAAAATTTAGTCATTAAATGTCTCGTTATGATAGCGTAGATAACTGCGTGGGCGTAGACTGTGGACACGGTCAATGATTTTAGCGGAAATTGACGTTAATAAAACTTTAAAAGAACTTTAATCTTATCCGATACCAAAATGCAAAGCTGTTTTAAACCATTTTAAAACCAGTATGTATAATATATGTCCATAAGTTTCCCATATACAATAAAAACTGCAAACAGTTGACACACGTACTCTCGAGTTAAGAGCTGCTACTCTTCAGTAAGAAACACTACTCAAATGTCATCGCGATATGTTTTCGATTCTTTGGTTAAATATGAGAAAGTCACTTCCAGCGTCTGTTGGCAATAGTGACAAAAAGGATATTCATGGCATGAATATACAAAAAGTTCAAAATTTCAGCGAGGCTGTCATACGTTTTGAGCATAAAACCAGTGAGACTGTATTGTCGCTGAAAATTGCGCAGTCCAGTTTTGACTGAAATTATGAAAAATGTACTTTATTTACTTAAGTCTTAAAACAATCGAAATTGTATATTTAGCTTGTGAAGTATATTTTAATAGAGAGTATTGACAGTTTCCTTTAGTGTTGTCTTGTAGCTCATTGAATCTGCTATTTAAGAAAGTTTACAGATTTATGTGCGCGTACATATTAGATTCTAGTCAACACAAAATTACATAAACATGTAGTTTCGAAGACCTTCACGTGTTTCGTTTTATGTTCCTCAGCAAACATTGATGACTGTCAGGGTATGCAATGTGGGCATGGCACATGTGAAGACGGCGTTAAAGACTATACGTGTAACTGTAAAAACCTCTATGTTGAAGAGCACTGTGAGAGTAATATACATTAGTTTTTTATTATATTTTTTCTATCATGTTGTAATTCCACACTAACAAAGATCCCAACTGTTCCATTTTGTTTGCTAATGCTATTTGTGTGAGTTAGCTGGATCAGATTCCGGTTGCTGGCAGTACAGTTAACCGCGCTGTTAACTTTCATGAATACGGCTGCTGGTGTCATTCGCTTTCATTATAGGCAGATTTACATAAAATGTAAAATAAACACATGAGCGCAATTGTTAATAAAAGGGGCTCCGTGAATGAACAAGATAAGATGAGAAAAACCCCTTTTAAAATTTAAAATTTTAGTTGCAAACATAGGTTTTTCCCAGCGCATTTTCCTAACAAATGCCAATTTTTAATGTATTTTGAGGTGAAAGACTTTCATGTGTGATAGAACAGAGGCATATAAATACCGCGGTGGTAAAAGTGCAAAATCCGGGAAATGTTTTCAGGAGAAGAAACATAATCCCATAATTTTTAAACAAACACGTTAAAAGTTTAAATTACAATAAACTGACTACGAAAATAAGAACATAAAGTTGTTTGTTTCATGTTCTGAAATTAATGTTTACTGAACATGTCATACAGCAAATATGACTGGTTTTACACTTTTATGCTGGTATACAACAATGACAATAGAGAATAATGCCTCTGAAATTTAAGCAATAATAATGTGAAACATAAATCATTATGGGAAATAACAGTGATTTAACAAGTTAATTACCAATTTGACAATTCGTTCCACTATATCCGGCTCTGCATGAACACTCGTGACGATTTATCCTGTCTCTGCAAGTACCCCAGTTTTGACATGGTTATGAAGCGCACTCATTGATATCTTTATTTCATGTTAAAAAATAAGATTGACTAAAACTCACAGGTGTGTCAACGAACAATCCATATAGTCTGATTGCTCTCAAATGCATGAAAGGTGTACTAAGGTATCGTTCGCTTGTTGATATATCCTGTGTTCCAGAGAAATGTATAGCACTTCATTTCAAATCTAAATTGCAATGCTTCGCTTTGGACGTTTTTAATTAAAATAGCAGATAGTGGAATGAAAATTTAAACTTCTCTTTATTATCAGTGCAATACTTATGGACACATTGGAAATTTGTACAAGGATTCAAATTTAAACCTGTGTAATATAAGAAAGTCAACCAAAAAGCTAAAACAAATTCAGCAACAATGAACCAGAATGCGCTATTTCATAATAATGTCAGATAATACCGATTGTATTTTCATTCAAGATGAGGCGAATTATTATGTTATTAAACATGCTATCGTTTGAAAGAAGACTTGTTTGATTTTGGTTGAAATGGTTATGCATTTAATATAAAACTATAAAAATATAAGATTTTTCTTGCATATAAAATATACTTTGTTCGAACAATGACGACCTCTCCAGCCTGTTCAATTATATGGACCACATAAAGAACCGTGTCTGTTTGGTTCATTTCCCTTCCAATTGTTGTACGCCATTGGCGTGCCATATTCATGACATCCGACAGTCCGCACACTGTTGTATCGTAACTCCAGCACAGCTGCAGGAAATATTTTGTCGCAATCCGATCCAGTAAATGAAAATAAAAATCATTAGCAATTTGAAAAAAAATAACCTAAGCCTTGTTTAACATCGTAAGGTTAAAGATTCTTTTTGGAAGGACAAGGTGGACGTCAGTTTTGTTTCACATAAATACAATATTTCTGGAATCCAATTCCTTAAGCAACAAGTGCTTTCGAACCTTTTTACCTTCACGACCTCCTTGACTGGCAACTTTCCCGTTACAAAACTACTAATCTCATCGCACAGTAGAACAGACATGGTTGACGTCATAACTATTTGTCATTGATCGTCAAATTTCGGTGAATTTGTGTGGAAATTGGAATGCTTTTACAAGAATAAAAATGGAGAGTATGATTCATGCAGTTTACGGCCTTTTTGCGGCAAAACATCGCTGCCCAACAAGGGGTATTTACAGAAGCACCTATTGTTTGCATATGATAAATGGCGATAAAATACTCTAGTGACTTCATAGCAACCAAACTACCAGGGTGAAATTAGAAGTCAAATTTGGGCCATGCCATCTCATTTTTGTCCCCAGCGATGGTAGGCTATTCAATATTTTATGTACAAGGGGCGGGATAAAAATTGAACAAATTAGGAGCGCCGAATCGTGGCAAATTCAATATACGTGGCAAATCCAATGCTATCCGCATTCGACAATAATAAAATTTTTTGTTTGAGCCAAGTAAAAATATAGTACATGTTTTCGACACGTTGTGCAAATCCATAGAATCACTTAGTGACATACCTCTAAATTCAGGCTCGTCTTACAATGACGTCATCACTAAGGTAAATATCACCTTGCTGGTCGGAAGTCACTCCATTGTTCTTGTATTTAGGGACCTTCTTCTAAAGATTAAGGATTCCCCTATCAAGGACAAGAAAATCAGAGAAACAACTCCGAAGTAAAGTACCACTAAAATGACCGGGCACTCTATACACAATACGCAATATTTAAGCAGCATTAGGCGCTTTGAAGTTCCAAATTACGGCCAGCCGTGTATTTCAGCTGCCGTGTTTGACATGACTTTGTATGTTATAACAAAACGTGAAATAGATATGGGTATAACCACTAATGTATATAACCACTAATGGGTATAACCACTAATTTAAATGAATGGGTCAAATTGATGAAGGAACCAAACCAGAATGGATCACATTCCAAAGGAAAATCGATCGAAAATTCAGCAATGTACTTACTAGTTGGGAATTTTAAAACTCAGGTCATCATTTCACGCGTAAAAAATCCTAACCACTAACTAAGGCTCAATAAAATATTGAAATCTGCCCAATCGTTGATTACGCAAAGCCGTATATAGATATAATCATATGATGTAAATTGAAAGTACGCAGAAATGTTACAGAATTGACTTGTTTTCAGGTCGATGTTTGAAAAAAAAACACATATGAAAAACCACATATGTAATAGACACATGCGAGCAGATGAATCAGCTGAAATCGCTCCGAGCGAAATAAGCTGACTTTATTTCATGTTTAACTTGTAAAAAATGGCGCGTTCTGCTTCTTTAATACGTAGTTAGCTTTTTGTATTTATAGCAAAAGTGTCATTTATAGGTCGAATACCAGTGTAGCAGAGTGTTTTGTGCCGAACATTATTTAACATATGATTGAGTACATTATTGTAATTTCTTTACCATTTGCTGAATATATAACTACTCCAAGGTGGTACTTGGTATCATATCTGTTACCGTGCTTGTCTAAAAACAACGGATGAGTTCTTTCGAAAGTGTCGTCCTCGTTCTTAGGACTATTATTTCAAGCGTAACAGTTCTCGTTTCGATTTCATTTAGAAAGTGATTGACATGGTAAACCAGGTTGAATACTAACGGGTAAATACTAGTTTCTGTTACCATTTGAGTTTTCATGTATGGGGGGCCTGCAAAGTGAGCACAAATCCTAAAAAAATTTTCACATAGATACTGATTAGGTCATGAAGCAAGAACAAAATTTCATCATACAAAGAAAGATACCATCAGACTCAACATGAACGAACCTTTATAAATTATTAAAAAAAATAATGATGCTTTCATTTTAGGTGTAAGGGAAAGCAAAGTGGTGAAAGTATAGCTTTTGCACAGAACATTAGCCTCAGCTTAGGGGATATTAGTTGAACCTCATTTGTTCAGGGTTGTTTTTACTACTGAAGAAGCTCCAGAACAGATAAATTATAAGTGAATTAATAGAGATACATTTGTTCATATGTACATGAGCAGGGAAAAGAGCAAAAGCTCTGTATATGAAAATGGATCAGGAAAAGGGTTTACGTTTGATGTTATGCAAATGAGTCAGAAAAACTGCATGTAAATATTAATTGTGTTGGTGCCAATGGAAATGTCGTGCAGTGACAATAACACAGGAGTTCGTTTACTTCTCCGAAAACCTTCCCTCAATGTATAGAGATGACTGCACGAACATTTAAGTCGAAGACTAGGCGCAAGGGTAATATCAGGTTTGAGATCAGTCAAAAACGTCAGTGTGTTCTTATTTCCTGATTGCTAGAATGATTTAGAATTAGTATCTCTTATACATTAGATTGTCGTAAAATTTTTGTAGTGAGGATTTTTTATGTTGGGAGATCGGAACTTACGACTGTGTTTAAAACTGCCTATCATATGAACAGTAAAAAAAAAAACAACTGCGTATGTAGCGTTGTTGCATATACCTGTGGTTCTTGCGCTTCTTGTTTGCTTGTAGAGCAATAGTGTCTGGTCTGTGAACCGGTCAATATCTTTGCGAATTCATGATATACAAGGGTCAAACTGAGAGTTACTAGACACACTCTGTGCTAAGAACTTATTGTTTGATAAACCACGACACGTAAAATGTTCTCAGTTATATGCGATCGTTGTCTGACAGTTAGAAGTTAACGCTTTGCGTCTAAAGGTGTTAACAATAACCATTTGGAACTTTTCTGTAATATGTAATATATTCTGTAATATGTAACATTTAGCACCTTGGTGTACAACTCTAGCTATATCATAGTCTTTGATGACATATGTAAAAACACACAAAAATACACATTTAAAAATGCGCTGAAGTGAAATCAGTGACAGTAAAATATATTCACTTTCTTGAATAATATTTTATGATATTATTTTGAATTCATCTGCAAACTTTTATTCTGCTTACTTTTGTAAATATTATTAAAATGTACTCTTTGTATAATGGTATAGTGACCATATTGATGCGTAGCTTATTTTATACATCATTTATTTTGAATGCGTCATACATATAGTTTGTGTTTCAGACATAACATGTTTACAGTCCTAAACATTTACATACATATCAGTACATAAATAATATTGAAGGCAGAGTCATCAGATGACAAGAACACACAAGAACGAACTAAAACGAACCTAACGCACCTATGTTTAAATTAACATCTCAACTACCTACCATCCGAATATATTGATCATCTCTCATAAATAATTATCCGTTATAATGAAATAATTAAATAACCATTACATGTTAAAATAGTTCTGCCACCCACTATTTTATTTTTTGGAAAATAACAAGGTTGCGCTTGAAAAATTATTAATTCTTTTCAAATCTTAATTTGTGTACTTGGCTAGCAACACTTGACTGTATTACATGAAGGCCATATTATCTGTAACGACTATGAAGAACGCAAGAATGGCAGCCGTAAAAGTCGCCTGACATCCTTTGCGAAATTAGGGTGTTGTGGGAATTTAAAACGAATTCCAATGCATTATTTTTAATTGCCTTTTTTTGTGTATGTCTATGTCACTTTAAAATAACCTTTAAAAGTCGAGTGAAAAGCATGAACATACCTCTTTTTTTATCAAACGCGGATATCCTGGCAAATTAACTGTAGAGTATCATACCTGTTAACGTACACACTTTTTATTTATGCGTTATGAGCTCAGATCGAACTAATTTGCACACCACTGCAATTATCATATTATTATAAATATCATTGTAAAAAGTATAACTAGGCAGCCTCTTGCATTGATATATATATATATATATATATATATATATATATATATATATATATATATATTATATATATATATATATATATCTGTGTGTGTGTGTGTGTGTGTGTGTGTGTGTTTGTGTGTACGCATAAATTTGGGCATTCTGTTCCAAAAGAACATAGTATACTGAATGAAAGTACCCTCCTCGACCTATTATTAACGAAATTAGCATAAAACTCAGACTGTGTTTGGCCTAGAAATTACCCTCGTTTCTGTGCAATTAATCTCTGGGACTCAAATATCCAAAGGCAGGGTTCATCTTAGAGTGCCTATTATGTATACATATTTTTATAGAGAAATCGCGTGGCCTCAAGTACTACGTTATTTTGCAAAACCCCAAAGTGAACCCTACTTGAGTTTAGAAAGTGAGTTTAGAAAGTGAGTAAAGTATTATTTTCGTCTATGCAAGTCTTCGAATATTAAAGTAATTTTTTTTATTTCACGATTCGCATTACATATACAAAGGAAGATACGCCGGGAAAATACGATGAGTAGTTCCTCATGTTGTTTCAGAGTCGTACACGTCACGATGTGCGGTACTGAAAATGATATCGATATTGTCAACTACTAAAAAACATTGGAGTAGAGCATACCATATATTCAATCTATAAGAGAATATATTTGTACCAAAATTTCAAAATAAAAGTAGACAGGCTTACTTTTCACACCTATCCGACAAGTCTTATGTACTCTTCGCACTCTACTTTCAAGCTCAGCCATATGGGGATGGATCAGTCCTCTTGCTGTATTATTCACTTGGCATTAAAAATGCCATATGGGGATGGATTGCCTCGAATTCTTAACCTATTTTTTATTTTTCTCGCTTTTTTATTTTTTTTCGTCTTCCGTTGAATCGGTTTCCAGACTTCTCCTCAAAGACCGCTGAAGCTAGACCAACCAAACTTGGCACATGTACTGGTCAAGGTGAAATTGCTATAAAGTTCAAACGGTTTTCTGACAATTACTGCAAGGCCGTTGAAGCTAGAAAAACCAAACTTGTCACTTATATAAAGAGCGATGTAATCTGAAGCAACCGATAAAAATTTTTGACCTTGACAATGGCCTTGAAATCACGTTATTTAAGAAAAACAATGAGTTATCTCGAAAACGGAAAGAGAGCAATTTTGACCTCATTTTCGACCTCTACTTCCTATGCGACGATACGTAAGGTATAACTTCCGGTGTCCTTGACCTCCAAGTCACTTTCGAGCCCGAAACCAGAAGTTGGCAGGGGATGTGCGTATGATTTTATTATCGCACTTCTCTATACTTCAGGAACGGCTATTTATATATCATATTGCTGTCATCGTGGGTAAGTCCTTTTCTATGCTGTACTGACTCGGAAATTAATTACCCAAATGCAACAAATATTGGATGGTGATGGTGGTTGTTAAGAGGAGGGGGGATGGGGAGGTTGGTGTGCTAGATTTCTTTCCCCTTATCGTCCTTCAAGTTTTACATATCCTGTGTGTGTGTTTTTTTTGTGTGTTTCGGCTGCATTTTTCGGAGTAGTCGTGCTTTGATGTACAGCATCAAGCCTACATCGCCCAAGTTTGGATCTATATATATATATATATATATATATATATATATATATATATATATATATATATATATATATATATATATATATATATATATATATATATATATATTAATCACAGGATGCACACACACACACACACACACACACACATATCGGTTTCCAGACATCTACAGCAAGGCCATTGAAGTTAGAAAAGCCAAACTTGGCACATAAAGGGTGATGTGATCTGAAGTGACCGATAAATATTTTTGACCTTGACCTTGACCTTGAAATCGCAAAAAACGTTATTTAAGAAAAACAATGATTTATCTCGAAAACGGTAAGAGATAGAGCAATTCTGACCTCATTTTCGGCCTCCACCCCCTATACGACGATACGTAAGGTATAGCTTCCGGTGTCCGTGACCTCTCGGTCATTTTCGAGCCCCAAACCTGAAGTTGACCTTTATCTCGAAAACGAAAAGAGATAGAGCAATTTCTGACTTTATTTTCGACCTCCTCCCCCTATACGACGATACATAAGGTATAACTTCCGGTGTCCTTGACCTCCATGTCACTTTCGAGACCCAGACCAGAAGTTGGCCCTTATCTCAAAAACGGTAAGAGATAGAGGAAATTTTTGGCCTTGACCTTACCGATATAGTAAGTAGTATTTAGGAGGATATTCTACATTCAGACATGTGAAAATTGTTAACAAACTGCAATATCATCTACCTTCCGCTTTAAGTTATCATTCCAAGTGGGCCTAATTCGCTGTGTGAATTTCGGTCTAGTTTACCATTGCATTTGTATGAGGAATGCGGAAGAGCATGCGTTTCCCAAAGACAGTGTTAACCCGGCCAGTAGTTTCTTCTTAACATTTATGCGAAAAAAGGCATTCAGTAGCTCGATGTGTGCCATTAAAATAGGTCTTGAATAAACAAGGCGCAGATCACTGTTCTCGCAAACATTAAAGTGACGGCTGTACAAACGGGGCATTCACCGGTGGCTTTGCAAGCGTTAACGTGATGGTTGTATGAACGGGGCATTCATCAGTTTGTTCGTGAACATTTAAGTAAAGCTTGTGTGAACAGGGCTCTTAACAGTTTGTTCGTAATTATACAGTGTATTAACGGGACGGTCAATGTTTGATTCTTAAACACCGATGTAACAGGTTGTGAGCGGGACAGTGACTGTTTCGTTCCTAATTTTTAAATAACACATGTACGAATGAAATCATTGGTGGTCAATGACATAAAATAGCAGGGCAATTATATTTAATAAAAGCAGCGCGTGACTCTTTTAACAATCAAGAAATTGAATATCCGCTAAAAACGAATTTGCCTGGAATCTTTGTCCATATAAATGCAACATAAGAGCGCCGTACAGGGAATATTTTGCAATTTGGCAAGGTCGGGAAGGTTGTTTGCACTACATGACATTTTGTCTTGTTCTAAAGCAATGCGGGCCTCCTATCTAGGCTTCTCTCCATCAGCAAGGTGTCTCCATACATATACGGACAAGTTCAGGGTTATGACTATTATTTTCCATCTCTTACTTTGTTAAAGAGGTTTAAAATTTCCATAAATTAGTGAAGTTATTAGTCTAAATTAAAATTGATGCATTTGCTTACTGATTTTAAATTTACCCATTTCAAGTGCTAGCTTTCGTTCAGGTACAAAACTGCTATGAAAATTAGTTTCAAATAGTTAGTCAACAATTATATGATAAAATATCAGAGATTTTTAAAATATATATATTAGGAAATTGAATGCACTTTGAATGTTTCAAAATTAGTAGTTTGAGATCTCACTTTGTGATTTTTAGCTCTCTTTTTTCCATATTTCTGTGCTGTTAAATCTGAAGGAGAGACAGAGAGAGAAACTGCCAGGATATTATTTTCTAACCGATGTTAGAACGACTGCAAGGTTTATATTTAAACTGCAGTGACCATAAACCTTGCTCAAAGCCAATTTAAAGAAATCTAAGGGGAAAATAAAAATTTTGTTTATGTAAGAAACTTATAGCTTATTTAAGTTATTTGTTGTTTACTTGAAAGATTTTTAATTTTTGTTTCTGTGTTTACTTTTATGACGCTTAAGAGGATATAATATTTCAAAAGAGATTGATTTACAATCAATTGTTTTGTTTCTTTTGTAGACAAATTGTGTAAAAGATATGGATTCTGGCGTGTGGATGTTACTTATGGTTGCCATGACAACAACAGCGGCACAGCAAGGTGACGTCATAACAAACACATTAAGTGTATAATTTTACCTTATTCTGAAGCTTGCGCAGTAGTTTTGTGTCTGAATCTTTAAGTATGCGTAGGGTTTTGCTAGCTGATATAACCTTTCAGTCATAAGTATTATGCAAGCCAACAGCGTTAAAATCACACAGAATAACATTGTAAATTAAAGTAAGTATCTTGCGTGAGTGACAAAAATTAATTGCAGTCATATGCCAATCAATTTGAACGAATTCGGTTGGGATTGAGGTATAAAGAAATGATATAAAAAAATGATGAAAACTGACATAAATCGGCAACATTCAATTTTGCCCGAAACATATTCGCAAGTTGGCTTTTAAAGGAGCTGAATAAGATCTTGCATGAGTGAAAGAGTCGAAAATACGAACTGGCTTTTCCGAACAGTATAATGAAAGTGGCAGGTACAGGTTTTGATAAAAAATTAGGGGTTGAGTGATGAACTTGAAAAAAAAAACACGCGAAGTGGTGTGTTTATCAGTAAAGCATTTTTTGTAAAATACAAGGTTTAACAGTCTAATTTTCTTCAAGTGTAGAGAGGAGAGGCAATGTTGTAATCTCAGATCCAATACTAATGAGAATAAGTGGCGTATTTCTCCCTCAAGATGACCGTTGTTGCTGTCCTTCCGAATTTGTTTAGTACCGTTGTTTGCAACCTTTGAGCAATTCCCTTAGATCGGTCACTGGTGAGAATTGGTGGTGTATTTCTTTCTCCAGATTGCCGTTGTGGCTGTCCTCCAAATGCTCCCATTCCTTGCGCCAACAGTCCAACAGCATGCATTGCAGGAATTCAGTTTTGCGATGGGGTTTCCAACTGCCCAGGTGGAACAGATGAGACACAGTTTGACTGTAGTAAGACAACGGATAAGTATTAGCAACCAAATTTCTGGTTCAGGATTTGGTGGCGATGCTGTTGTTTATTATTATTAGCCCTTTAAAACGGAATAGTTGACATTGTACTGGACAATAATTTTGAATTCCGTTTTACTGATCTAATCCATTTCATTCGTTTCGCCAAGGAGTGAATAGGAAAAAAATTGATGCTCTGCTTATCACCACTACCCGTAAAACAAAATTGGTTGCAATAACGTTTTCAAAACGTTTTTCCCGAACCTTTTAAAGTTTCAAAAAACGTTTTCTAAACGTTGTATATGAAATGCCGAAAAATTTTTTTCCGCAACGTTCTAAAAACGTTTTATAAAAAACCTTTTTAGAACATTTCATACACAACCTTAAGAAAACCTTTTTCGTGAAACGTTCGTAAAACAAAAGATTAGAAAAAATATCCTTCAACATTCTTCAAAATAGTAAACCTTATTCACTTTGGAAGGCTGCATCCTGCACCATCTTCACATCATATTTCATTTTTTAAGAACTACCATTAATTTTTTTGCAACTAACATTTCACGAAACATTCATACCTGGCTGGGTTTGAACTGGGAATTCTCTGGCATCCAAAGCGACGAACTTACCTCTACGCTACGACGCATCCATTGAAATATGCGTCTAAGACAATGCTCCTGAACCAACTCCCACCACCCCTACTCTTTCCACTGCGAATTCCCCGTTCCTTCGAACAATTCCCCGTACGGAAATTCCCCCAGGGTCCACCCCCTCTCTTTTTATGGGTTTTTTATCTGCAAATTTAATGCTTAGTTAAAGACTACAGTAATTAGTGAAATATATGTGAATTGAATTTGAAGTATCGCATCTAAAATGTAATTCTTGTTATTGCGAATATAGTATTCATATCTAAAGTTACTTTACAAAGCAACATTTCCTTGACGTTAACATCGATATAATAACGTTCATATACAAAACGTTTGTTTTTGGTTTGTTTTTGGTTCTTTGAAAACGTTATAACCTTTTCACAACTAGGGTAGCCTTGTCGAAATCGAACCGTTTGTATTATCAAGCTAATGTTCTCAACTCCGGAACCCACCCTTGATTAGTTTTACCCTTTACAGTTTCTACTTTCCGAGATATTGCCTTTCAATAGACGTAGTTTCGTGTTTGGAATGCATTCATTTTAACGGTTCAAAATTTGGTCTGTTTTAGTATTCTTTATATTGTATCTAACAAAAAATATGAAACTATTGAATTCAAATTTAGGTTTATTTAGCCTTAATTCTGAGGTCACTTCCTGAAGTAAAACTCTCGTTTGAGCTACGTGACGTTATAATGACGTCATCAAGTCACGTGACCAACCCCGCACCAGGGCAGAGTAGCCGACCCTCCCCCCTCAGGACATAGTAGCCAACCCCTCCTGGGACATAGTAGCCGACATCCCCCGCCTAGGACATACTATGTGTCGACCCCGCGCCCCCTACCCCCAGAAGAGTAACATTTTCTCGAATCAGCAAAAAGATAAGTGGTTTGGTGAGTTATGCACCATTTGTGACACAATCTAGGTGGTATAAAAGGATGAGTGAGACCCCACTCATATTAACGATATCAACAGTGGCAGCCATTTCAGTAAATGGTTATAGACTATTTACATAGGTGGCTGTAAGCATAATTTAAACTTAAAAAAACTGAAAATAAAATGGATAACTTTTGTTATGGTTTACCGATTTGAATGACCACTTTATGTTAAAACTAGATATAAAACTGAATCAAACGGTAAAATTTGCATTCAAATCGGTTAACCATAACGAAACTTTTTTCACTTTTTTAAAGTTTAAATTATGCTGATAGCCACCTATGCATATAGTCTATAACCACTTACTGAACTGGCTGAACTGGTTGTTGATATTGTTAATATGAGTGGGGTCTCACCCATCCTTTTATGCCACCTAGAATGTGGTGACAATAGTGTGTAACTCACCGAACCACTTTTCTTTTGATTCGACAAAATGTTACTCTCCTGCGGGGGGGGGGGGGCGGCACACAGTATGTCCTAGGCGGGGCGGTCCGATACTATGTTCTAGGAGGGGTCAGCTACTATGTCCTGGGTTGTCGGCTACTAAGTCCTGGTAAGTTGGTCACCTGACTTGATGACGTCATTATGACGTAACTCAACGAGAGTTCTACTTCAGGAAGTAACGTCAAAATGACGTCACTTCCTGAAGTAGAACTCTCGTTTTCCAACTACTCTGAAAGCTCATTGTGAAATTAATTGCAGAACAATTTGTTTTGCAGTCTGATTAAATTGCGAGTTAACGAATATTTAAGATTAGATTTTCTATAATTTTACAATAAAACCCACACCTAATCAAGGCTACATATTCAATACTCAATAACCAATAAAGGCAGCACCAAGAAGGTGAACGTTACCTGAAGCTGGAGCGATTGCCTGGTAATTTCGAGGCTCCTAGTTCGCATACGTCCCTGGGTGGTAATGGGGGGGGGTTGAGGGGATTGATTTTAGTTCCCAATAGTTCAATCTGGGCTATAAAATTGGTAAGAACTACTCCACGCATCAGTCAAAGAAACCTCTCTTTCAAAATAGAAAGACATTCAGTAATTCGGTAGAATAGTGAAGAATTCCAAGGTATTTAAGAATCGCAGAATAACCCCTTGCATTATCCTCCTCTTTTTAATAAAGTTAAATAAATTTGCAACACTTTCTTAGCTCTAAGAGGGGGTGTTTCCGATATTAAACATATAGTATGTGAAAGAACATTTACAGGGTAAATGATATCAAATTATGTATAATTTATCTCAATTAAAAACTTAAAAAAGAGGGAACCACTAACTTTTTTCATGGAACCCTTATGTGATGACATAATTTGTTTACTGAACATAGGTAGTACTTCCTGCTGCGCTATGTTGCTGTCAAAAAGGTGCATAGACAATTCTGCCTGTGTGCCAGTCTCAAAGATTTGTGACGGCAGTAGCGACTGCACAGACCACTCAGACGAGCAATGCTGTAAGTACCACTTACTTTATGATCTGTGGCGGCACTAAACAATGAACAGATGGGGATCAGAAGAGAAGTAGATGATCCTCAATAATATGTGAAATACAGACAGAGCTCAGAAGAAGAATGTTGCAGGTACCAGATACTTCCTGATGTTTACTAAACAAAGAGCAGTCGGGATTCCGACGAAGAATATTGTAAGGAGAAGATGCTCAATAATATATGACAGTACAAAAAATGCACAGAGGGGGCTCAGATGAGCAGTGTTGTATTGATCTGAAATTGCAAATAATATATAACTTTATTTTTGGTGAAACAGCTTACCTAATATAAATAATATCCGCTCCTTGCAGTGCCCTTGTGCCCTTCTGAAGACTTTTCCAACGGCGGATGGAGTGAATGGGTGGGTTCTGGCTGCAGTACTGCGAGCGGGCCTGGTGTAGAAACTAGGACACGCACTTGCACAAATCCGGTACCAGGGCGGTGTGGCGCAGACTGCAACGGAATCAGCGAGGAATGTGTGCCGTGTAACATTCCGTCATGTTCAGGTAAATATGACATTCTTTCCGGTTTTCAAAATCTAATGTCAAGGCATATGTGAGAGGCTTAGAGTAGTGTTATATCCCGCGTAACTTGTAACTCTCTACTGGTGATGTTAATAGGATGTGCATTCCGCGTAACTTGTTTCTGTGGCCCGTTGTCTGTGAAGACTAAGTATAATGACTAGCCGTGTATTTGTGACAAGCCTAGTAGAGTGTGCATGTACCTCTCTCTCTCTCTCTCTCTCTCTCTCTCTCTCTCTCTCTCTCTCTCTCTCTCACTCACTCACTCTTTATTTATTTATTTATTTCTGGGTATCTATGATAGCCATTTTTCATTTTTATAAATTGATGACTGAAAAAACTTAGTGAGCGTTAATTATGAATTTTGTGAAGGGTGACCTAACCAGAGCATTCGCTTACCTAAGGCAATTGGAGCTAATCCTCCGTTTACTACCCGAGCTGCATTCGAGCTAGAAACATTAGGATTAAGGAACCAGAGCTCTAAGCAACTGATCTTACCGTCATCTTTTTAGTATAATATCGTACATAAAATAAGTATGCATTCCGCCTAACTTGAAGATTTGTTCAGGTATATGTCACATATCTAGTTTTGCTGTCTCTTCGTGTATCTAGCAGAGGTGCAGTATAATGAGTATTTCGCGTAATTTATAGCTCTCTCTGGGTATGTATAACAAGATATAGGGATTCTGCCAAATAACTTGTATCTCTCTTGGCATCTGTGACATATACCGTTTAACCCCATCTATAACATGTGGCATTCAACATCTATATATGGCATGTAGCGTTAAACCCCATGTAGAAATTACCTTTATGTAATAATATTTTAAAATTTCCAATCTTTCCCTAAGAGCTCTGCCCTCCGAAGCACTTCCGGTGTAGTAGTGAGCAGTGTGTCAAGGCCATATATCTATGTGATGGCAAACGGGACTGCGACAATGGAGCAGACGAGATGCTCAAATTCTGCAGACGTCAGTACCGTTATTCATTTTGTTATCAACTGATTTTAAGTATTTTACTATATTGCCAACCAAATTTATGTATTAAATAAGTTTTAGACGTGTTTAAAAATTGCATTTGTTCTGAACTTTTACAACATTACTTTTACCAATTGTTTTTCATATTTTCCATAAACCAAATGGAATTTTAAATTTGCTGACAATTCATTGTATATATTTAGCTACTTGCAATATGCAATTTATTTAGGTAAAATGTGAAAAATGTCCTTTAAAAGAGGCAAATCGGGACTGCAAAACTATCGGGACCAAAAGCAGGTCTCGATAATTTTGACTTCAGTGATACATGTAATATATTTGTTGAAAACATAAGATTTTGCTGTTGTTGTAATATTGAAATATCATTTGCACATCAATACTTTGCGAGCGATTTCTTATTTTGATAGATTTTGAGTTTTATTATTTTTCTCTTGTTTATGTTATATATTGTATAAAACAGACATTATCGAAACCGCCTAAAAATTCAAATTATGACTTAACAAACCAATATTATACATTAAAATATTACTTATATTTTATTTTATGCGCGATTTTATATCTTTAATATAGACCTTCAGCCGAAATTTTGGTCGCTAATGCCATATATATATATATATATATATATATATATATATATATATATATATATATATATATATGCCACTTTTTCAAGAATCAATTTCAAAGCTTAATCTCTTTTAAGCAGCCTTTCAGTTTTAATCTATAGACTGGAGGGCCGCAAAATTAAAAAAATGATGTAATTTCTTTTCACAGGTAGATCCAGTGGCTCGTCTCAAAGCGATTCGTCCGACTGAAGAAAGGCCTAATAACATTAACCAAAACACTTCTTAGGGAACACGCTCAAAAGTAGCGCCCAAATCCCATGTTTTATCTCAGTGCACTATTTTATATGACTGACATATTTGACTTGTGATAGTTTGAATAAGAACCATTTGAAAAAAAAGAAAATGCAGTAAATTGGTTGGTTGGAATTATATTTTTATTCTTCTGTTACCAATCATGAGATTACATTCCAAAGTCATCGTTTTAACGTTATTCTTTAAGATTAAAAAGATTCTAAATGGATGTAAAGTACGCAAGGTTTAAATCAAGAAATTTGTATTTTTGTACCAAAGTACCTTCTTCTATGAATGCAGCTCTGGTCTTATATTCTATTTTGATAAAGATACTTTATCAACTTGATATTTAAAAGAGCTGTGAATTCTATCCAATAAATTAATATATTAATTTGCAGTCAGTGAAATTCTTTTTTACCGATACTCTTTATATGTTTTATTTCACATAGAATAAAATTGATAATTGAGGTAGTAGTAGTAGGAAAAGGACAGTTTTATATCATCCCCAACCTCTCTTCGCGGGAAAATTTTGTGATTTTTGCACATTTATCCATTTCAAACGATTCTGAACATTTTTGGTTTTTGGGAAGAAAAAAATTGTTGACTTTTGCATATTTTTTTGCTTCAGACAATTCTGAACATTTTTGGGTTTTGGACCTCCCCGCCCTCCTCGGTGGGAAAAAAATTTCTAAATTTTGCATATTTATCCGTTTCAGACGATTCTGAACATTTTTGGTTTTTGGACCCCCCTTGGTATGCTGCAAACAAGAAATGTTTTTTATTTTTCATGCACGGTTCCAGAATTTTAATTCCATCAGTATTGTACAGCATTTTCTTCACACGTGGGGAGGGAAGTGCTTTAATGGTGTGTCTCCGTTGAGAAAGGCTCCGCTGTATATTTTTTGGCTTAACACTATACAAGAAAACTAGAAAGCTAAACTCGCTCCGGCAAAACAAAATAGACTGTGTGCAAAATATTGCAGATAGCAATATTGGAATACATTATAATTATTAATCAAAGCGATGTAGAATGTGTGGATTGTGAAAAGTTATCTAGGCGACTCACGTGAGTATGCCACTTTGCCTGATTATGTTTGTGTATAAAGATGCTAGAATTTGTACACGTTTGATGTGGTTGTGACAACATCTAACCACACAGACACAATGACTCTAGTGTTTATTTTTTGAATATTGGGCGGCCGCCCTGAAAAAGGGCAGCCAGGAGCAAGCTCCTCACTGATTTTGGTTTGACGAGCAGCGACACTTCCGCCGGCGTGCTGCAATGGCAGATTCTGACGACGTAATGAGCTTATTTTTCATGGTGCAGATTTCAGTGTCCTTCTTTTCAGCTGCAGAGCACTGCAACTCATATTGCCCTAAAGTTATAGTTTGAGGCAACTTAGTGTAACAGAACTCAGAAATGTCAGCTGTCTGGTCACCTGAACGGAGGAATTGTATAACATCTTCCAGTGAGTCCTTGTTAGGCTCTGCTAGACAGAAAGCGGTGGCGACGGCGACGGCGGCTAGCTGTGTATGGCCTACGTCAGTGGCGGCCAGAGCAGCCTCTGACGTCCTTTACCGTTCATATGCCGTAGCAGCTTTGCCACAACGGTTTTGTCGTTGTCTTTTTCCGCCTCTGTCTCAGTTCTCAAGTTGAAAGATTTGATATTCGTCAAAGAGTTCTTCAAACAGACAGTTAGCAGAAATGTTGTCTCGCCTGCCTCTCTTTGTTAAAGAACTCTTCCTTATCCTCCATGGTTGTGAATGTGTGGAGCTCTAATAGGAGCTATTCATATATAGTGTGTGTGTTAGTAACGTCTTAGTACCCCCCCCCCCCTACCAAGGGCATAGCACATTAGACCCCCATGTGCTTGAAACAGCCACACGCGTCATTCAAATATGTGTTTGAAAGAATCATTTAAAGATGTGGGCAGGTCTTTTTGTTTGTTTGTTTATATATAGTGTGTGTGTGAGTAATGAGTGAGTGAGTTTTTCTACTGTAAGTTGAAAGAGGTGAGTGCGTCAAAGATGTGTCCGAATGAGCAGCCCATTTTTTTCACACACACACAAATTTAAACACAATGGCACTAGCGTTCATTTTTCTAATAAGGGGCGACCGTCCTAAATAAAGGTAGCCAGGACACAAGCTATTACAACCGTTACCCCTTCAAATGCGTAGAAAGGACGTGGAGCAGTACTACAACCACCAATGCCATTGTGGGAACCTGACATGTTGGTGAAGAGCCAACAACTAAAACTTCTAACCCTTCTAAGGACACTGAAGTATTAACATGGAAATTGTAAGTAATAAGATATCTATAACTGATGTAGATTAGACATATTAGAACTGAGTTTAGCATACATGTAATATAAAACGAGCGGGTGCAGAGGATCAAGTCAGCATTCATTGTGCGGCCATGCAGATTTTTCATGAAACACAACGAAGACCATGAACTTTTAGGTCAGATATAGGAACTGAATTTAAAACAGTTGGGTAAAAGCATTTTTAAAGGAGGGAATTCATGCCTATGCGCCAAAGAATGAAACCAAAGCCAACTTTGTTGAGAGAGTCATTCGCACTCTAAAGAGAATGATGTTTCGACATTTCCTACATCACCAACCTATCGCTATGTAGACATCCTTCCAGAATTAGTATACAATTACAACAATAGACTTCATGGCTCCCTCCCTAATAGGTATGCTCCTGCAGATATTCCACACAAAACTGATTCTAAAGTGTGGAAGCATATCTATGTGGAAAAAGTGAAATTGAAACCAAAGAAAAAGTCAAAAACCCTACTAATTTAAAACTGGTCAACATGTTCGCATTTCTCAAATAAAATACATGCTTCAACGGGATTATCATACAAAATGGACACAAGAAGGGTTCATTATCACACATCGTTATAAGAAGTAAGGAATTCACTTGTATTTTGGCCATTTCTATGAAGAAGAATTGCATGCTGTTACAAAAGATATTGAATTCATCTACAGAATTGAAAAGGCCTTGAAAACACGAAAAAGACAAGTTGCTAAAGAATTATTTGTCAAGTGGTTAGGCTGGTCAAAGAAATTTAGCAGTTGGATGAAAGAAACAGACATTCAAAATTGAAGCACCCATTCACATGTTTCGACTCTAGGGGGGGCTCGGTGGCCGAGTGGTTAAACACGCTTGCCAGCCATGCAGTTGTGGTTCTTTAGCCCAGGTTCAAATCCCGCTCGTGGCCAGGAATCATGACAGCTTGCAAACCCCCCAGGGATGTCGGTGAGCCCATGTAGTCTTCTAATACAAAATTAGAGTTGCATTATTGTTAGGCGTATGTGCCAATAGATAGGGATTTCAGAGACACTATATGGGCACGTCGAAATTATAACAATCCTGAGTTTAAAAAAGACAAAAAATTGTAATCAATAAATATAAAACATGTCTGCGCACAATGTAAACCGGTTTGAGCAGGTTGTCTGAAAAATCAGTAAAAACTCACTATGATTATAATTAACAGGCAGTGGTAAAACTTCTTTGGTCAAGAAAATTCTAGAACAAAAATTTAATTGAGCCCTTTCCAAAAACCATTTTATGGCTCCATGCAGCCGATCAGCCTTTGTACAATGGAATGAAAGGTGTTGAATTTTACCAAGGCATTCTAGAGGACATTGAAAAGCAATCTTACTCATCACAGATGACTTAATGACCAAATGCCAAAGTGATTCGTGTATGATAAGTCTCTGTAGTGTTGGCAGCAGTCACCAAAATCTCAGTATTATTTTATTGTGCATAATTTATTCCACCATCATAGAGAAATGCGAAATATTAGTTTGAATACGCATTACATCAGTCTGTTTAAAAATGCTAGCGACAGTTCAAAATAAGTACATTAACGCGGCAAATGTATCCTGGAAATTCTCAATTTCTCATAGAAGCCTTTCAAGATGCTGAAAGCAAACCTCATGACTGTTTGTTCATTAATTTAAAGCCAAAGGCAAATGATCAACTGCCTATTCGTACAGATATTTTATCAAAAGATACACATTATGTATATGTTAATAAAGTAGCTTATAAACAAGAACCAACTCACTTGATCATTCGTAGTCAAGATGTCTAAACGTATTCAAGATAACCAGCTTTTTCTTCACTTGCTTGCACGCAGTGGACCTACATGGTGCAAATCCTTGCTACAGCAAGCTACCAAGGAGGAATTAACTGGCTTGTTTGAAATTTGTTTGAATGTATTGAGAGGAAATTTACCCTTAAGCTCAACAAGTATAAGGAATTTAGGCGTGATCGTCATAACCTACGCACTTTAGCAGATAAGAAGATATCACTTCGAAGAAAAAAGAAGTTAGCCAGTCAGAAAGGCGGGTTTAATGGAGCTATTGCTAAAGTTGCAAAACCCTTGTTAGCTTAGTTGCTATTAAAATAAAAAATACTTTGAAAATGGATCGCATTCCTGAATATGAATATAAAATGTTGTTAGAAAAGAAGGAAAAAAACGGTGGAATCAAAGCAAAAGTGAAAAAAAACTTTTGCGTGGGAAACGAACTCGAAAAAAAAACTCCAAAAGAAATATCTCAACTTCTTGGTCGCCATTTGCGAACAATTCAGTCATAACAACCAAAGTCTGCTGCATTATCTAATGTAGAAAAATTAGAAAAGTCGCAACAGTTTCTAAGCCATTTTCAACCTATTTATCATAGAAAATTAGCACAACTTCTGGTAAAACTTAAGAAACATGGTTCGAAATGAGCAAATAACAATGAACTTGTATTTCAAATATTTGCTGAAAGAAAAATTGATTGCTATAAAAAAAATAAAAAGGGCGAGTACCACCGTAGGGTTGGGAGCAGTTTATTATGAAAATTGTAGACGCTAATATTCCAATGAGCAAAAATACATCTCGTGAAGATATTACAAAAGAGATAAAACAGCGTCAAAAGGCTGTTTCCAAAAGAATTTAAAACTTTTTGGCATGACTTAAAGTGTTATGGTGTTGTAAGGAAAATGAAAATAAAATAGTATTTGTGTAAAAATCAGGTGTGTAAGTGCTTGTTGTCAAGAACAAGTAGTAGACAGCAATGTAGACCATGTGGACAGTGTGGATGACGTGAGCCAGCCATGAAGTAATGTATACATCCAGTCTATCTTCATCACATAAACGATTTAGCCATCATGGAGTCAACAAGTTACTTTACTTTACCCAGTAATGCTAGCATGAACTATTATCCTTCTAATAAGGCTTCTAGTTATCGACGATTTCTCACCCATGACGCTACAAAAAGCTTGTGCACGCCCTTATGATATATAAGCTGGACTATTGTAATAGCCTGTTAGTTAATTACCCAGCGAAGGTAATCGAGAACTTGCAGCATGTTATGCGAGCAGCAGCATGTCTCATTGCACGTGTCCCGAAGTATGAAAGAACCACCCCTATCCTCATCTCCTTGCACTGATTACCTGCCCCTCAGCGCATTGAGTTCAAGGTCTTGCTTATCACATACAAGGCGCTCAACAGTAAAGCCCCGGATTATATGGAATCTGGTGGAAGATTTAATCTTGAAGGCTCTAATATTTAAATATGTTCAGTTCTTGACAAAACTTAGGAGAGATGATAGAGGATGCTTCACAGACGCATCGTTTTCGTTGTCATAAGAATTCATATGCAATTGTGACGTAATCGCCTGCTTTCATGTCGTGTATAATTAGCACATTCATGAAAATGCCATCAATGTTTGCATGACTGATCTATGCAGAATGGATGCTATCTGTGTAGTTGTCACACTGAGCCGTAAATGGCACGCATCTGACACAGTAACGAAATACAACTAATCGCTGATTTACTTGGGATTTCTCGCTAACTTTTAGAATATCTACGCTTAGAATCTGAACGTTAAGAATCTCACCATTTTGGTATATATTGTCAATATCCTTAAGAAGTCTGTTTAAACAATAACACGAATAACAATAATAATGTGTATCGGCCAGAAAGTGCTCTTACACGAACATGCCAAATTCACTTAAAGCATACATAAATTCCAAATTAAATCAAGCGACAGAGCGATACTTTGTAGATAGTTTTCTTAGCAGTTATCCTATGCATGTGCATATCAACTGAGGATTTCTTAAAATCGTGGAGAGTGAGAGAAGGAGGGAGTGAGAAATTGGTATAAGGAGATAGAGAAAAGAATGATAAATAGTTCAGAGGCCAACGAGATAGAAGACCGAGGTTTTATTTATGTATTTTTTATTTTATTTATTTTTTGAGGTTACTACACATTCTAAAACGCGAGCAGGCGCCGAACAACCTGCTGCTCGCGCAGCAACTCGGAGGCGCAAGGGCAGAACCACGCAGACTCGCGTACGAAACATCATGTAGACTAGCGAACGTCGTCATAGACTACGCAATCGGCACCACCCTTGGACTTTCTTTGCAGCATCGCACACACCATTAGAATGTAAATTAGTGATTGAAAGAGAAGCAATAAAACGGTGGGCTTCTGTTTGTTTGACGGGCTTCTGTCTCGAGGGCTCCTGTTCTGTTACCGCGTTTTGGTAATGCCAAATGGAAAACAAACTTTGAAACATAATAAAAACTTTATTAATAAAATGGTGGTGCCCGCGACTGCTTTTATATATGGAGAGTTGTGATATTGCGTCAGATATTGGTAGTTACGGCACCTGATTTTATGCACATTCCCAGTCGCAATTCTTTTTAGAAGTGTTTGTTTTTGACAAAAATACATATATAATGATGAAAGTAAGTGGACAATAGTTCTAATCTTCAAAGTTGCAAATGTGTGTTGTAAATCTAAATTGAATGTATCAATAAAATCATTTTTAGGTTACAATGTCAAAGAGGCTACAAAACTGCTAAATTCCACAATGATATTGATTTGTCGCGCAGTGTTTTCTCTGTATTCACTCATTTAAACTGTTAATTTTTTTTTATTTTAATCACTAATTACAGGTAATGTCCCCATATTTTGTTCTAACTGTGTAACTGTTCTTTATTCATTCTCTGGTTGAGTATACAGTATCGTCAGCAATGTGTGTGTTTACGGCATTGCAAGGGCATTCGCTGCAACAAAATATACTGAAATATTTGCTTATAAAATATTTAAAAAGCAGTGATATTTAAATACAAATATACGAAACACTGTTGTAATCAACTATAGAAAAATGTAGGCCGGAGAATATTTCAACGCTTGGTTATATTGGGGTGGAAAAAAATTTGTTCAGCTCCCTAAACATTTCTTGAATATTTCTGCAAGAAAGCATTCACATCAATCCTCTGTTAGGTTGTCTTCCGTCTTTATATCCCGCATATTTGCATTTACCTGTTTGTATTTTAGTGCTGATATTGTTTTCTTGGGCTTTGGTTGTTATTCTGTTTAGAATGTATTTCACTATTGCAAGCATTTAGCACAATGCGTCTTCATGTTTTCTCATCGAATGCGAAAACTAGCTTTTTTACATTTGCTTTTCAAATGAGTCTTGGATCTCAAAATAAACAACAACCAATAAGGGCGCACATCGTTATTACAAATTACAGCATACGTACAGAAATTCTATGGGATTCTGTGTGTTGACTAAGAAATGTACATTGTAGAAGTAAACAATTGTATTTTCATTCTTCTTGTTTCTGCTCTGACTTTCTGATTCGAAACAATCCGATGCATTATTGACCTTCATTTTAAAGTAAAGAACTTTATACTTGTTTCTTTTAGCTTATTGGATTTCAGAAAATTCAAGTTGCAAATATATCATAAAAAAACAATTTACTGGAAAGTTTATCATTTTATGATCTATTTAATTGAACAGTTAAACTTTAATTGGATTTAACTTTGGGTATAACCCTATTTCTAAATAACATCAAGGAGGACTATATCGACTCCTTAATTGGAGACAGTATGGCCCTTGAGCAGCACTGTGATCTCCATACACAATGTGTGACGATGATTGTCTAGCTTAGAAGAGTTTGGGCAGTTCCACTGTGTTTGCGAACAATTTTGACCCCCATACAACCATAAAGGTTATTTGAAGCCCCCATATTGCACGTTTTAAGATAATTGAAATAAGGGGAAAATGTAAATTCTTAGGAGAGAAGTTGCAAAGAGTGCAACAGAACACCAACAGTATAACAGTAGCATACTGAATTAGCAATCATTCAAAAGAGAAAATATTCATAGAATACCTGCATAGTAATACTTTCTCTTCATTGTACAGCCTTCTGACTGGAATGACATTACAATATGATGAAAAATTGTTTGTATCATTGGCCTTCCAATCTAAAGTAAACTGTGATATCAAAAACCAGTGGAGTTTAGAGACATGTTAGGAAAAGAGTGATGTAAAGAAAAGAGTTTAGGAAAAGAGTGATAAAAGACATGTTTTTAATGAACGAGAGTGCCATGTAATTAAAGAGCCACGTTCAGTTTAAAAAATGACACGCAATGTTATAGACATGTTTATTTATGAGGAAGAGTGACACGGGATGTCATAGATACGTTTAGTTTTTAGCCAGGCAATGTTATAGACCCGTTCATGTGTGAGTAACGGTGACATGTAATGTTATAGACACGTTCATTTATAGACAAGAGTGACAAGAAATGACATAGACTAGTTCATTTATGAGCAAGAGTGAAAGGTAATGTTGTTATGCGAAGACTGACATGTCACTAAAACACATGTTCAATTTAAGAAATGACACGCAATATTATAGAGATGCTCAGTTATGAGTAAGAGTGACGAGTAATGTCAAAGACACGTTCATTTATCAGCAAGAGTACAATGTGATTAAAGATGCACGTTCGTTTATAGACAAGAGTGTCATGTAATGATATAGATAATTTTGGCCATAGGCAAGTGTAACACGGGACGTTATAGAAATGTTCAGCTATTAACAAGTCATTAAGTAGCACATGAATGTTCATTTTCTTACAGTGAACTGTATTACAATATGTTCAATCACTATTGTGTTTTAAATTGTATGAATATGTTATCAATGAATGACTTTTAATAATACTTTCAGCGAATGTAATCCAATCAGGTAACATAGTAAATAAGCGCTCTCTTACAGTTTTTGCAAAATTGATGTTGGTCCTCACAGGCCTGGAATTGAGTGGCATGATGGGTCGGAAGTTATTCTCCATGGTAGTGTCCATATCCTCTGGCGGCCCAACCATTATCTGTCGTAGACTATGTATCTGCAAGGAAAAGTTTATTTTTAGGCCATACATGTACGTATGTCTGCGTTAATCCTAGGTAAGTACGTATGAAATATGTAAAATCAATAAAGTGTGGCAATTTAATCTCTTTGTATTCACCATAAATAACAAGTATATTTTCAAAGTTTAATTGAAATTTTGACACTTTGATTTCCACAACCGTGTATTATTTACTTAAAATAACTGTATAAGAAAGATGTATTTTGATGTCTAATTATTTTCTATGAGGGAAATTTATCCACAAACATTGTGCATGCTTAATGACAAAATGGAAATACTCATTACTATTTTCAAAATGTAAGAGTCATTATGCACGAAATTGTATTATGTGGCATTTGATGTCCTGTACATATCATATTGATTAATTTACAACTACAATGGTTTCAGATCAAGAACAATTACGAGTTTTAGATTCCAGCTCTATCTCTGACATAAAAGTAAACAAAATTAATTAAACTGCCTAATAACTGCTTAATAACTAACATTATTCTCGCTAAAATATAGCGGTTTGTTAAGAATGATCCAGGTGACGGTTTCTTGGCATGCCGGAAAAGTGAGCGAACCCTCGTAGGTGATGTACTCGTCGTATCGCGGCATCAAAGCGTGTAGAGAGAAGTTAGTCAGGCGAACCTGCTCACCTGAGAAAACATGAAAACAGAGGTTAGTCACGTGAACCTGCTCACCTCAAAACACTTGAAAGAAGAGATTATTCACGTGAATCTGCTCACCTAAAAAGTGAAAGACGTTAATCACTCTAACCTGTTCGCCTGAAAAAAAACTTGAACGAAAGGTTGGTCACTCAAACCATAGAACATAAAGTCACGCGTACCTTCTCACCTGAGAAAATATGAAATAATACAACAATTCCTAATCAAAGTGTTGTGTATGAATCCCGTTGTTGCTTAACAGCTGGCCTCTCCGGCGGTTCTATATGCTCTGTATTAGGTTCGTTGTTGTTCAACAGCTAATATCTCCAGAAGTTTGATCTGGTGTGCATTTTTCTCGTCATTGCACAACTAATACTATTTTCGATCTTTCTTCTTCTAGATCCTCTTGGTTTCGCTAATCTATTAGGAATTCTAGCCTTTTTACACATAAAAGATTGATCCGTCTAACAAATATGATTTCATTTACTGAGCTGAGATCATGAGAACTCGACTGTAAACAAATGTCAACAATTAAAGTTTATTTTTGAAGCTGCCACGTGTCTTTTTCACATCAGGGAGGGAGACCTACTGTTTACACTATATTCATTCTGCAAATAACAAAGTGATGATTTTTATAATTTTAAAGTTAATCAATATAAAAAATAATATACAAATAAAGATTCATTGCTTATTAAACTAAAGTTATCCTAAATACATTTTTTGCGCATTAAAATTAAATGTTTTTTTTTCTATTGTGTACCTTATTTTTTCACACTTATTTAAGACGCTTGATTTTGGGGGAAGAAATGAATCGAACGTTTTTTGAGATAATACTGTATATTAGTTAAATGAATTATACAAGTATTTAATGTAAACCATAAAGATAGGGAAGTTCTTACTTTTATATTTAATTCGATCAAAATATGTGGCAATAGCCTTGGTTTCGGCATTGACGGCATCTCCAATCTATAACAAGCAGATTAAATCTTAGGTCGCTTGAGGTGAACAAAAATCAGTAAAGCCAATTAGGTGTGATAAATATGATTTTGGTACGGTCCCGAAATCCACCCATAGTTTAAGCATCAGTTCGAAAACAATAGAATAGACAGAGCTATATTGTCTTAGCTATGGTGAAACGCACAAAACAGGCATATTCGGGTGAAGGAGCTAACGTCAGAAGTTGATACCATTTTAATCGTGGCTCATTTTTTATACAAAACCTATGACTGAATAAGGGTAAAACATATTGCACACAGACTAAAAATGACTACCATGAAATTCTTTTTTTTTTTTTTTTGGATAAGCGGATACAAACTCACAGCCTAAACTTGCCTTAGGATAAGTAGTTCTGCCTACTCCGAGTCGGATTTAGTCTTTGTGGTGTTAGATATTTTCAGAGGGAAAGGGGAAACTGACAAAATATGTTACCGTTAGATCAGTCAGTTTGAATGTCGCTAGTAGAGTAGTCCAGACTTCAACCTCCCGACCCAACCCCTTCCTCCAGATAAAAGTCCACTGACCTTGACGAGCAAAGCAATGATGGCGAGTCCATTTGGTGAATGCAGTGCTTCAGTCATGTTATCATAAATTTCAGAATTCCATGCCATAATTTGTATCTGTCAATCAATCAATCAACCAATCAAGTATTGACTTCATTACCATTTTACCATACATTTTACCAGTAAGTATTTCAGTAAACATAAAGAGCAGAATAATTAGCATACAACACTTATTTTTATTTTTAGGTTGTTATTTATTCTAATTTTTAACATACCCATTTATTATTGTGACTAAAATTGGTAACTTAAGTGTTATTGTGGTCTCTAATCACGTTTGTTTATATCTACATTACGCTATAGTCATTGTTCTCAAAAGTTCATCTTTCTCCAGCCCTTGTCGCTTCTGCGAGTTATTAAGTAATTAAATTTTATCTCGAATCCTCTCCCATTTGCGTTTTGTCAGATGTTAGGTAATTCAACACAATTTTTTGCTACACTTTAGCATTTGTAACAAACATGATTCCTCCAATTACCACTCGGAGATATCAAGATTACAACCGTTCTAGCCAACTTTTTTCTAACTTCCCCTTGAAACAGTTAATTTTTAAACAGCATAGATGCTTTTACCTCGGAAGGAAAGAAATGGCCGTCAATGGCATGCTCTGAACCCTGATTGTTGTCACTGCCAAATCGTATCACCAGGTCACTGACGCTGTAATTGTACTGAAGAGATCCGCCAGAGATACTGACGCTGTTCTCGCTAACATCATCAGCTTTAAAGCGTATATCTTGGCCCTTATTCACTAACACACCATTGATCTGCAAATAAGTACTTCCATGCCTACTCATAAATATTACCATTACTTCTGTTTCGAATACTCTTAAACTGGATATTGCTTTGAACAAATTTATTAAGCTATCGTTCATGGCTGAAGGTTGGAGAAGATGCGGGTTAAAGTGTTTGAAAAAGCTAGAAATATTTCTCCGAAGTTATAGTTATACAATTATTTACGGTACTGATAGAAACACAATTACCAACATAAGTAATATGAACTGAGCGAATCATATATAAGCACACTAAATTTTAAGAAAACAAAACACTCACGACGTTCTTGCTAACTTGCAACTGCCTTAGGTTAGGATCATACAACAGGTCGGAAGTCTGTATATCAATGGGAGATTGTTCTCTCCCTACACGGCATAATCTCCATCTCGTGTTTACTACACCCCAAAAATCTGGTCCTGTAAATAAGTCAAGCAACTGTTATTCTTTTTATCTCCACGTTAGCTCTTTTTTGTATGCTTTCCTTGCGTTATCTCGTTTTCTTTGCGTTATCTCACTTTTCTCATATTACTCCGCTTTCTTCATGCATTCCCGCTGTCTTTGCATTATCTCGCTTTTTTCATGGCACACTGCTTTTTTATATTAACCCGCTTTATATACGTTATCCTGTTTTATCATGTTTCCCAGCTTTTTTTGCTACTTTTATACAGTTACGCCTTTTGTTAATCGTATTTTCTTGTTGTTGTTACATGGCGGTTATCTCATCACCGGCTCAAGGTTACTGGCTTTGTTACCTGTTATATCTTTGCTACGAACGTTTTCTCTTTTACTTGCTGGTTCTGTGTTACAGGCTCTGCATTTGTTAGCGGCTCTCATATTGCTCCCGGATCTCCCTTACTCTCTCCGTTTTTTTCTGTATTAGCCACGTTTCTTTGTTAAGTTCTGCTTCGTTCTTTCCAGCTCTTTCCTTGTTACTAGTTCCCCGCTTGTTACCACTTTTATATCACCTGTTGTTTATTTGTTATCTGCTGTTTCTTTGTTACCGGCTTTCTCTTGTTACCCATTGTTTCCTTGTAACACTTATGTTCTTTGTTAGCTGTTATTTCTTTTTCACTTGCTTTCTCCTTTTTACCGGCTATTCCATTGTTTTCCATTTTTCTTTGCTACCTGGTTTTCTTTGTCACCTCTTTTTTCTTTGTTACCGATATATCCTTGTTGCCGCCTCTCCCGTTGTTATCAGCTTTTCTTGTTGTATATTGTTTCTTTATTAAAGGGTCTCCTTGTAATCCGCTTTTTGTCATCCGCTGATTTACTAACTGTTGTTTCTTTGTTGCTGCTTCTGCCTTTGATACCTGATGTGTCTTTGTGACTAGCATTTTCTTTGTAAACGACTCCCCCTTATCAAATGCTCTCCCCTTGCTACCCGCGTTTTTTTGTTACCTGCTGTTTCTTTGTTTTTTAATACTTATTTGTTACCGGCTTTCTCAGTATAATCCCTTGTTTCTTTGTTATCTGCTGCTTTTCTTAACTGGATTTCTCCGTTTTACCGGTTCTACATTTGTTACTAGATTTTGCTTTCCTACCTGCTGTTTCCTTGTTATCTGCTTTTCTTTGTTACCGGCTCTCCTTATTACCTGCTCCACCTTGTTACTCGCTTTTCCTTTGTTACTTGCTGTTTCTTTGCTACCTGCTTTCTCGTTGTTACCTGCTTTTTCTTTGTTACCGGGTTTTCTCTGTTACCTGCTGTTTCTTCACGCTGCCTTGTTTTAGAGTCTTCTATTTCAAGAGCTCTTTCACCGGGCAAAAGGCACTTAACAACTAGCTGTTTGTAATACGTGTCCCAAATTATACAGAAAACGCACGGTAAATAGGTATGTTTAATGTCATGCACTCCCGGTGCAGAGTGTTGGATTGGTTGGGTTATATCATCAATATTTGTGTACTTCGACAAGGTGACTGAAAATTCTAGAATGGTTTGGAATTTCTTGGAATTCGCAATCAGAAATAATACGAGCATGAGAAAGGGAGGAGAAACTGTGTTATACTATATGACATTTGCAAGCTCTGAAATAGCATTATGCATTTTTTTCAAATGAAGCACGGCTTCAGTTAAAATTCAATACATATGTGATTAAACGAGATTCTACTATCGTGAAACTTCTGTGACGTGTTATGCTATATTTATGCTGATGCTGTACTGATACAGTACAGCATCAGTACAGCATCAGCAAGTATCAGTACAGCATCAGTACAGCATCAGTACAGTATCAGTACAGCATCAGTACAATATCACTACAGTATCACTACAGTATCACTACAGCATCAATACAGAATCAGTACAATATTAAAACGATCTCAAAATTTAGAAATTAAGTTTGGTTTAGGTTTGCTAAATATTGATTTTATCAAAGTAACAAGTAAACAATATTTGCTTATGGGCGTTTCCTTATCGAACACAACAATGATGTATTTCGTATGTTTTGAGCAGTGTGCAAAATTTCGGGCAAGCATTATTCTTCGCTCGTTTTATAATGCGGATCTGCTTCAACAATCCTGAGCTAATCCACACTATGACAAGCACACACTTTGGATTGACTAGTCCTGCCTGGATGAATCCGACCTGAGCAAATCAAGACTATAAACGAGCACTGAATTTTCCTCGCATGAAACTCTAAACAGCGTAATGGCACAAAACTAATGAGTAATATCACGCTCTTAGCTCAGCCAGTGTATGAGAAGGCACAGATTCGAGAAAGCCAGGACTAATTAACTAATTAATTAATTAATTAATTAAGCCTGTTAGAAACTGCATTATAAAAGGAATATCAAAGGATAGAGCCTGTCTAATTAATCAGGGTCCACTTGAAAAAGCGAGGAAATCCTAATCTAATTCATGGTATAGAAAGTACCTGATATGCCGCGATATGTCCACCATTCAGCCCATGTAGCTCCATATACGGTTGCTGAAATGAAATAAAAATTATTGATTTGCTTAAAGAACCATATTAAAAGAGCAATAAGGGTAAATTTCTCAACAAACAATGATGATTTTGATAGTTTTTATTCAAATAACTCTGCATTAAAGATTAATGTCGCACAGCTGACGAAGAAAAGTGATTGATTATATATTGATTTTTTATTGAATTTATTGTATGTAAATTAATTACTATGCTGCAAATGCATCCAGTGCAGACCTTTTTAATAAAGCGAATGGAATTTTTGAAGCACATGGCTTCTGTGGTTGTGCTAGCTTTTTCTTGTGAACTGCCAAAAGAAAGGTTCAGTGGTTGAAGAATATATTATTTCAAGAACTACTTTTAGTTTCATGAACAATACATGTTTCTTCAACCGTTGCAAAAGAAAACAAAAGAGAATTTAAAATAAACTCACCCTCTGTCAATAGAGCGAGAGCATAGAAAATATTAATCCAGTGTGACATTAACGACATTTTTAGTTTAGTTGCGATTCCAGAACGATACGAGGTCTTTGCCTGTTGATTTGGCTAATATTTTGCCGAAGAAAAAGTAATTGCAAGTTAAATCAGAATCGGATAATCACTAAGAATTTATTCATTTAATCCTTTCATTTATATAATATCAAATTCGTCAGATAAAAACGTTAATATAACTATAACATATTTGGACGCCAAAAGGAATGCCTCTCAATGACACCATTAAAGTGGTGTAAAATTGGTAAATTGTCACAATATTTAGATGCCTGCAGACAAATTGCAGCCCGCATTTATTATTCTTTCAGAAGTTGTCGTGTGAGTATGTGTGTGTGACACATGTGAAAACATGGGGATAAAGACTGAAGCACGATGGCATGGACAACAGTAAGGGGGCCACTCACGTAGCATCTGGTTATCATGGTTGTCTATAATCTCGGGGGGGGGCATTTACATAGCAAGTTGTTATCATGGTTGTCTATGATCCCGGGGGGGGGGGGGCGGCACTCACATAACGGGGGTTTCCGAAAAAAATCCCAGGTCTTCTATTTGGACACTGGCCAATTTCAGTCGCTCATGTAGAGACCAAATAGAAGCTCTGGGGCTTCTATCAGGAAACAGTTTCCTAATTAGAGCCTCGGGATTTCTATGTTTAAGGATGGCGGGGGTGGCGTTGTTGATAAGATTTTATTGGGAAAAAAATTTAAAGAGCTACTTGCTGCGGATATCCGCACAAAACACACAAAATCAACAGTAGCTAAAAAAGTCTGGCAAAGTGGGGGTTGCCTTGTACAAAGCACATGATTAAGCAACGACGCAGAACATGTCTAAGGGCTGCCTCATATATCAAAGGATTAAGTGCACCGTGTCTGCATGCGAGTAAACACGAGTTCTAAAAAGACTTGCAGGGAGGGAGGGGGCTTTTAGTAGGAAATGAGTTTTTCAGCTCGTTATTTTAACTCCAAATAGAAACCCCGGGGCTTCTATTGGGAAACAGTATCCTAATAAGAGCACCGGGGCTTTTATATGGCAGGAGCTTCTCCCGGTACCAACAGTTTATCATATATGTCTATGATCCCGGGGTTGGGGGAGGGTAATCACATACCAACTGGTTATCATGGGTCTCTATGATCCCGGGGGGCACTCACATACCAACTGGTTATCATGTTTGATTATGATCGGGAGGGCACTCACATACCAACTGGTTATCATGTGTATCTATGATCCCGAGGGGTCTCTCACGTAGCAACTGGCTACCATGTATGTCATTGGTTACCATGTGTGTGTATTACGCGTAGAGGGCCTGTAATATATCAAACTGGTTACCATGTGTGTCCAGGACGCGGAAGGAGCCACTCATGTATGAACTGATTACAACGTCTCTCAATGACGCAGAGGGTACCACTCACTTATCAACTCGTTGTCAAGTGTTTCTCTGATCCCGGGGCCTCTCGCGTAGCAACTGGTTATCATGTGTGTCCGTGACGCGGAGGGAACTAGTCTCGCATCAACTGCTTACCATGTGAGCTCATTACCCATAAAAACTTATTTTGAAATGAAGCCCCCTTTTTAATCAACAGGAGAGTGCAGTTTAAAAAAACACTTTATGTAATATTCGCTGTACTCAATGAAAATTTCTGCACCCACTTGTTTATCGGGACTGACAATCAGTGTGCACTGCGTCTTTTCTCAAAATTACCACACTAGCCTTCCTTCCATTCAGAGCGTTTTATAATATGCATGGTGACACATATGGTGCCAGGAGAGAACGGGGAAAACGTGTAGCCGTCTCAAGTGTTAGCAAGTTTATCCAAGGACACAAAGTCCCAGCTTACGAAAAGCAATAAGAACAATTCCAGCGTGCATGAACAAGGGAATTTCCGTGAAAAATTGGGCTTCAAAAGATGGGACGGCAAAAGGCCAGCTCAATAATTAATTTAGCACCGGACCAGAATATAGACCGATAAATGCACACAAAGATTTGTTTCTCAGAAAAATGGAAAACACATTTGTTGTCTCTCTGGTAGACTGGATAGTCTGCCATAGATACCTTCAAACAACACTCGCATTTTGGACCAGTACGAATATTTATGTAACTCGCCTCGATGCGCGGTTCTTATTCAGACAAGTGCGCATGTTTAGTTAATTTGCATTGATGCGCGGCTCTCATTTTGGAACAGTGCACATGTTTATTTAACTCGTGTTGAATTGCGACTCTTATTTCGGATCAGTACTCATGTTTATTTACCTTGTGTTAATGTGCCGTTCTTATTTCGGACAAATGCGCATTTTACTTGCGTTGATGAGCGGTACTTATTTTGGACAAGTGCACGAGTTTCCTTATTTGCCTTGATGCGCGGTTCACATTTCGAACCAATTTGAATGTTTTTTTAACTTGCGTTGGTGCGCGGTTTTCATTTCGGACCAGTGCGCAAGTTTATTAAACTTACTTTAATGAGCAGTTCAAATTTCGGACCAGTGCACATGTTTTTAACTTGCGTTGATGCGCGGTGCTTATATTGGACCAGTGCAAATGTCAATATAACTTGCGTTGGCACGTGGTTCGCATTTCGAACCACTGCGCATGTTACTTTACGTGCGCCCATGCGCGACTCTTATTTCAGGCCAATGCGCACATTTCTTTAACTTGAGTTGATGCGCGGTTCTTTATCTTGGACCAGTGCGTACGTTTATTTAAGTTGCTTTCATGCGCAGTTCTTATTTTGAATAGTGCGCGTGTCATTTAAAGTTCGTTAATGCGCAGTTCGCATTTCAAACCAGTGCGCATGTTTGTTTAACTTGCGCTGATGCACGGTGCAAGGGTCCAGTGTGCTTGCTTATTTACCTTGTGTTGATGTGAGGTTCGCATTTCGGACCAGTGCGCATGTTTATTTAGCTTTTGTTGATGCGTGGTTCGCATTTTGGACCAGTGCGCATATTTATTTAACCTTTGTTGATGCGCGGTACTTATTTTGGACCAGTGCAAATGTTATTTTCACTCGCGCTGATGTGCGGTTCGCATTTCGGGCCAGTGTGTATGTTTATTTAACTTGCGTCGAGGTCTGTTTTTTTCTGACCAGTGCGCATGTTTATTCAGCTTGCGTTGATGTGCGGTACTTATTTTGGACCTGTATGTGTATTTATCTTTCGTCGATGTGCGGTTCACATTTCGGACCAATGCCCATGTTTATTTTAGCTTGCATCGGTGCGCAGTGCTTATTTTGGACTACTGCGCATGTTTATGTAACTAGCGTCGGTGTGCGGTTGTTAAATCTGACTACTGCGCAAGTTCATTTAACTTGCGTTTATGTGCTGTAGGAGGAGATTCATTTAATTTTCTTTCAAAAATTCCGAAAAAAATCAAAGGTGTCCCGATTCACTCAAAAAGCACAAGCCGTATGCATGATCCCCAGAGACGGCTTATATAAAAAATGAATGAAATCTGATAAAAACTGTAACAGGAAATGCTTTTATCTCCGAAAAATTCCCCAAAATTCCCTGATCGACTCAAAAAGCACAGGCCGTATTCACGACACTCTAAGCAGGCCACTCTAAGCCCACCCAAGGATGCCTCATGCCAAAAACAAATGAAATCGGATAAAAACTGTAGGATGAAATGCATTTTGAAGTTTTTCTTAAAAATTCCCCAAAAATAAAAAAGTCGGATCGACTAAAAATGCAAAAGCCGTATGCTCAACCCCTTAGGGATGCCTCATACCAAAGAAAAAATGAAATCGGTTCAAATTGTAGGGGGAAATGCATTTTGTTTTTCCTCAAAAACTCCCTAAAAATACAAAAAGTGTCCGATCGACCAAAAAGCACAAGCCATATGCACGACCCTTCAGGGGTGCCTCATACCAAAAATAAATGCCATCTGATAAAACATGCAGGAGATACCTTTTAACATTTTTTCTTCAAAAATTCCCAAAATTCACCTTAAGGATGCCTCACACCAAAAATAAACGACATCGGATTAAAATTGTAGGAGATGCATTTTGAAACAAAGTTTACTAAATAAACAATTAGCTAACTAACTAACGGACGACATCCACAAACCGATAAGATTACCCCCAGCTTACGTGTAGAGTAGGCTGGGTTAAAAAGGCATATCAATAAACGTTCACAAAGAGGCACTCAAATGGGTACACAAACGACACAAACGAAATTTTTTATGCTATTTTGATGTCATTGCTTCTTTTTCGCTGATAGATAATACCATGTTTAATATAACAGTAATATACCCTAATATAATATAATATAATATGATATGATATAATAATTTCTCGTTTGATCAACGCTTGAATAATGAGTCACTATAATATGACTGAAATAAATCAGCTTTAATTCAAGTGTAGCGATACTCTAAATAAGACAGTGTTTGAAAAGTTGTCTTTCATGACAAATTCGTGTAATACACATAAGTATGGTGGCTTTAAATTCCATTCCTCAAACGAGCTCAGTTTTGTAATTAATGAAACGTAAGTAAACATTAAATACACTACACTATGTACAGCGGTCAGTGCTCAAAATATTGTCTCCTTCAATGACAGGCACATGTTATACGTTGACTTGAAATCTGAGTTCATAGATCTCAGTTTTCTAATGATTTTGAATTATTCTACGGAGGAGTTATCATGGTACCATTTATGTTGTTGGAAATGGGCTGCCACTGTTGACAGCATAATTTAGAGCATGGTCTTTTCAAACTGTTTTACATTTATTTGTCTATGCACTTATTGTTCTTCACATTACTTTTTTATGAAACAACTGGCATATAATAAGCACAAAGTAAGAGTCAACTGCATTGTTTTGATGACAGCCATTGCGCTTCACGTTTTTCGGGTGCTTTATACCTTTTACATTGGTATCTTGACTTGTGTTATCTTCTTGTATCACTCTAAAGTATCATCTTAAACATTGAACGAACAGAATTTAAAAACCCAAATGAGGAAATGCGAATAACTTTTGTAGCGGAGGATCCAAGGAGGTTTTAGTGCTACAACCCTAACGACGGACGATTTCTCTATATAATATTTACTTACGTTTACGCACTTGTGTCAGGCTGCATGTATAGAATATGGTAAGCATTTTAATGGCTCGTAACTCGTAAAATTGCTGTGAACTATTCACTATTCAGAATTAAATCCATGCAACGACATAAAATTAAACTTATAAAGCGCTTTCTATATGCACCCTGTTCGAACTCATGATGTGCTTTTACAGGTTCCTAATATGCGGCATTGTTGACAGCTGTTTATATGTCATTTGCCTACTTGGAAGGACTGCATTATTTTGATGACAACTATATGTCTATGAATACATCAACAATTTATGAGTACATTTACACAACACATTTATGAGTACATTTACACTACTTAATAAGCACAGAGTAGCAGAATATTTTCTTACTGTTTGATTTTTATTTAGGCTTTGGAAGGTCGAGGCAAAAAGAATCGGCCTTTCTTCATTAATTGGAAAAACTAAGTGATAAGTATTTAGTTAATATCAAACGACCACCTTAAGAAAAACTTTTGCGAATTCTGTTCAAGGTTTTGTACTGAATTAAATCCGGTGCATGTTTTGTTGATAAGAATATACTCTATGCTTTAAACATTTCAGTGGGAGGAGGGGAGAGAGAGCAGGGAAAGGAAGGTAAACGGAGCTAACACCCATATGGAAATAAATATATAAATATCTTCATGAATTCATTCACTTCTTTCAAAGCACAGAGTTTATATTCATGGAAGATCAATGAACTCTGCTTGAAACAAACATGCAAGTTGACTTTTCGTACACCAGCCGAATTGCATGGCCTTGTTATTGTCCTATTAGAGACGAGTGCAAAGCGGCGTGACTGTAAACATAAACCCTGATAAACTAGAGCTTTAGCGAGGTTTCTTGGGTAATTGAACGACAGCATACATGCATGTAAATAATTAGATAGTTGAATAATTCTTTACTGGATATAATACGTTTAACATCGGGTTATTCATTTGCTAAGAATACGATTCCTTTGGAGACTTTTGTCCATCTCGCTCCAAAACAAATACTCTCAACAGAATGTTATTATGCAATGGGGAGACTTTTAAAGCCTATAGTTGTTATTATATATGATATATTATACACTTATATATATATATATATATATATATATATATATATATATATATATATATATATATATATATATATATATATATATATATTCATGCACACATCAATTAGACAACACTTTTTATAATGCAGTGCAACAGTCGACACATTTTTACTGGTGTATTCTGACTTTAATAATGTTACGAGCATAATTTTTAACCTTTTTTATACCAATTTCGAACGGATATATATATTTCTCAATAAGATTGCGGTCTGTATTTTAAAGTTTTACGATATAAAACATAGCAAAAGTAAACGAAACAAACTTAATATATATAAATTATCCTATAGGAATAAAATATGTGCATGTGAATTTTAATTTATGTTAAATATATAATCAATTATTGAAGTTTATATATTTGAGACTGATTGCTATTGTGATGACCTTTTGTGTTTCGAAAGTAGAAAGCTGTTGTAAGTACTTTATATGTTAAAGAATTGAAAGTTGAACTTGTAGCGTAATGTGGCTATTTTCGCCAAAATAGAGCTTTTACACGTGCCGCGACCCATCTTGTTAAATTTATAAATATGTATTTCCACAGCAAAGCTCAATGTGTTATTCATAAGAGATCAATTCGTGCCATTAGAATTTATTCAAGCACTAGTCATAAAAACGCATGCTGTGTGTTTCAATGCATAGTATAAGTATTGTATTATTCAAGCAGTGTGTGGGCAAAGCAGAGTACTTTCTTATGTAAAGGCTTGTGCATCACTCCTACAAACGCTGTTTTGTCGGATATCAAAAAATTTGAGATATTTATTTTGTGCATTTTTGGGATAGAAAAAAGTTAAATAAAATGCCAAAGTGTCCAAGCTGCCAGAAAGAGGTATACTTTGGTGAGTTTAAATGCATTACTTTTCTTTGATTCAACTTGCTTACAGTAAGAAATTTATCTCTGTCTAACTGCTATTTATGTGATTAAAAGTATTATGGATTTGCCGATAGTCCCACTGACTTTTGAACATAACCCGGTAAACATTTTTGGTTTGGAAAACGTTTTATAAACGTTTTTTGTGAAACCTAAAAAACCTTCAAAAAACGTTTTATTTTTGTTATATATGAAATGCTAGAAAACGTTTTTTTGGGAATGTTTTTTGAAGGTTTCAAATGAAACCTTTTCCGAACCATTTTGACGGGGTTTTGACAATAAAATTCTGAAACCCTTTTTTGGGATCCTTAAAAAAATAATCATTTGTAACGTCCATTTAAGACCATTGATCATTCAAACAAAACACTACAAGACACCAATCTGCAACTAAACATTCGTACTTACCTGGGATTGAACCTGGGACCTCTGGCTTGCTACGCGTCGGCCTTACCTCTACGCCACCACGCATCCGATTAACTATGAACTATTCGGCTACTAATATATTGTTTCTATGAGATCCCTAACACTGAATTTTGACATCTTTCTGTTTTTAGTGGTGCTTTTAAAATTATTTGCTTAATAAAAAACCATGCATTTTGCTTTCATAGTGGTTATTTGCTTAGGATTAGTTGATCGAGGCAAATAATATTCTTAGCTAGCTATATATTACATTATATATTGCATTATATTACTATATCATTTTATATAGTAATATAATAACTAAAATCAAATAAATGATACCTAAAAGTCAATATTAGATTTTAAAATTATGTATTTTATCTTTATTAGTATCTAAAATTTGCCAATTTATTTGAAAATGGTATTCGGTACATGTGGTTTTCCATGATGCTCCAATACACCACACCCAATAGTATTGATTTTTCATAATGCTCCAGTACAAAACGTTTGATTTTGGTTTAAAAATAGTTCCCCCTGAAACGTTTCGAAAAGGTTCTACAAAAAAAGTTTTATTTTGGTATCCGAGAACACAAAGATTTTATAAACGTCAATAAAACGTTTCAACCAAAAACGAACCTTAAAAAAACGTTTCCATGTTTACCGGGAAGTAACTTGGCTTAGGACAGCTCAGTAAATATAAAATCAAAATGTATTTCTATGAGCGATACATTTTATTGGGCGATCATAACTAATTGGTAAGACGGTGTTGGGAGCGTTGATTGTGTGTGAGGGGTTTCATAGTGGTTACTGTTATCCAGGCTGCCTAGTTTTTGTAATCTAAACAAAATCTAAACACCCCCTTAGGATAAAACACAAATATGTGATTAGTTGATTTGCCATGATTCTTAAATCCAATAGGTCATATGAAATATATCATAATAATCAATGTCTGTGATGAATTTGTTTTTGAAAAGCATGTTGAAAATACTAAGAAACAGTGTTGATTAGCGTATCCAGTCTGGTTACAATAAATCGAACAGCCTAGGTTACAGTAAATGGAAAAGCAGCCTAGATTACAGTAAATGAAAAAGCCTATATTACCACAAACAGCCTCGGTTACAATTAATATACATATGATTTACGGTGTAACTGCTTAACCACATAAGAAACACAAACAACTCTGGCTAATTATTTTCTGTTGCCTACAATATTTTTTGACGCGTTTATTAAGTAAATATACCTTTGCTTCTAGAATGGCGGATCTTAAATGCGTGCAGTAAATTCATTAAAGCAAATAATTCATTCATAAAACGAGTAAAAAATATTTAATTAAATCTTGACCATAACCCTGTAGGTAGCAATGTGACGTTCATTCCGCTGAAGGGAAGAGTGTTTATGTTAATGTTACGTCCCTGCTTCTCGATCCAAGAAGAAAAATACCATCCCTGGATATAAATAAATTGACAAAATCATAAGCATTATTCCAGCAAAAAACCGATGTCTTTTGTGGTTGGAAAAAGATTGGATTTTGGTTGCAACGTCTTTACAACCATATCCTGAATAAAATAAGGTTGCAAAATGAGTAGAATTATGTCACGACCTATTTCCCTAAAACCCGACTTTATTCCGACGTCGAGGCGACGTCGGTTTTCTGACGTCATTCCGACTTTGCAAAGACGACCAAAAAGCGATGAACATTTATTATCGCTCACTGGAAATGGAAGTCATTTTGAAAAAAGAGGAAGAAAAAACGTAATAGTTACATGAAAATTTTACAATTTTGATGGCGCGTCGATATTTTTCTTCCTAGACTGTAAAAATTTACAGTTGAGTGATTGATTATCTATTATTTATATAAATCTAGACTTATTTATAATTTATAAATTATATAAATTATATACATCGGTCTCAATTTCATTATACAACCCAAATCCAACTTAATTCCGACGTCGAATTAAGGGCGGAATCCGACGTAATTCTGACGTTGCAAACCCGACGTCGGTTCCATTTCATATACAAACCGAAAAATCCGGCACGTCAGTAAGACGTCGCAAACGTCTGACGTCTTAATGTTTGCTGGGATGTATTTTTAATGTGTTCTGTATACCATTATACGCGTGTTAAGTCCATACTGTATAATAGGCCTTTGATCCTGACAATACAAATCCTCATTCGCTAGTATATATGCATTGCTGCAATTGGATCAGTATATGATTGGCTTTTTGTGAATCCTTTATTCAATATTTTTACGGCCTCCTGGCATGCTCTGCGTTACTCTGCTTTACTTTCCTCTTGATCACGGGAACGTCACACTAAAGTTAATTCAATACTAAAAGAGTTTTATCTAGCCAGATATCGAACTGCACTCCACATAATTCATATTTTAATAGGGCTGCAACAGTATGAAGTTTCTTTTGGTTCTTTCGCATTTCTTGTAAGCGATACAAAACGATCTTTTTTCTTCATTTGTATTGATCTATAAAAAGAGAATTTCATTACGTCCTCACGTATAATTTGGCGACACTTCAATAAATGTGGTGCATCTGATTTCGCTGTCTGTCATTGTTAAAAATATAGTTCTGTGTTAATCTTTGTCTAATGAGAGCAAATGGTAGTTCTGGCATACCGCCTAAACTCCAATGTTGATAAAAAAGAGTACATGCTTTTGACTGTTTTCATTCGTACTGAATCCAGAGAAACTATATCAAAGAAATAATACCTTTTCGGGTATTATAGTACACAGTCTTAAATAACATAAACATTATTGCCGCCTCTTCAGACATAAAAAGCCAAAAAGTCATTATTGTCTGTTTGTTTCAGCGGAAAAAGTGACGTCACTAGGTAAAGATTGGCACAGACCATGCTTGAGGTGTGAAAAATGCAAGAAAACTCTAACATCGGGATCGCATGCGGAGGTATTCATGTACAGAGATTTAATGTAGTCTAAAAAATTCAGGCAAACCCACCTGCCGTATATCGCTATAAGCAATTATTTCATGTAAAAGTAACAACAGTTTGTTAAAAAAAGAATCAATAAAAATCAAACAATAACCCAAAGCCATCCAGCTCTACAAGCTGTAGACTTTTTCATCACATAAAATGATTGTCAATTTTCCTTTAAATATATCTAAGGTATTGAATTGACCAATATGCACCAGTGAATTCATTTGACCGGATGTGGGCCAGTGCTCCGCAGTGAAATTCTGGAATTATTTGATGAATGTAGAGAAAGTAGACACCAGCTATTCTCTAATGCTTAATAGTAACATACTGTATTCAGCAAAATGTCCTATTTATATGTACCCTTGTTGTACTATTGTTATTTGTTTTTATTAGCACGATGGAAAGCCGTACTGTCACAAGCCATGCTATGCGGCACTGTTTGGCCCTGGAGGTAAAGCAATGTATTACATAGAATTTATTCCTCATGCATTTTAAGTGCCAAATGTTCATATTTGGCATTTAAAAAGCCTTGAGTAGTGTTTTATCTCTCGTTTCAGCAGAACAACACCTTCCATTATCAATACAATTTTATTATATCAGTACTAAAACTACTGGTAAATCAATAAAGGCAATAAATGATGTCACTTATATAGATATATGTATTGAACTGGTTTTAATGACAAGATAATGTTCAGATTTGTTCACAAATATATGACTTTTTTGGGTTATTTTTTGTTTTTTTTTTTGTCTCCCCTGTAGGTTATGGCCATGGAGGAACGGAGAGCCATAAATACTGAGAAGAAAATGCAGCAGATATTGAGTTTAAAGAGAGCATATTTTAAACAAACCATTTTGAAAACTTAAACAATAAACTAAATTTTTAAATACACCTAAAATCCTCAAAACAGTTCAAATCTAATTTTTCAAAACTAATTGCTTCCTAATACTCTTGAAGAAAAAATTGGATTGAAGTTTTTTTATATTTTGAGTACTTTTAATAACGACTTTTTATGACATTTTAAAATTGCATGAAAATATGTGTATGCTAAATGCCCTTATTTCTTTAATTATCTTTTCGTAGTCAGTGCAATTTTTCAGAAGAAAAACATGAGATGTTGTGCTTCTGGAAATAGAAAGTCGATTGAAATACTGCATTTACTTGGAAAACATTATTGTAGTTATGTTTATGTAATAAGGAATCTCCTGAAAACAACTAAGAAATATTACAGTGGTTAACTAGGAGCAATGTTGTGAAGTTTTTTCATCACTGTTAGATTTGATAATGGATTAAATATAATCAATCATATCATATTTTTATCTTGTTAATTACTCAGCTTTTTTGCCGAAAGAGTGTTGGTAACAGATCTAACTACTGTAAAACAAAACAAAACAAACAAACAAATATAATAAAGATCACAATACAGATACATCTACGGCATGATATCTCACAACTGACAACGCATCGACTCAGTACCCCGCATGTCACTGCTTCAATCGAAAAAGTGGATCGTGAATTTAGGAATTAAGGAAATTGTAAAGACAATGTTTCATGACAAATTTCATTACAAATTCATGTAATACACATACTTATGGTGGCTTTAAATTCCATTCCCAAAAGGAGCTCATAGATGTCAATTTTGTAATTAATGAAACGTAAGAAAATATGTACAGCGGTCAGTGCTCATTCGATAAAAAGCACATGTTATACGTTGACTTGAAATCTGTGTTCTCAGTTCTCAGTTCTGAATTCTTAGTTCTCAGTTCTCTCAGTTTTCTAATCATTTCGAATTATTCTATGAAAAGTTATCACGGTACTATTTATGTTGTTGGAAATTGAAAACAGTAATTGTGCTGCACGTTCTTCGTGTGAATTATACCTTTTGCATTGGTATCTTGACTTGTGTTATCTTCTTGTATCACTCTAAAGTATCATTTTAAACATTGAAGGAACAGAATTTAATAGCCCAAATGAGGAAATGGGAATAACATTTGTAGAGGAGATTCTAAGGAGGTTTCAGGGCTACAACCCTAACGACGGACGATTTTTCTATAAGAATTTTCTATATACTATGTACTTACGTTTGTGTACTTGTGTCATGCTAGATGTATATAATATGGTACTGATTTTAATGGCTCGTACCTCGTAAAATTGCTGTGAGCTTTTTACTATTCAGAATTAAATCTATGCAACGACAGAAAATTAAATTTATCAAGCGCTTTCTATATGCACCCTGTTCCAACTCATGATGTGCTTTTACAGGTTCCGAATATGCGGCATTGCTGACAGCTATTTATATGTCATTTGCCTGCTTGGAAGGACTGCATCATTTTGATAACAAATATATGTCTATGAATACATCAGCAATTTATGAGTACAGTTACACAACACAAATTCAGCTCGATTTGATTATTATCAACTTAATAAGCTCAGAGTAGCAGAATATGTTCTTGCTGTTTGATTTTTACGGTCGGCCTTTCTTCCTGTGAAATCGTGGAAGCAAACCAAATGACAAACATTAAGTTACTATACAACGACTGCCTTAGGAAAAGCTTTTGCGAAGTTCTGTCTAAGGTTTTGTGCTATATTAAATCCGGTGTATGCTTTTGTTGAAAAAAAGTATACCCTGTGTCTTAAACATTTCAGTGGAGGCAGAAGGGAAAGAAGCTAAACGGAATCCACTACCATATTAAAATAAATATGTAAATATCTTCATGAATTCAAACACTTCTTCCAATGCATAGAGTTTATATTTATGGAAGATCAATGAACTCTACTTGTAAAAAACAGTAACCTTTTCGTACCTAACCGCCTTGTGTGGCCTTGTTATTGTCTTATTGGAGGCAAGTGTAAAGCGCCGGGACTGTAAACATAAACCCTGATAAGCTGGAAATTTAGCGAGGTTTCTTGGACAATTGAATGACAGCAGGCATGTATTAAAAGAATTAGATAGTTAAATAACTGGCTACTGGATGCAATACGTTCAACATCGGGTTATTCATTTGAAAAAATACCATTCCTTTGAGGATTTTTGCCCGTCTCGCCCCAGACAAAATCTCTCAGCGGAATGTTATTATGCAATGGGGAGACTTTTAAAGCCTGTACTTTATTATTATTATTATTACTATTATTATTATTATTATTATTATTATTATTATTATTGTTATTATTATTATTATTATTATTGTCATATATATAAGTATAATTCCAGCAATACTAGACCAAAATTTTAGGGAGACCAACAGTAGGTCTCTTAGCGTGTTTAAACGCTATGAAACCACACAGTAAACAAAAACGAATGATTCTATAGCATAGTGAATTTAATATATTTGCAGGCCTCAATTAATCAATACTTTGGTGACATATTGCCCCTTTTTTTAATGCAGTGCAACAGTCGACACAGCTTGTGTTCGACTTATTTTTTCATATAGAATAAACTTAATGCATAAGGTAAACGAAAGTCTAAATAAAATTTGACACATTTTTGCTGGTGTATTCTTTAAAAGCCTTGACTTTAATAATTTTACGAGCCTAAAAGTTTAACCATTCTGCATTTTTACGTTTTACGATATAATCCGTACCAAAAGTAAACGAAACAAACTTAACATATATAAATTCTCCTACAGGAAGAAAATATACGCATGTAAATTTTAATGTATGTTAAATATATAATCAATTATTGAAGTTTATATATTTGAGACTGATTGCTATTGTAATGACCTTTTGCGTTACGAAAATATAGAGCTGTAGTAAGTACTTCAGATGTTAAAGAATTGTAAGTTGAACGTGTAGCGTAATGTGCCTATTGTCGTCAAAATAGAGCTTTTTCACGTGCCACTACCCAGCTTGTTAAATTTATAAATATGGATTTCCACAATTTCAATGTGTTATTCATAAGAGAGCAATGCGAGCCCATTAGAATTTATTCAAGCTTTAATCATAAAAACACATGTTGTGTGTTTCAATGCATGCTATAACTATTGTATTATTTAAGCTGTGTGTGGGCAAAGCAGAGTACTTTCTCACATAAAGCCTTGTGGACAGCTCCTACAAAGACTGTTTTATCGGATATCAGTCAATTTGAAATACTTTTGGTGTATTTTTGGAATAGAAAAAAAGCGAAATAAAATGCCAAAGTGTCCAAGCTGCCAGAAAGAGGTTTACTTTGGTGAGTTTAAATGTATTACTTTTCTTTGATTCAACTTGTTTACAGTAAGAAATTTACGTTTGTATATCTACTATTGATGCGGCTAGATGTATTGTGGTTTTACCGATAGTTTCAGTGACTTTTGAACATAAATGATTTGGTTTAGAACAGTTCACTAAATATTTAATCAAAATGTATTTGGTAAGGCGGAGTTGGGAGCGTTGGTTGAGTGTGAGGGTGTTTTACAGTAGTTACTATTATCCAGGATGGATAATTTTGGCTGTTCCATTTATTGGAAAGGCGTATGAATACCTCATTAGGATTATTATGATTAATTGATTTGCCATGAGGTCATATAAAATATATCATAATAATCAATGTCTCTGATGAATTTGTCTTTGAAAAGCATGTTGAAAATACTGAGAAACATTGTTGATTAGCGTATCCAGTCAATAGAACAGCCTGATTAAGGTAAGTAGAACAGCCTAGGTTACAGTAAATGGAAGAGCAGCCTAGATTATAGTAAATAGAACAGCCTAGGTAAGAGTAAATGAAACACCATAGATTACAATAAATGAAAAATCCTATATTACTATAAACAGCCTAGAGCCTAGGTTACAGTTAATATACGTATGATTTGCGGTCTAATTGTTTAAGAACATTTGCCTACAATATATTTTGACGCGTTTATTAAGTAACCTTTATCTTTGCTTCTAGAATGGCGGATCTTAAGTGTGTGCAGTAAATTCTTTAAAGCAAATAATTCATTCATTCGTCAAGTTAAGAATAATTTTAAAATCTGCTGCGTAAACCAGTAAACATATTTAATTAAATGTTGGCCATAACCCTGCAGTGGAAATGTGGCGTTCATTTCTCTCAAGGGAAGAATATTGATGGTTAATGTTTTGCTCCAACATTAGGGTTTACGAAGCCATGTTCCAGGTATCATAATAGTGGTGTAACCTCGGTAGCAAAATATTATGTACATAGCTCGTTTTCTATCTGGTAAAATATCGCGTGGAAAACCACCATATAACCACGACACAGCAATGTCCAGACTGTATAATAGGCCTTTGACCCCGACAATACAAATCCTCACTCGCTAGTATATATGCATTAATGGCTTTTGTGAATCCTTTATGCAATATTTTTCCTGATATGCTCTTCGTTGCTCTCCTTTAAATTCGTCTTGATCACTGAAACACCACACTAAAGTTAATTTAATGCTAAAAGAGTTTTATTAAGCCGAATATAGAACTGCACTCCACAGATTTTAAAAGGGCTGCAGCAGTATGAAATTTCTTTTGTTTTTTTTTCGCTTTATTTGTCTGCGATACAAGAAGACATTTTTTCTTCATTTGTATTGATCTATTGAAAGAGAATTTCATTACGCCAATTGTTCATCTATAATTTGGCGACACTTCTGAAAATGTGGTGCATCTGGTTTGGCTACATGTAATGGTTAAAATATAGTTCGATGTTAATCTTTGTCTAATGAGAGCAAATGGTAGTTCTGGCATACCGCCTAAACATCAGTATTTATAAGAAAGACTACATGTTTCTGAACTGTTATCATGCGTGCTAAATCCAGAGAAACTATACCAAAGAAAAAATACCTTTTCGGATATTATGGTACCCAGTCTTAAATATCATGAACATTATTGCTGCTCCCTCCCCCATAAACAGCCAAAAAAGTCAGTATTGTTTGCTTGTTTCAGCGGAAAAAGTGACGTCACTAGGTAAAGATTGGCACAGACCATGCTTGAGGTGTGAAAAATGCAAGAAAACTCTAACATCGGGATCTCATGCGGAGGTATTCATGTACTGAGATTTAATGTAGTCTAAAAATATCAGGCAAGCCCACCTGCTGTATATCGCTATAAGCAATCATTTCATGTAAAAGTGACAACAGTTTGTTAAAAAACAATCAATAAAAATAAAAAAATAACAAAAGGCAATTCAGCTCTACAAGCTGTATGCTCTTTCATCACATAAAATGATTGCAATTTTCCTTTAAATATATCTAAGGTATTGAATTGACCGATATGCACCGGTGAATTCATAATTTAGATTTTTGCGAAATGCTCTAGTCAATTAGGCATTTGACCGGATGTGGCCCAGTGCTCCGCAGTGAAATTCTGAAGTTATGTGACTTGATGTAGAGAAAGTAGACACCGGGTATTCTCTAATGCTTAATAGTAGCATTCTGTATTCAGAAAAATGTGTTATTTATGTGTACCCTTGTTGTAGCATTATTTGCTTTTATTAGCACAATGGAAAGCCGTACTGTCACACGCCATGCTATGCGGCACTGTTTGGCCCTGGAGGTAAAGCAATGTATTACATAGAATTTATTCATCATGCATCACGGAATTTTTTTATATTCATATTTTGCACTTAAAAAAGCCTTGAGTAGTGTTTTATCCCTCGTCTTAGCAGAGCAACACCTTCTAATATCAATGCAATTTTATTATATAAGTACTAAAATTATTGGTAAATCAATAAAGGCAATAAATACTGTCACTTATATAGATATATGTATTGAAATGGTTTTAATGACAAGATAATATTCAGATTTGTTTACAAATGCATGATCGACCTTTTGTCTGCCTCTTAGGTTATGGCCATGGAGGAACGGAGAGCCATAAATACTGAGACGAAAATGCAGCAGATATTGACTTTAAAGAGAGCATATTTCAAATGGATCATTTTGAAAACTAAAACAATAAACTAAATTTTTAAATACACTTAAAATCATCATAATAGTTAAAATCTAATTTTTCAAATCTAATTGTTTCCTAATACTCTTAAAGCAATATGGATTGGAGTTTTTTTTAAATTGCATGAAAACATGTGTATGCTAAACTTATTTCTTTAATTATCTTTTCGTAGTCTATTCGATTTTTAGAACAAAAACATGAGATGTTGTGGCTTCTGGAAATAGAAAGCCGATTGAAACATTTCATTTACCTGCAAAACGTTATTGTAGTTATGTTTATGTAATAAGGAATCTCCTGAAAACAACTAAGAAATATTACAATAGTCAACTAGAAGCATTGTTGTGAAGTGCTCTCACGTTGATTTTTCATCACTGTTAGATTTGATAATGGATAAAATACAATCAATGGTACCATATTTTTATCATGTCAACTAATTAGCTTTTTCCTGAAAGAGCGCTGGTAACAGACTGGCAAACAAAACAAAACAAACAAACAAAACAAAGACCGCAGTACAGATACATCTATGCATGATATCTCACAACTGACAACACATCGACTCAGCAGCCTACATGTCACCAACTGAACGGGAATTTCCAATCCTATTGTATCTTAAATTGGCACAATTTTCGTTGCAACGTTGACTTTTTGACTTCTGTATGACTCATCAATTGTCCGAAATTCATTTGACGGTGCATAAATGACATTAATTAAGCATCAGAAAATGTTGAGTTTTTAATAATAATTTGATATCACTATATTGCTATTTGATAATTTGATATCAATTTGTTATTATATTGCTTCTTTCATACGGTAAAAGAATTTGCTGGCGGATTTGTTTACAAATTTTATTTTTGTTGCTCAGATTGACCAACTATAATTCATATTATGCTTTACGTGAATGAAAAATATTTGCATATTATTCCTTATTTCTGTTCCGCACCAAAACAAAAATTTGATGATATCCACGCTTTCACTTCGGTGAAGTTTGACAGTACCTCAATTTACTGCAATTGCGTTTATCTCTTTAATCAAAAACTTTATTAATGTGTTTATTAAGTTCAGCACATGTAGGTCATTACGGGAGTTTTGCTTAAAATTTACATGCAAAGAATACGTTATGAATGTACAAAACTTGCCATTAATTTATTCACCCAGTAAACAATATATCCTGATTTGTACACGCACAAATTTGCGATCAAATTATCTCTTACCCACCTTATAACAACCCTCGGGCAGCATGTTGTCAATATAACATGAATGCTTTCTTAATCTAGAATCTTAATTGTAATTATTTTAGTCAATCCCAGCATTTTAACCTGCAAGACATTTTCCCTGCCTCAATCTTGATAGCATTTATACTTTATCTTCATACCTTAAAATCGGTCATCTACCGTTTGAATATTATTTTAAATTCAGTAAGTATTTTCTATTTGGTTAATTATGTTATTAGTGTGAGAATCTCCAGTCACCAGTAAAAATGCATTTTTTGTACCTTATAGTTAATAATAATGAGAAGAAGCTACCTTTCCTATATTTGACTACATTGTAAAATTGTCTGAGTAAAATAATCTCTGTAGCATAAATAGTTATACATGCATGTGACCATTTTTCCAGCACTTAACTCCAGTATTGAGCCAGAGGACTAAGTACATAAACATGTTGCATGGTCTAGAGAACTTTGCTTCTCGGGAAACTATAAAACAAAATGATAGCACAAATGATGACAAAAAATGAATTAGTAATAAAACTGCAAGGAAATAAGCAAATGATGTGCCTTCTACAGTTGGCCATGCTTAAAATATCATAAGTGAAGAAGAGTCTATGTGTTATAAGGGCACATAAATTTCTTTATACTTACATTCATTGTGCATTCTTACAGGTTACGTTTGGAATTTATTTAACGAGGGCATTTTGTAAAATTTCTCTTGAAGATTTTAAGTAAATGCTAGAAAAATTATTTACTTATTGATATTTTTGTATTTTAAACTTCAAATAACATTCACCTTTTCTTTTACTTTTCAAACTAATTTTTTAAAAGATGGTTTTCATTAGATTTTGAAAACGACAATCTCCAAAAATAACAGATGCTGACAAAGTTTCTATTTTTAAGCCGGGTACGTTCTACTTCAACCTTTACGACATTTAAAGAGCAAACCTGTGTATAGAAGACACAACTGCGGACGATGTATCCTCTCCACTGAAAATTATTTTTGCTGTTCAAGAATTATATTGAAGAATATTTAATGTATTGATACTTGTTTACAGGTTATGCAGTTTGAAGAATGTTGTAACCAGAAAGAAACCTATTCACAGTAACACCGTTCGCAATAATCTCGTCCGTATCCCCCATTCAAAGCTCGAATTAAAATCATTCAGATCAGAAACTAAACTAAAGAATATTTAAAGGGTAATATTGATACTTGTTTCCCAGTTATGCAGTTTGATAGAACACTGTAACCAGAAAGAAACCTATTCACAGTCCCGCCTTTGGCGGAAATCTTATCTTATGAAAATGTTGTATTTTATTAGGAAAAAATTGAATACAAGTGAAATTTTTAATTTTACGTAAATTAATGAATGAATGTTTCAAAATTATTTGTGAATGATATCAATGACTGACTCTATGTCTATAATGACAGAAGAGATCTCAATTTATCTTTAGTCAATAATAATATTTAACTATCTAAGGCACGAATTTGTGCTTCGGGTGTTTAAAATGTACTGACGATAGTTAATGCGGCACTTGTGGAAGATCAAAGAATTTTCCGCTGTTTCGTTCATTCATAAGCCTTCAACTCGTGCTCAAATAGATCAACAAACTTTCCGCTTCTTTGTTCATTCACAGACCTTGAACTTACGCTCGAATCCAATAGAAAATACTCATTATCCATCCCTCTTATAAACTGAACGAAATAAGAGCTTAGAATAAGGGGCAGATAAAACTTCTTGGCATAGATTAAAGCGACAATTGTTAGGCAAATGACGCATGGCACGCATGCCATAAAAAACGCGACTAACAGTATTACTCAAAGTGTTATGCTTAGGATAGTTGGACACTGAAGCAAGTTATCAAAGCCAATGACAGCATCAGGTAGAATTTAATTCTCTGCATGAACCTAGATCCTTCATGAACCGTAATCTGCAGCAGGATTGTACCACAAAACACATACTTATTCACCACGTGGGTCTTTATTCTCTAACTGTGAGTGCTCCAAAAATTATTTATCAGATAGAACTATTGTAGACCTATTGTTTACCGTAACCGCGGGGAAAGGGGGGAGCACTCACGTACCAACTGGTCACGATGTTTTAAATAACCCCTAAAGCGGAATAGTGCCCCATTTTTTTTCAAAATGTGAATTTGAATTCAAGTAATGAATAAAGTTGCTCCGCATCCCAATTTGTAACAAAAATGGCAGCGCCTGGCCTTAAAAGTACCGTCTTTCCACTCCTTTTAACATTTCATATTGAGTCCTAACCCCTCCCCACCCCCGCCTCTCCAGATCATTAGTACGGCAGTGAATAGCTTTGTTTTTTAATTAAACAAGGAATTCGCCTGTTTTACAAACGATTCACCTTGTTTGTTCAATAAACCGTAATGAAAGAATTTTGACACACATGGCCTTATATTTGACTCTAATCGGGCCATGGCTCTTGTTATTTGTTTTGGAGCTGTCATACAGAATATGTGCCATGCTAAAAGAGAGTTTGCCGTGCCATTAAAACTAACCTACTAATGTGACTGTTCAAATACTAAATGTTGAACAAATATGAGGCATGTGTGTAACAGTCCCTGTCCCGGATTGTACGTGTTATTCGTGTATTTTAATTCAAACAAAAGGGTATTGAATGCGAGTTTGCAATCAAGGTCCTTATTGCTGCCAAATATAACAACTCGTGTTGTCTGAGCTTTCGAAAGGTCAAGTCTTATGAAATAACTAACTCTGAGTATGGGTCTGACCATGAATGCCAAGTATACCACAAAACCTTCACCTGATTATCTCAAAGGATGACCTGAGCATATATTGATGTAAAAGCACCGCCTTATGTATATACAATAATTGTAAACTATAGCACAAGTTGTGTTTGTCGCATAAAGTACATAACAATAATGACGTTTAGAATAATAACAGTAACAATAAAAGGAAAGAAGAAAAAGCAGAAGAAGAAGAAGAAGAAGAAGAAGAAGAAGAAGAAAGAAGGAAAAAGAAAGAGAAAGCAAAGACAAGGAGAAGAAGAAGGAGAAAGAAGAAGAAAATAAGAGAAAATTATAATAATAATTATTATATGTAATATAATATAAATATTCATCACAAGGCCACAGCCGAATAACTCTTTATAGACGTTGTTTGATGAAAAAGAAAGAAGACTTGGCCCGGCACTTCATTTTAAACCGTTATAATTCCTTAACTTAAAAAATCAACATACGTGCCTCTGTGCTAAGTTTGTGGCAAGATGTGATCCACGCTGAGTGCTTATTTTGTTCCTTTAGAAGTGCATTCCGCGGTAAAAGGGTGATGGGATTTCATATTATTTCACAGTTAGCATTCAATGTTTAGGGGTCGTTTTAAGAGGTTAAAATTTCATGGACGTAAAAGGTAACCAATCAGTACTTGAGTGTACCAATCCCCATTCTTTTTCTTGGAGGATTTGCTGCTTGCATGTTTTATAAAGATAAATAAACAAGATTTTCCATTGACAATGCACCAGCTCATGAATGCTGATGTCAAGATTTATGACATATAGGCATAGCATGTAGCCCAAATTTCAAGACGGAAAGTTTGGTATCAGTGAAAATTTAAAAGGAAAATGGTTTATCGTCAATATATCCGCCAAATTTTGGCGAAGGGCCAAAAAAAGTAATAGTCATATGTTTCGGCCAATATTTTTCGAATCGCCAAACAAAAAAAGTAACAGCCAGGTGCATATATGCCACTACCTTACAGACCGTTTCCATTTAAAATACATTTAGAGATACATTACAGATACATTTTCATGAAAATTGTTTTCGGGTAATGTTCCCAGCAATTTTATTCAAATCACGAGAAAACGTCAAAGCCAGGTGGGTAGCAAAGCATGCCAACTTTAATCTGAATTTCAAGAGATTAAGGCCAAATACCAAGAGCCAGTTACGTTTTCAATAATGTTTCTGGTATATGTTAGCTAGAATTAAATTTTTGCCATTTTTTCGCATTACACAAAGTACCAACGACCACTACGTACCAACAACAACTATCTTTAATCACAATTCCAAGACAGTAAGGTCATTTTTGTGGTGGGAGTTAAGATTTTACTGATTTTTCGTTTTTCGCCAATATTTCCGCCAATTTTTTTGCTAATCACCAAAAAATTAATGGACAGGTATGCATTATATTCCGCTACCTATACGTAAAGTTTAAAGACAATCAGGCTATTTTTTTAAGTTGGTTGAGATTTTACAAAAAAAATCTTTAATGACTAATAGTTAGACCAAATTTTGGCAAATAGCTAAAACATAGAATAGCCAGGTGGACACTTATGTGCAGATTTCCATTGAAACCATAGGATGATACGTTTTAATTGCATTTTGACCAATATTTTCGTCAATTTTTGGCGAATTACTAAAACAATTAATTACCGGATAGGTAGTTATATTTACCACCATTCCGTAAAATTACAAGGCAATAAGGTTATTTTCCTGGCGTTAGTTAACATTTTCAGACAGTAAGGCATTGGTTTATTGCCAATATTTCCCGCCAGTTTTTCCGAAATACGAAAAACAGTGATAGTCATTTTAAGTACAAAATGATGGCTTTCTTTATCTACAATTAAAAGACAGAAAAAAGATAGGTAGTAGTTAGGTAGTGGTGTCAATTTTGTGGCCGATCATCAAAAATCTAACAACTAGTTAGGCAGTAACCTTTACTGCTGTCACTTACTAGAGTTCATTAAGAATTTGCTAATTTGTGGGGATGGGGTTTCACCAAAATTTTCAACATTTTTAGCCGATTAAAAAAAAAAACAACTAGGCAGATATTAACGCTCGCTTGCTTTACTTAAAATTTCCATACAGTAATGTCGTTTTCCGTGAGTTAATTAAGATTTTGCTTAATTTTTTGGGTTTGTTGCAAAACTTTTCGCTAATTTTCGACCAATCACCAAAAAGTACCAGATAGGTAGGTACTAATGCTTGCTACTCTCGCTTAAAATTGCAAGACAGTCAGACTATTTTTCTGGAGATTTTTGGCGAATCACTAAAAAGTAATGACCACCTTGGTAGTAAGGTCAGCTATCTTCATATAAACTTTCAAGACAGTAGGATTACTTTCCAGTAGTTAGTTGCTTTTTTGCCGAACAACGTTTAGACTTTTTGCCAACACCGAAAAAGTAATTGCCATATAGGCATTAACACTTGTTACTCTCATTCAATATTTCAAGACAAGAATATTACTTTTCTAGAAGTAGTTCAGATTTTACGAAAAAGTGTATTTTTTCGTCAATATTTTTGTCAATATCTGACAAATAGCAAAAATAAGTAATAGCCAGGTGAAAAACCTATGCACCTACCCTCCACCAAAATCTTTATAACGTTTCCACTAAAGCCCTTGGAGGTGATAGGTTTTAAAATGGTTTTTGGTCAATACGTATGCCAAAGAAAGTAACAGCCAGGTAGATAGTAAGGTCTCTTATCACCATCCAAAATAAAAAGACATTCAGACTAAAAACCTAGGAGTAGCTACGATTTTTCAGATAAAAAGAATGCGCACATACCCACATAATTTCAACGACAGCTAAAACCCCTGCTTTATTAGAAACTGGTTCTAAAAACAGGTGTAATATGCGCAATATTTTATTTAAAGACTAATGGTTTGGTATATATAAGTTACACTGGAAACATAAAGCAATGCATATTCAGAACAAAAACTTAAAACAATAACTTTTACCTTTCGAAAATAGACAAAATGTTCTACATTTAGTATGAAAAGATACGAAACATCATTTGAAGGGGAAAAATTGCAAGAGCACTTGACAAATACACAAGCTGATTTTAAGTCAATTGTTGTTTTTGATAGCATTGCATGATGATGCGAATAATCTGAGAATAGACTTCATGTGAAAAATATGCCAGTTTTACCGAAAATTCTGTAAAATATACTTCTTGCAATTGAACTTTTGGCAAAAGGGGTAAAAGAGTCCTCGTTGACTCCATGTGCTTTCATCTATGTGACAGATCGAAACAGTGAAACCTTGTAAATAAAAAGTATGAGGAAGCCATTTTGGAAAAAAACTTCTCAGAGATTTCATGCAAGTGAGATTAATTCAGACGGGAATTCAATCCAATTTTTCTATTCTATCGTGTCTATTCAATCCAAAATTTCCATATAAATATATTTCAATTGTATTACAATGAGCTGTTTTTGTTTTACATGAGGTGCTTTTATGTATAATAGATTCTAGATTTAAAGATAACTCTAAAACCATTACTGTTTCTGTGTATTCTCACACATTTTTCACCTGGGAACTTAGAAACAAGCACCTCTGCCTATTGGTACATTTTTTGGAAATTCAACAATATTGGCACGGATAATGAAATGCCCATAAATATCAGTGATGCAACAATAGTGCATCCGGTATTTTCGCGACCTTCTTCACTTTCATCATCATCGCCGCTTGTGTCGTCACCACTTCCGCTGGCGTCATCACCACTACCAATGGTATCAGTTACGTTGACGTAGAATATACTTCGCAATTCTCCTAGGTTATGAATTGGTCGGTTGTTATCCACTATCAAGATCCCGTATGCATTGTGCAAATTTCTGAACCCTTCAAGCTGACACAGAGCAAGAAAACAATCATAATTCTTCCTTAGAAATAATGGTTAATCAGTAATTAAAAGCATCATACAACGTATTAAATATACATATATAAATATATAATAAGCTAAGGATATCTGATGTGATTAAGCAAGTTTAAGTTAATTTATATTTTTTCACCAATAATGATGACACGATATTAACAATATTAAATGCAAAAGTACCATTGCATAAAATACTCTTTCATACCTGAGAAGCAGATATGGTAAGTTTCTCACTGTAAATAACCCAGAAACCATAATCGCACGGAGGGGAAGTAATTGTGCCATAGTAGGTGTAGTACGAGCCAATGACGTCATCAGTTAAAGAGGTGATCGAAAACTGGGTCGTAACAGTGGATGAAAGAACGTCTAAAATCCGATGTGGAGAATAAGTTATTGTATGAATACATCATGAGGTTGGGTGCTTTGTGCTAGATTCGGGCCTGGATAGCCTGTGAAAGAACAGCATGGATCATGGGACTTGGTGCTTTGTATTAGATTCAGCGTCATGATCCAAGCTATAATAACACAAGCACACATAAGCATGACATATTGAAATGAACTCATTTCCTGTGCATTACATTTCACGTTCACTAAAAAAAAAACAAAAATGGTTCTAACATTAAGGCTTTATCACCTTCATTTTGACTTGTACCTATACCGTTCGGGTGAATATGATTGGTGAGGTACTTGGCTAGATACTGCTACAATTTACTAATATTTTTATACGGGATGTTTTGTGAATTGGATGCGAGTAATAATAGTAGCTTTAATAAAGTCTATCATAATTTATCTTGTTTTGCCAAAGAACGTCGTCTGGGTAATAATTTTGCTCTATAATAGGTTTTTCATTTTACAATTAGTTACCTGTCGCATGTGTCTAGTAATAGGGTAAAACAGCTATATTATGTATTGAAATGAAAGGATGTGCTCAATTATACTTCTTTTGTACGATATCAAGAACAGAAATATACGTTAAGCAAACAGAGCCTTTACTGGGATCAGTGATTTCAGCCAGGGCATTGATTATTGGTACCATGTGTTCATTGTCATCAGCGCTAACCTGGAAGTAGATAAGTACATCTCCTCATACGCATGTAAACTTAATACGATAAAGCAAACATTAAATGTTTCAAATCTTATTGCGCCTTCCTCGTATAACTCACGTCATGGTATTCGTTCAAAGAAGACAAACTGACAAATGGAAATAATAACAAATTACTTTATTGAATGTGTTTTTGGTTGTTTTAATGTTATGTAAATCATTTTGATTGTAAATCGCTGCAAGAAAAAACTAATAAATATTCGGAAATATAAGTGACTTGAAAATTATCCGTCTTATGTAATATGTGTAAAGCACACATTTATAACGGCCTTATCTTGCACATTGAGAAACACGTGTCATCAGATTTCAATTCCTTAACATAAACTCATTTAAAGAGCAAAGAGCCTTCTAGTCTAGATTTTGAGGTCTACGAGGAAAATCTTCCAAGACTGAGCAATCCTCCGCAACATAAGTCCACGCAACTGTGATTGACACACGACGAAAACTACACAATAGTTTCCAAAGTCGAGAGGGAGACAACCTGCGAATGTTTGATTCAATTTGAAAAGTGAGGAAATACGAAAACAAAACAGCCACATACGACTCCAAATATCTCTTCCAGGCCTTAAGATTTCTTATTGGTCACCATTACTCGGGTAACTTGCCAACCACTCCGTTTGGATTTGATATCGTAAGCCTTACCACATTAAAAAGTGGTCGATTAAGCCTGGAGTAGATACGTTTCTCCGGGATGATTGTACATCACACCATAGATATCTAAGCTGTGCAAAGATACGGACTAATTGTAAATCTACAGGAGTAGGAGTAGTGTTTGAAACATTTTAAAACCAAGACAAAACATGACATGTCCTGTGGCAATCAACTTAAAATCAAATAAATATGCACCTAGAAGAAGTCTTACTTCCAGAATCGTAATACGGTACTTTAAAAGTCGTGAAATTGTCGCTATTATCCTCTCTGCTCGACAACTGCCTAATATGCCTATAAAAAATCTCGAAGTCTACTCTACGTGCGTCCACCATCGTATTTGGTAAAGTCAGCTGGCAAGGAATTTTGAAGATGGCATTCAAATTTGTCCAGATCGATTTACATCGATGTAACAAGAGTTCATGATGGAATGGGCACTGATAGATAAAAAGCCGCTTGAAATGATAAGTACGCATGTACCTACAACAACTGCGGACCAATGCTAAGCAAAATAAAGAGAAAGCTGGTGTAGCTCACAGTCAGTAAGTAGAACTTATCATGACGAATGTGTGAATGAACAGAAATTTAAGGACGTCGAAAAATTCACAGGCAGTACACTATGCAAACATCGACACTATGCAAACATCGACACACAGCTAGATAGTATACTCTATAAATATCGTCACTTATCTAGACAATACACTCTGTAACTAGCGATACCTGTCTAGACGGCACTCTCTGTAAACCTACTTAGACAGCACACGCTCGCGAGCTGTAAGTATTGACGCTTAAATTTTCGAATTGCAAAATCTAGTACTGCTATTAACATCATTGTTGGAGGAAGGTTGATCTCTCGCCCCTAATTAAAATGACACCGTCTACCGCGATGCAGTACCCCGTTCTATATGGCTGTAAAACAAGGTCGGTATAAAGTCAGTCGAACTTTTTTATCATTTTTACGCTCACACAAGATATTCCTCATTAAGCAATACGATGTGTAAATGTTCCTAATCAGCTGATTCGTCATCCTCGCACCTGTGGGACTGACCAAACCTGTAGTAAACATGGTCAATTTACAAAGCAGATTCACTTACCTCAAAAAGAAATGCTATAAAATATAATGATTCCGATTCTTCATAAATAAACTGCATCTGAAGTATAATAATAAATAAATTAAGCTATATTCATTTTCACTATTATTATTAAATGTATTGGCTTTACAAAAAGCTAATAATTATGTATGGACATATATCCTTATATCCTTAATGTGGTTATATTAAAAATGTTGTCAAAGTCATCTTCAATAGAGTTATGTTCAAAATGTTGCTCAAAGGAATGATATTGAAAATGTTGCCAAACTCTACCTCAAGTGGACTCTGTTCACCGTCAATAGTGTGGTCAGACCCTACAGTATCGCTCGATCCCCAGTGAAATGTCAGGCTACGTAACACACCAGTCTCACTACCATCTGCATAAAGTCGCAAGCTGTCACTCTCCGGTGGTGTAATAGAAACTAGTAACAAACAATCAATCGTACATACTAAGCATATTATCACTGGCAACAGTGCAGAAGGCTAAAAGAATGTTTACTCGCATCAATAGAACTTGTTTGCTAGATTAAAGAAAAAAATTCTATTTGAGTCGTATTGTGATGACGTCAAACATCTTTAATACAAAGGGGGAGGGGGTACAAAAACCGTTGTGTATGTAATTTAGATGTGGTGCATCAAATGGTTAAGGGTTAATTTTGCTAATTAAGTGCTTACCGAAATTATCAGTGTTGCTTACTGTGAGAGAAATTCCAGTGGAATCTTCCATTAAATACGACACCTGTCCAGAAGAAGGGGACACATTACCAGTGTCAATATCAATTGGAGATTGCATAACTTCCCCACAGTTTCCATAGGTTGACTGCCAGTTCGAAGGGCCTATTTAAATATTAAACATTACGAGTTGAACACTAAAGCAAAAAATCTTTTGTATAATTATTGCTTTAGTCTTTGACGGTAATGTTATTTCTGCAATGAGACCTTTTTATGGCAAGAAACCGGAACAGTGGTATATCTCAACATCTGATGACCTTTCAAAAGCTGGAAGCTAAGAAGGTTTATGTCTCTTGATAAATATACAACAAAATGATCTTGAATCAAATCTGCCAACTGATCGACTCTACCTTAGACGGTAACAAAATGGACCAATTTCACAACTGTGATCTGGACCTGGTTTCGCCCAAACCAGGTCTAGACCTTCCCGAAACCTGGTTTGATACCCGGTTTGGAACTTTTAACATTTATTGCGTTTGGGTATTTGATGATGTTTATTGGTGTTGTGCTATAGTCGTATACCCTTCACTTACATACATAGTCGAATGCCTGATTAGATTTTTCTTTCGTAATTGTACTTTTGGATTTGCAATAAAATATCTTGGAAATGATCTTTATCGCGATGACTAATTTTCAAACTTTGCAGTAAAGAACTATGAGGCGGAACGCATTTTTTGTAATCGAAATAACGCACTTGATTTATATGATGGCGTGGATTTTAAAAATAGCTTTCGGTTTTCTCGTCAAGTTGTCCTGGATGTTATTGATGAGTTTAGGGCTTGATCCTTGTTGTCATAAAACTACGGACATTGATGCTACAACTTAGGTTCTTATCGGACTTCGTTCTTTTGCAATAGGCAGTTGCAGGGGGTTCACGTGGAGTTAGTGTTTCCTCAATCAACAGAATAATTCATCGGATAGCTTGAGCTATTGCAAAGAGGAAAAATACATTTGACTGGTTTCGATGTGGTCTGTGGTTTGGTAAACCTGGTTTGAAGCCAGGCTTAGATCCTATCAGTTGGAAGAATAATCTAAGCAGTCAAGAACCTGCAAACTTTTATCTTGTTTTCGAGTTCACAAAGGCAGTTGATACTTTTCACTCAGGAGAGTAATTAAAATACTGAGAGCACATTGAACACCTGAATTAGAAGTGATCTAGGCAGAAAAGCTAGAACTCCGTAACCAGATTGAAGAACAGCACTCTTCAAAATCCTTGCTGGTGTTTTATAATGCGATACAATATGCACATACCTGCTCATTACAGCTATCGACTACGCAATGCGCAAGACACTGAAAGGTCAAGAAGAATTTGGTCTCAGAGTGGAAAGAATACTGAGCAGAAGAGTAGGACACGACGGTCTAACAGATCTAGACGCCTCTGATGTTATTGCCCTCATCAATGAGCAAATATAGTCGCTCAAAATATTCTGGTAGAAGCTTCTGCATAACCAGAAAAGAAAAGATCACCAAAGAACCTATGGCTCAAACCAAAAAAAAGTTAAATTTAGACCTGCTTGTCTCAAGGTAAAATCTGCATTGATGTACGGATGTGACACATGGATTATACACCTCAGCTCCACAGTAAATTAGATGACACTTGCACAATATTCATTAGAGACGCGCTTGGATGATACTTTTTATTATGAAAACGACATCATAGCTGAAAATAAGATGTGAAGGTGCCTTACACTGTTTAGATTTGCTTATATTGGTCTGAAGGAGCATTATTCGCCCAATGATGTTGTGCAAATGCCGTTGTGAAAAGTATTAAAAAAGATCTGATGATCAATTTGCAAACAACCAGTTTGCTTTAACTTTTTGAAATATGTTTTTGTTAAGATAATTAAAAATTCAGTTCAGTATCTAAAAACCGGCATGAATCGAATTAAATTAGTTTGTTTGGTACAAAACATATTTAAAATTTAGTTTGATTCGTATTCCGAGACTTTTTAATGGACACATTTGAGATATTCTGCTTAGTGGAAATGTAAAAGGGAAGGGAGCGTATATTGTACAGATTATAGCAATAGCTCTAAAAGTGCTATAATGGCTACAATTTTTGTTTAGTATTTGCCTGATTTGACGAAGCTCTGTCTATATTGCAGTGTTTAAGCGTTGTACCGAGGCTGAAAAATGTTGGGAATACTTTACTTTTTTATAGCACATGCTGTTTTATCACGCGTTTCTAAAATCACAACAAAATGAAGGAATAACAAACAGGTAACGTAGGCGCAGAATCACTCATACAATAGTAATGAAGGGTAAAATGTCAATGTCAAGCCGTTACCTTGGCATAACTCTCGACGATATGTTTTCATCTTGCATACGAAAGGTCACATAAAGTCTAATTAAAATCCGTCCACAAGCCTTGACAGAATGAGTTCACGAATCAAGCAACTCAACTCACCACTAACTTTGTGTTTCAGAAGCAACTTGTGAAGTCCAATGACCTCTCAAGGTCATCAAAATTTAATCAGCTCGAGAAGTTATTTGCATGAGCACTCAATCCAAGTTTCAATGAAAATATTAACATGTTTTACTGAAATCATGTTGATAAGAAAAGTGTCACAAACGGATATACAGACGGAGGATATAATATTGTTTACCTAAAACAGTCGCCCGTCATGGGCAAATATTACATACTTACTATGGTGGAAATTAAGTAAAAAGATATAATTCTCAAAAAGTGGCTTAATTCTTTATTAGAAATTAACGTATGGAAGTACATTATTATTAAAGTAACAAATTATGTACATTGGGTGATGCTGCAAAACCTCTTTCTATTTGTATAATTTTTCTCGAGAATAAATATATTAGTAGTATATACAAGGCAGCTACTATACAACAGATGTAAACAATACAGAAAACCACAAAAAACGTAGAGTACATGACAGGAGTATACAACACGCTCAACAGCAGTAACACAAGGAACATATAATATAACTATCTTCAAGTAAACAACAATGGCATAGTGAACATATAGCACATATATACAAAACAAGGAACACAAGTACGCAACATGCACTCCGAAATACCATATCGAGTTGCGAAACAACGGCTGTCCTCAGTGCAAATGTAGGATTCCATATCCAACTTGTTAAAAATAATTGCATCAAAATCTCATAAAGAAGACATGATTTTAGCAAAACTTTTAAGAGTGGTCAATTCCCAAAATGTTGAAAAAACAGGAACATGACAGTACTTGATTAACGCTGTGCCAAATTTCGAGCAGATTCAATAAAATCTGTAAGAGGAGTGCATTTTAGTAAATGCGGTGAGTAGGTGTATTAGCTAGAACATTATAACTTCAAAACTTTTGTCAAAACTGAGCTAAAGCCTACATAAAAATCGTTCAAAATAAGAATACAATGACGTCATTTGAACGTGATCCTAGGTCCAGGTTCTAGTTTTTTCTAATCATAACTGTTTGGAAGAAGATCCATGTTCGTGAAGAAATAAAAAATAAAAGAATCTGAATTTTTTTTAAATGTATTTTAATGTAATAACTCCTTAAAATTTTCGGCCCTAATGTAAATCAGCCATGCTTGATGTACAACACGCGTGTCAGCAGCTCAGAAAGGACATAATTACACACCGCTTTAAGTATATCATGCATATCTACAGGTCAGAGTGTACATTAAAGTGAAAAACTAAATCCGTGAACTAAGTATATATGGCATGTGGAAAAATATGAAGCGATTATGAACATAATAAAGGTTCGCAACGTTCTGGAAAGGGATATGTTAGCTACTGTTTTATCTGTTAATGCTTTAACTGTTATCTAAGAGCAAATTGCAGATAAGATGACTGAGAGTACCATTAATATGGGATTTTAGGACTTACTGTCAACAAAACTGTCAAAGGATTACACTTAAAACGTGTCTTACCCTCGGGAGTTGTGTCGTCATAGTTCCAATTGCCTTCTACACAATCTGTGAAAAAAAAACGGATGGAATTGATAGAAAACAAAAGAAACTTGCTAACACAAAGAGGAATTCAGCAATGGCGATTCACGAATTTGTACCTCGTAGAATCTCTTCTGACTTTTTCTGTTTCATTTATTTGTCTTTGTTCATATTTTATCTTTGTTATTTGTCTATTGGCTTGTTTTTACTTACGCTCTATAACACTTTTTCCTTTGCATATTCTAAGTTTTGTGAAGTTATGTTATTGACTCCGTTGTTTTATTAAGTATAACACATATTTTTGTTTCAATAGTAATACATACTGACAATGCATATAATGCAATAAGACATTTAGATGACAGAAATACGCAATGGACTCGTAATACGGTACATTTTTTGGTCACACTAAAAACATACAACAAATAAAAACAACAAAAAATTCTTTAATATAATTAAATCTAATCAACGTAAATCGAAACTAGCTGCTCTGGGCAAGTGAAGTGTGAATGTAAAAGTAGTGCACTGATGAAGATATCGACGTACGCTACTGGTGCTGTGTGCTACTGTGATGCAGTAGGTGTTGCCAAGCAATGAAGTATTCACTACATACAACACCAGTGTTATTACAAATATTTCCACTGAATCAGCACTGCATCTATTTTGCAATAGAAATAAACCGACGTCATTGCCTTATAATATACAGTATTTATGAAGATATCTCAGACTGTACTCTTTAGAGATAAGCAATTACGTCTGTGTGTTGACGGATAATTGATTTGCCTCAAAAAATCAAATTTCTGCTCTTGGATCTAGTAAAGCTTAGACATAACCTCCTCAGCATAAAACAAATAGAAGTTTAATGTCGCTTTCTTGCAGAAAAAAGTATCTGAAACTCAGTCTTTTTGGGCCTGAAATCACCTACCGACCCCTACTCGCAAATGAGCGATTCGTCTCTGACATAGCAGTAAGAGCGGTCAAGTAAACAAATGTCAATTTAATATACACGAATAACTGCCTTGTGGCTAAGAAATGCAAGGACACAAGCAAATTTACAGAATATCCATTACACAGAGGAAGCGTAAATATTTTTCTTCAAAGAATGTGATTCTACAAAGATTCAAGGCTGAGATATGTAGTTTATGGTGACACAAATTACCCGGTGTGGTAGAGTTACTTAAATGGTCTAGTATTCAAAAACACCTTAGATTTAGTAAATAATGACGTCAACCAGCTTGCATTCAGTTTAGACCCAATTCTGCGATCAGTAACTGTTGTCTTTGTATATAGACAACTTTGTTACAAGTTACATCATTTTTGTCAAACGTCTTATTCTAGATATATTTCATATATTGATATATTTCATTACGCTTAAGTATTTAAAAATCTGGTATGTTTAGGCACGTTAATAAAGAGAATAACTTTTCAGTAATATGGCTAACAAGACCACCGTTACCATCTCGAGCATTGGTCTCGCAGGCTAGAATCATCCATTTTTAATAAAATTTAAGAAATAAAACGCATAGGAAAATAATGTCATAAAAAGTTAAATCAAATATAAAATCAATGATTATTTGCTTGAATAAATAAATTTACTGCTATTGTGAGTAACCTGGCATATTCACCTGGTATATTGCAATACGTAATAGTAAAAGTAATACATTTTTTTTCCAAAAAATATATATATTTTTTACATTAAAAGAGCAAAATCAAATTTTGAAAATCGCAATTTATATTTTTATAAACCAATGGAGGTGGTCTTTATTAAGTGTCTGTTAACTCCATCCTCATCTCTATATGTTACCAAATGAAATAGAGAGAGCACTTCAAATCTATTTATAGTGTTTATTTGGATTACATAAATGAGTTCACAGACACCATAAACAAAACAATAACGAAAAAAGTTAGGCACCATTCAGATATCTTGCCAAACACTTAAACAAACCTACCTCCACTCAGTAACAATAAATACAATGCAATAAAGCTGAATCCGAGGGAATTCATTTTCAAGCAAATCCAATCTAGTTTTGCCAACTTGTGCTGATACTTTGCTTCACAGTGTACGTTTGTTGCTTGCCTTGAGTCCGTGTGCAGTTATAGCAGACGTCGTGATTTATAAGGCTGGCAATGATTATGCGAGATTAAACAGGTCCATTCTTTCATTGTGGTATGTGAGTTAGTGGTCCAAAATTTATGCCTTGAGGAATGACCAATGAGAGGGGATCACCTTGATGTTTCCTTGACCTACTGTTGTTTAGAATATGGGTGACTGTTGCACGTTGGAACAGCCATGCCTCCTGATAAACCTGGGTAATATGGATATCTCCCTTATTTAGACAAAATATTTCATCCCTTTGATTTCCCATAGGTATCTGTATAATAATAATATGGATAAATCGGGCACCTTCCCATTTCTGACATAGCACACATTTTTTCAGACCTCAACTGTAGCTTTTACTGTATGAATAGCCCGTGTAATTCAGGCGAGGTCATATTTTAGACCTAATTGTAGGTTGTGCTAAATGATTTACCCCTGTAATTCGGACAAGGTCATGGGGCCATTTTACAGCCCTAATTGCAGATTTTTCTGTATGAATAACACGTATAATTCGGACAAGATCATGGCGCCATTTTCAGACCTAATTGTAGGTTTTACTGTATGAATAACCCGTTTATTCGGACAGGGCATGGGACCATTTTTTCGACCTATTTGTCTAATTGTTGGTTTTACTCTACGAATAACTCGTATATTTTGGATAAGGGCAGGGGCCATTTTTCAACCCTAATTGCAGGTTTTACTGTACGAATAACCCATGTAATGTGGACAAGGTAATGGAGCCATCCTTGGATGTTGTATGTTTTTTGCTCGCAGTTAACATCAATTATGCCGTAAACAACACGGTGAGATTTCCTATTGGACACCTTGCCAATTCGGACACTTTAAATTAGTCCCTGTTACTTCAGAATTTCAGTCGGTGAGCACAGCTCAATAACAAAATTTAAGGTCAAGACCAAACTATATTTTAGCTCCCGTAAGACCTTTATTATACTCTCCATAAACGGTCTGGGTCGCTTTACCTGAAACTCATTGAGGAAAATAACCATTTTGGCAATATTTTATCAACTCTCTCTGTACCTCATTTCATCGCTACGAATCAATAAATCTGGAAGTATTTTCTGCAAATCACCTAAAACCAAGCACAAAAAAGGGGAAAATAGTCGGAAAGTAAACGCCAAGCTAAAGAAAATATCCCCAATACCTATTTATTTCCTACCTAATGTGCAAAGAATTTTACCTGATTAACCAAATGTTTGTGGATGCGATAAACCCAAGAAGTTTTTTATTAAATCACAAGATTTTTCAAAAAAATAAACATACTTGAATTATTCGCATTTCACCTGTACATTAATTTTTCAATATTTCGCGCAAAAGAAGATGTTCTCTATGTTATTCCCAAAAGTGATTACCTTAACTGCTCCGTTAATAAACAGAAAGCCCCAGGTAAATTAATAATTTACTGTTTAGAGAGTAAAACCCCCGAAAAAATTATCTGTGCTATAAAGATAGATCAGCTCATTCTCGCTTCTAGGAGTACATGTAACTGTGCAGTGAATAGAGCAATTGAGTTCCGGCACTGGAAATACCAAGACCCAATCCTGATTTCTGATAAGCAGAAAACTGACGTTCGGTCCGATTTGCTTGATCCGGAGCGATTGCAAAGAGGTAGATCAGGTTTTATTTCATTCAAATTGCTTAATGATTTTTCTAATCATTGAAGACAACATGTTACTTTAAAAATCACAGTCTAATTTTTAAAACTCAAAATAAACGACAGTGTTGTTGCTCGCAATGTCCCCATCAACGTACTCGAAACACAGCTCGAGCTTTGCACAAGGTACACACACAAACTGCCACAGATACAACACAAGAATGTCTGTGAAAGGAAAGGAAAGGGGGGAGAGGGAGCGGGGAGGGAGGGGAAGGGTGAGAGTAGGCCGTCACAGTTTTTTTTAACCAATTTCAGAAACCATTTCGCTAGATATACCAAATTAATTGTTTCAAGTTGAATTATTCCTAAAATATCAAAAGTAGAGATAGGAAAACATATTCCACTTTTGAAACAGTCACAACAGCGTTCAATGCTTCTTAAATGCTACTTATTCCTACACAAAATGCTCGTAATTGGTCTTATATTTTGTTATTAATTTGTTTTTTTTTCTTTCTTCATTTTGTACATTTACGTCTTACAAAACTGAATCAAATAATAAACTGAGGCTTTGATTGTCAGTTCTGTTATGAATCTGCACCAATCTACGGAAGTCGTGGAATTCACTTTGCAAGAATTTTAGATTTTTCAAAAAAATTTCAGTTGCATTGTCATACATTTTTAATTCAGAAAAAAGCAGATGCGGGATAATCTGCATAAGAAGTAGATACCGATGGGTGTACATTTGCAACTTGTGAAGCAGCTTTGTGAGGGATGTCCGATCTCACACCCGATTAAAGTGATAGCATATTTTATCTGATCCCAAGCGGTGTCGTTAATCGAGGTCATGCTGTGCAACAATAATTATGCGACTCAAAATTCAGTTGGCTGTGTCATCAAGAAGATGTTTATTGCAGTCGACATGTTATTGCAATCGACATACAGAAGAGGCGTTGCATAATATTTGCGGGTGATGATGGTGTTATTTATCCTAATTACCATCGCCAAAGTCAACGGAAATTTTTGCTCGTACATACGGGGATGGATCCTTGTGAATCCTCAAGCCGTTCAAAGTCACGCCCTGCAGACTACCGTTCTAGTGTAATATCAAATGAAACAGTGATAAGCTCATTCTTAAAACACAGGTAGTTCAAATTTCTGCGACTTTTTAAAAGAAATACAGCTAAACCGCGTTATAACATCAGACATAGCGTCATGACCAAGTTTTTCTCTATTCTGTTATTGGCTGTAGCGAGGTTTCAGTTGTAAAGGCATATTTGGTCGGGTCCCAGCCATGTCCTTTATACGGGTCCTTAAGAAGACAAGTTGGAAGCTTTTGATTGGTCACCTCCTGTCATCGATTAAGCAACATGATTTATTTATTAACGTTTTTTAATCTTTCCCCCTCAGTAAACTAAGAATTAAACACATACAACTTGTGATTTTTGTTCGCCGTTGAGGTGTTCACAGTATGTTATTGCTCGATCCAATGCACATAAAATGCTACAAACTGCAGAAAGATCCATTCTTCTTTGTAGAATTCAATTGTGTAAATGAACAATTTATAGTTTTTAATTTATACTTAAAAACACATTTTCATAACTGTGGTATAACCTATGTCTTATTGGTACGAAACATACTTTTTAATTTTAGAATTAAAATAGCTACTAATATTTTACAAATCAGAAAGCCTTTTAGTCATATAAGCGCGCATTTATTTCTTTATACTTACATCCATTGTGAATTCGTATAGGTTTCATTTTGAATTTTGTTGCAACATGTACTTAACTCAAGCATTTTGTATAATGTACGATATTAAAGAGAATGATTCAAATTTGTTAAATTGTTGATTTTTATATCTTTTACTTTATATTGAAGTCATGCTTATGTTTTACTTAAGTCAACAGGGCAATTATTTTGCATAAAAATTACCAACATTCAACCACTGCGACGTTCATGGGCAAGTGACAGGCAAGTGAATGTCATTTATAGAAAATGAAGATAAATAGTTTCGGACAACAGTTTTGCAAGGTTTTGGGAAGTGGACAAAAGGGTGTACAGGGCATTTTGCTCTTAACCCAATTGACCTCACCGGATTCTAAGAGTGTGATTTCACCTATAACAGTATATCGCAAATGAGCTCTACAAAATGAAAAATAAAACATCTTGGCGATACTGGTGAAAAAAGACAAAGAAAACTGTGTTTTATTAGAAAATGTGAAAATACTGAATACTGTAAAGGTGAATGTGAGAGTGTCTGAAATCATCAAAGTTCAGAACAACTTATTTCAGGGATAAATCAGGAGGTTTATTGTTTTGTACTATATTCGGATATGAAAGGAATACCAATGGCATATCGCTGTTAAAATACAAATACATATAAGTATGTCTTATGAATGTGATTGTCCATGTAGGGAAATGTACGTTAAAGCAAATTTTTCACCCAACATGTGTAGCTATAGCTATGTGCAGCACCCCTTCTGTAGCGGGTCTTCGTATGAAGTGAACACTCTGTAGGCTTATCCTAGCGGTATATCCTTATAACTAATACACTATATGCAATGGATCAGTGAGGGAAATCTCTCTAACATGCTGAGACGTCCCTTTCTCGCCAAAAGCTTTAAAACTTAGCGCTATACAAAGTAAAAACATCCGGAAGGTAAGTTTTCGAATTTGCGTAACTCCCGTTGTTTCTGCAAACTGGTTAAAATACTGCTTTAAAGACAATTTAACTAGTTTTCTTAATTTGCCACATAATGTTTTTGGGTGTTGATTTTGTTCTAAGCGTGTCTTTCGTTTTACAATCAGTTACCTGTCACAAAAAGAATAGAAATAAACACTTGAAAACAAAGCCTTCACTGGGAGCAGTAATTTCACCCAAAACGCTGATCATTGTTACCAAGTGTTCATTATCATCAGGGCTTACTTGGAAGCAGGAAATAGCAGGTATATGTCCTCATTTGATATAAGAGCATTAGTGCTCATGGCTGTGAAATGCAAGGGCACAAACAGATTTGGCAATATTCAAGACACAAATAAACCGTAATCGAATTGCTTCAAAGAATGGGATTCCATAAAAGATCGACGCTGAAATAGTCTTATTGTAATATCCAACAAAATAGGAAGTGCAGCTGCTAATTTGATCTACAGACATAAGGCTCTTTGGCTATGAAATATAATGAAACAAACGGATTTACCATAAATTCAGGACACAGACGAACCACTCTTTGCAAGAGAATGACTTAATTGATTTGACATTCAAGGTAAAGTATTAGGACTGGTAAATATGGCGTGATGCAGTGTGCACACAGTTTAGACCCAATTCAGAGAAGTACAACTTGACTGTGTAGATCACCAATCTTATTTCAATCAGGTAATATCCTGTCTTTGTAAAATTACTGCAATAATAGAGCCAAAGAAAAAATAGGCAGACGCTTGCATTGCCATGCTTGTGCGTATAAATGCTGTGTGCTCTTTTCGGAGTAAGAATACATTTAGGAAATACAGTTAGGAATCCTCCTTTTTGTTCTCTATTCAAGTGGTCTATGCAATCTATTAGTGCTCTTATATTTAGTCCTATATATCTATTTTTGATAAAGCCGTTTTGTTCAGGCCCGATAAGTTGTGGCAGAACATTTTGAAATCTATGCGCCAAAGTTTGAGTTAAAATCTTCATGTCAACATTTAATAAACTTATGGGGCGCCAGTTTTTTAAATTTGTCAAATCTTTATTCTTTTAGTGTTTGTTTTCATAAATTTCGATTTCTTACTCATGGGCTGTAAATGAGTTTTGTCTGTAAATAATCAAAGGTTCACTGTTATTATTGCGTTTGTATACCGGGACTGAAATGCATTGTTCATTTGTTGCTATTTCACTCACGGAGCGATATTGGAATAAATATAAACGTGAGCCGACAAGGCGAGCCCTTTCTGTTCACTCGCCACCGCTACAGATATTGTGTAAGCCGAACCAAGAAATATCGTAATCGGAATTTTCAATGTCTTTGATATAACGTTTTGTTTGCATAAAAATGGGTGGAACTACGAATGACTAACTTATGAAATCATGACCTCGAATTAACCTTGGGAGTAAAAGAAGAGGACAATAAGGATCAGCGAGGACAATAAGGATCGATCTTGGAACGCAAGGGCTCACTGTATTGCTCTCAGTAATCGTGACACAAGAAATCTGTTATACGAAAGGTTTGCCAAATTAGCACTTTCCATACTTAACCGAGTTGAAATGTTACATGATGTTGTCACCAGTTAGGAATTCTATCTTCTGTACCTGTAACTTAAAACGTCCGTTTACAGTAAAGACTTTATCATGTGTAAATATATTTAAGTATCCCCATGTGGTAATCACGTGCATTCATTTCATATCATTTAAAGTGAAAAACAACTTTTCACAGAAACAAAGTGTCAAAGTTTTGGTACTGAAGGCAAGATCATGATTTCTTCTCATCTGACCTGTCCCAGATATGAAAGATGGAAACATCAAGGAATAATTCTTTTGATTATAAAGTTAATTTCTTATTTTCATCTATGTTCATCTGTGTTTTCATTTATGTTTATCTGTTTTTTTGAGGTCTTCTGTTGGTTGATCTAAGCCAGAACTAATGAGTTTGTAATGCCAGATTTCAAATAAGAGATAGAATTTTATCAGAAATCTTATAAACTCTAAGAGTAATATTGAGACCTAAGAACCTGTGATATCTTACTTGGTTTGAACTGTTTTCCGCTCTTTTCCAAAACCAACTACTGAGGCCACTTAGTGAGTAGCAGTTTTTGTCCATAATAACAGGATGTTCTTAATAGAAGGAAACATGGCGTTACTATTTATCTCTCTTATCCGTAACTCATCCTAAGTCCCGACCAATAGTCTAGACACTTAAAGGCCAGCAACACCTTAATCTTGTTTCCAAGCGCAACATCCAGATCAAGTTAATAAACATCTTCATAATAAAAACAAAATAAAATTTTTAAATTGAAGAGAACTCCGAATACAATCTCCCGCATCTAATAAAATTAATTGCCATTTTATAACTACAATTGTGCAGAAAAAATACCACTGAGAATCAGGCACAGACAATGTAATTTATGTTTTTGCATTAATTTGCAATTGCAATAGGTTATTAAAATTTCAAATAAGTACTTATCTGTAATTATCTGATGGAACGTTATGATTGAATATAAACAGACAAAAGGGCTAGCGATATCAAGCATCAGACAGTCTTCACTGTTTAAACCGAATAAATTTCTGCATAGATTTCATAAAAATAATTCTTATTTAACTGAGTGAAGTGATTACTAATGATCATAAGAAATTCACAGAAATATCTTTCCATTTAACACCACACAATTTTATACATATGTCAGATTTGCTTTCTTTAAAAAATAAACCTTGCTATTTCTTCAATAGTTAGTCACATCTCATTTAAATATGTTCTATCAATGTAGTGGCTAAAGCATACAATTTTGTTCATTTTTAAAATATCTGTCAACAATATAGTGTAGTGAATAACGACTTTTAATGTCATGAGTTATTAGTTTACATTTTCACTCCCATACAGTTACGTTGAATTACAATGGTGCAGCAATATCTACGTTTGGGAATCCAGAAAGGAAATTATCTGTCTTGCTAACGCGAGTATCGCATGACGCCTCTGACAGCATCCAGCTCGTTCTTCAGGTGCAGTTCCTAAGACATGTGCACATCTCGTAAGGTCGCAGTTCCGTATGTCAGGAATGTAAAAAGAGGGTATGTTTCCTTTTGAATATAGCTCAATTAGTTTCGAATATATATTTCGTGCCCATTGTTCCTTAGATGATTTGTTACTTAGTATGACGTAGTCATTTTTGAATTCGTCAAGCAAAAATAGCAAGCAAGTTTTTAACATATAACTTGTCAGAAAATCATCAACTTCAATGGCTTCAGTAATAGGCAGAGCTGACCTTGGCCGACACACACGTGCATCTCTGCATGCTTTTGCTAAAACGTACCCCTCTCTGATGTTGTGAGGGAGACGCCTCAATACATTTAGTTCACAGTCGGAAAAGGACACCGGCATGTCGATATTTCCTCCTATCTGCCCTGTCCATTTGGCGACAAGATGGAAGCGGTTGCTTGGACTGAGAGGTATTCTCTTATTCAAGCGAAACTGCATAAAAGGGATAACTGGTACCACATCTATTTTGATTACTAAATCTTTGAAAAAATGTCCCCTCCACATAACCTTTATGCATGATATTTTGTCATGACGATTAAAGAAGTTTTTGGGAAGGTATAAACACCCATATCGTCCTTGGTAATATTTGGCAAGCAGTTTTTCAACTGAAGACGTGAACGATGAATAAAATAGTTTCGTAAACCTTGTAGTGTCAACGAATCCGTTTTCCTCAGTTGTTTTAGACAAGGAATGATTTTCCTGGACCTTGATGCGCACATGGGTATTACTAGTCGGGCTGTCAACAAATTTCATTTGTCTAAGCTCTGTAAACACACAGATAATGTCTAATTCGTTGGGTATGGCTATTTTCGTGCCTTCGCCAACACTCCCCCTGATCTGTGGCTCAAACCTGAGGCAAATTTCATCTAGGTTACTTGATGTTTCTCGTAGCATATTTAAGGCGAGAGAGTATATTTCATCCACCTCCTCTTCATGGTTTTTGTAAAATGTTGCTTGCTCATAAAGTTCTTGGCAAGAAAAAGTGCACATTTTATACCCTTCATCGGGATAGAGCCGGAGCCGGATATTGTCAACAAATGCGTACCATTTTGTCATTCCAGAATGTTCATATCGTTTCATTTTGTCTGGATATTGCTGCTGCATCCAGTCTCTAATATCACTATGTTTGTGTGACAACTGGCAGGCGTTTAGACCTGTGAAATCAGTTTCGTCCAATGCTGATTCAGTGATGATATCTTCTATGAGTTGCCTTATTCCCAATCTGATGGCGCAGCATAAAATGCTCTCATTTCGTTCTTCAATTACAGAATTTCTGAAATGCAAAACGTTATGAAGTGCTTCTATTTAGTTAGCAAATACAGTATTAACGTAATATTGCGCCACTAAGTGCTATTATCCATTTGCTCAGTAGATAAGACACAAATGTTTGTTTAGGTGTAAAATTACTCCTGAAAAGTGTTAACACTATTGTCATAATTTTAACAGCGAAGCAAATTTTAGCATGCTGAATATTGGATGTTATCAATCCTGCGCAGTAACAGTAATATACGCTAAGTGTTATTCTGAGACAAAATTATGCCTTGGTGTGTATTTTGGTACATAATTTAATAGTAAGTGACAAAACAACTTGAAAATATGTTTAAATTGAACGCCATACCTTATATTTGATTGGTATTTTAAATAGAACTGTTTAAAGGAAAGCAAGACCAATAAGGAATTGGTATTTGGGAAAGAAATGCGACATTCTGTAAATTCACACTGAATTAATTTTAACATAACTTAACTGATGTTTGATAACAAACAATAATATAGTCATGATTTTTGCATTTTGGTCAACATTGAAAAAATATTGACTTAGAGATAAACCAATCCGATTGCAGCATTTACAAAAACTAGCAGCATTTATCATATCGCAAAAACCGGTATTCATGAAGAGATGGAATATTACACAAGACACAAATAAAGCCCTGTGACGTATCAAATTTTGTGCTGTTATATATTTAACACAATACTTATGTGAGTCTATTTATTTCCTCTTTTTGTAAAATAAGATCAATTAACTCTCTGCTTGTCCCAGTTATTGCATTATTATACAGACTACAGCAATTAAGAAGGGACATTAAAATTAAGCATATGTCGAACAAAAATAATTACTTTGATTGTTTAAACGCTTTTGCTGCAATTTATTTTTAAACGTTTAAACGTTGTTTCAATATTTTGACGGTTCTTTATTGGATGCGTTTCTACACTGAGAATAAGGCCTAAAAATATCTTTCTTCGATGCTATGAAAGTTATCGTATTGAGTGACTTTTTACTTGTTCTTACCTCAACAATTCTCGAGATTCAAACTTGGACGTCTTATCCAGAAGAATCTGGATAATATCACGCGCTGCTTCGTGCGCTACTGCAAATTGCAATGGTGTTAAGCCATCAAAAATGACATTAACATCTGCATTATATTGCAAAAGAAGAGCACACTTGGCGCAGGAGTTCATAAGTATAGTTTTGTGAAGAGCAGGCATGTCGTTGCATGTGCTGTTTGGACTGGCGCCGTTTTTAAGTAAAAATTCCACAATTTCAATAGAACAAAACTCTATAGCCCTTGCGAGATTTCTTTCTGGAGTGTTAATATCCACACCTGGGGCAAAAGTTAGAGACTGAATCATTTCCAGAAGTTGCTTGCTACATGCCAGAGACGGCTCAGAAGCTGCCCTTAGTGCAATAGTTAGTGCCGTGGAACCTCTTTCATCAATGGCTCCGGCGTTAATCTAAAACAAGAACAATATTGTGAAATTTCTTGTTTAATTTCAAACCATCAATGCTGGAAAACATATGACTGTATATTCCTATTTCTGTATGTCCAGTCACGGCTTTCGGATATTTCCGTTGCAGGTGTCGTTTCGATTGCATGTTTGTGGATAAATTATAAAGAAATCCTCAGGGAAAACATCAAAATTCTAATTTTCTTTCAATATCCACCCTTTCGAATTTAAAAAGCTATCATATAGTCTTTTAGAGCTATTTTACATACTATTTAGCCCCGTTAATAGCCAACATGTGAATATATTTCTGAAAAAATATTTCTTTATAGCCCTATTCCAACTAAATTCAGTTGAAACTTTTCGGTCTAGGTGCGAATTCGCTTATTCTTGTCATTAAATAAAAGTTTGTAAATAAACAGAACTCTTCGATACCCTTGTAACTGAATTTAGCTCCATTTTTCGTAAATCAAAAAAGTTTTTAGTAAATAAGTTTTTCGAATCATTGAACATATCACACTGTAGTTGAAAACTGGCAAAGAATTCTTTTCGTTTGCAATGTATAACTTACATTTGGATGGCCTAGAAGTAATCTAACAACAGAATAATGTGCAGACTGGGCCGCCCGATATAATGGCGTAAGTCCGAATATGGTTTGTGCGTTCACGTCACACTTTAGAAAAGAATAGGTAAGTATTATTTCATGAAATAAAAATGCTCGTACATTATAGTCAGTTGTTTTATAATAATGATTAGCTACAAAATGTTACAATAAATGATTTATATTATTTAAGTAATTCAATTTATCTTTCCTATCACAAATTGCACTTGTCTATTTATCTCTAAAATGTGCACGAAGAAAACGATTCAGTGAGCTTCTTCTGTAAACTTTGTACCTTATATGGGCTACAGTTTTGGTAAAAATGTCACTAATTGATGAATAGCAAAATGTTATTTGCAACGAATCCGACATTTTAAGATTACTCAATGTAAACAACATAAATATTACTCCAATGTTAATCTCCGAAAAGTGTTTGTGAATCACACATACGTTTATATGTCCTAAATGTTTCTTTACTCCAGAACTTGTAGGAACATTGTAATACGATGCAATAGTAGAAAATATGCTGTGTTAATGAAGTATTCACGCAATGGAGCACCTGTGGTTGTTGAAGTATAAAAGCGACGACTTCGCCATGTCCGTGAATGGCTGCTCCATGAAGCGGAGTGTCACCGTCATTGGTAGCTGCATTGACAGAGATATTCTACATTGAAAAAACATACAAAATCATTAGCATTTAAATATTTTAATTTTTAGATTTTTGAATAATAACGCACTAAATAAAACAGTACCTAATTCTATAAAGAGGAGCCTTACTTACTTAAGTGCGTGTGCATCAGTGATATTAAGGAAGTGTTCGTTTCGGCTGTTAGCATAAATTATTACTCAATACAATTTACTAAAACTTTCTCTTGGACATTCTGACTTAACAACTCTTGAAGCCACCAGATCAAAAGATCACGCCCTAAACTATCATTTATATAAAGGCGTGTTTCCAGTCAATTTTGTTCGAAACATTATGCATATAAACACAATTTAATTTTGCCATCGTTTACTGACCATTTTAATGAGCATGGAGACGATGTCAGTATGTCCATATCTACTGGCTACATGTAGCGCTGTTAAGCCTTTGTCAGAGACTGCATTTACCAAGCACTGCAGTAAGAATATAGCGCCATCTATTTTCCCTTACTTATTCAAATATTATTCACTTATTGTATTACATCCTTATGATAAGCATATATTTTTTCCACTTCCCTTTATTTTAATAGAAATAACTAATTTATCGCTAATAATGTTTTCAGAAATCAAATTATATGTTGAGAGAATCAATTTATTATCGCTACTACTGAACGATAGGTATAACAATAAATGGCGTGTTACATCTCATCATAATAATAATCTTCAAGAAAATTTTACAAAATATACAGATTTACAAAGACAAAACTTATTAATAGAAAACCGAACTTGATTTTGATTAGTTAATCTATATTAATTTGGTTGATTTACCTTATTCTGTACCAAGAGAGTTAATAGGTCTACATGCCCTTCCTGAGCCGCTTGGTGTAGTGGGGTGAAGCCTAACTTTGTTCGGACATCGATGTTACACTTTAAATTTAGATTGATCCAAGCATGTAAGAAATCAGTTGTGAGTTGAGAAGGAAGATGTGAAAAAGCAGATTTTAATCAACTATTAGTTTTAGTTGTGTACTTACTACAAACTTAACTCAAAGTCTTAGACTGCAAGAGTAGTATGAAAACGTTGGTTCTACCGCAAGTGCGGTAGAACCAACGTTGGTTCTACCGCAAGTGCGGTAGAACCAACGTTTGGTTCTGCTGCAGAACCAATGTTTTGCATTGCAGCAGAACCAACGTTGGTTCTGCTGCAGAATCGGCAGATGGTAGACAGACGGTCAGACGGACAGACGGACAGACGATAACTTTTTTTTTTCCCATTTCCCACACTCTCATGCATACACACATATACCAACACCATGATAAATTGTTTTGCTTATTTTGTAATAAGTGGCGGCCGCTCTGAAAAGAGCAGCCTGGAGTTGAAACTCCTCACTCTTTTTGCTTCCAGTCTAGTAGAAGACTACTGTTTGTTGTACTGGTCTGGCACATGAGGTCATCTGCTGAGAGTTGAATAAGAAGTGGTCTGTTGTCAAACCACATGTAAAACATCTCAGCGTATATCTGTCTCTCAGCGCGGAGTGGCAGGTCCAGATGAAGGCGCAAAAGAGACATGTTTGATGTCCACATCCTGCTGCTATGACCCGGTCTGGGGACAGCATGCACCCACATCCAATGCAAAATTGGATGTCTTCCTGTAGGAAGTATCGACCCCAGGCCGGGTATTCATCCTCTTCAGTCTTTGATGGAATGTCTTCTCCTAGAACAGCAGATCTGAAGTAGGCCTGCCTGTAACACCCGTCTTCTATGTCTCTAATGCGTTGCCCAATCATAGCCCCTCTATGGAAGTATATCGGAATGCACAGCGCAGCGGCTTTAGCTGGATCCGGCAGCAGATGCGAAAACGACTGTCTCTCAGACGGATAGATTGGTGGTGTTACTTGAACAACCACCTCTCTAATCTCTCTTATTATGCGTGAATCGTCGATCGCGGCTAGAACTTCCATGTCAGCAGGCAGTGGTAAACTGTGGAAAGCTGTGAAGATAGTACATATATATAGGGTAGAAAACCAAAATGACGTCATTGCAAAATGATGTAAAGATGGAAAAAAGTTAACGTCTAACCCCCCCCCCCCGGGATAGACTATGTACCGACCCCCCCCCCCCCCCGGGACAGACTATGTACCGACCCCCCCCCCGGGACAGACTATGTACCGACCCCCCCCCGGGACAGACTATGTACCGACCCCCCCCCCCCGAGACAGACTATGTATCGACCCCCCCCCCCGGGACAGACTATGTACCGACCCCCCCCCCCCCCCAAGAGAGCAAAAAAAAAAATTGTGCTGAATCAGCTTGATGAAATCGTTGATTCAGCATGATAAAATCGTATATAAGTGTAGTGTCTCGAGGCTCAGACACCGTCAGACATAGACAGACATCATTAGACACATCATGGACAACACACCAGCTACTACGACAAGTAAGAAAGTGATGCGAGAGGGCAGGGTAGTGACACTAACGACAGAATGTTATAAGTGTTGGGTGTGGTTGGAGTACCCAGGTCAACCACACAACTGTCCAGTGCACCACAACGCACCACGGCATTACTGCTGCAAAACCTGTGGTGGATTGCTCTGGTATAAGTTTACTGCAAGATTGCCAGGACCGGAGCCATGCACGGACTGCTGGTGGTGCGGTGCGACGCTGAAAAACTTCGGCTATTACAACTTTCATCCGTTCAAGTGCTCGAGAAGGCCTTTCTCCATGGAGCAGTTTTACAGATACCAGTGTGATTGTGGAAATCCCACTTGCTGGTGAAGAAGTACTAACATCTTTCAGCCCTTTTAAGGGCCATCCTATATTATGAAATGAAGCAAAACATGTCTGTGTGTGTGTGTGTGTGTGTGTGTGTGTGTGTGTGTGTGTGTGTGTGTGTGTGTGTGTGTGTGTGTGTGTGTGTGTGTGTGAGAGAGAATACATTTTATCACATTTCAGGTCTATTTGGCGGATGAATACCATTTGACGGATGAATACCATTTGGCAGACCATTTGACTTCACCGCTAGATGTCTCTGCTGTGCAGCAGTGCAGCTGTACAACTGTAAGTGAGACATTCATATACACAAGTAAAATTCTGCTGAGTCAGCAATTTTAACATTTTTGAAACAAGTTACACACCATATTTTGATTACATGGAAGTAGCATAAAAGCATGAGTGAAACATGTCAACTAGTCAACTAGTGATACATTCTGCTGAGTTAACACACCATTGAAGTGGTATAAAAGGAAGAGTGAAACGTGTATTTTACTTCATTTCAGTTCTAGCAGTTGAAGAAACAACAAGGATGACAGCAGTCTACTGTCATGATTGTGATGTGACATTTCAATCTCTGGAATTGTTCGTGACACACACATGTAAGAAAACTAGGATGAAACGTGCTCATGATGAGCTTGTTGAGCAGATTCAAACCAAGAGACAAAAGACGTTACAAGATGGTGTTGACAGACCTGATCCAGTCCTCTGCTGTAAATGCGTCAAGATATTTTCATCTTTGGATGCGTTTGAGACACATGTATGCATACCTCATGAAGAACAAAGAAAGAAAGAGACAGGACAAGTAGGCAGAGGTAGAAGAGTGAGTCTTGGTGAAAACGCGCAGGAAAGACGGTTTGAGCCTGAAGATGGATCAGATTTGTTACTTGAAATGCGACAACAAGAGAATAGAATCAAGAGACATTTGCTAGAAACGTTAAACCGTGGCATGAAATGGTACATTGTGGTACATGCACGCTTCAAGAAAATGACACCAAATGTTGAAGGTGTGATGGTAGAACAAGTGGATAATGCCTTCATCAGTAGTCCGACATATGCAGCATACAATCCAACGGATATTGAGAAGGACTTACCAGAAGCCTATAAAGAATTGTTTACCAGGTTTGATGAACATGAGCGACAAGGCTCTGGTTGGGTGTTGGATAACATATTATTCATTGAAGTGCATACAGCTACGTCAGCGCTACTGGAAGCGAGCAGTTTTATCCCACTACCGAAGAAAGTAAAGACTACAAAGGCGGTGTTAAACATTCAGAATAAAGACAACAAGTGCTTCTTATGGTCTGTATTGGCTCACCTTCACCCTTCAACAAGCAATGACCCACAGCGTGTGCATCAATACAAGCTATTTGAGAACGAATTGAAGGTGGAAGACATGACATTTCCAACACCGATTACAGACATTCCAAAGTTTGAAAAGGAGAACGATATGTCCATTAACGTGTTTGGATATGAACATGATGTCGTTGTTCCCATACAACTCAGTCGAAACACCAGCGCCAACAGCGTCAGAGAAATTAACTTGCTTTTGATTAGCAATGACAAGACAAGACATTACTGCCTCATCAAGAATTTTAGCAGACTGATGGCTTATCGAACAAAGCGTCAGAATGCAATATTTTATTGTTTCAACTGTCTTCATGGGTTTATGCGACAAGATCTTTTAGACAAGCATCGTGAAGTGTGTGGCAAGCATGGCGCACAACGTTTATCATTTCCCAAGGAACCCTTCATCAAGTTCAAGAATGTAGCCAAACAACAGCGAGCGCCGTTTGTCATTTATGCAGACTTTGAATGTTTCACGAAAAAGCATGAAGGAGACAAGTATCAGCATCATCGTCCAAACAGCTTTGCCTATGTGGTTGTGAGCCAGTATGAGACACGCGCTCCAGTCGTATATCGAGGAGATAATGCTGTGAAAGTCTTTTTAGACCATATGGTGAATGAGCGTGATCGTATTGTGCATGGCTTGCTACAGCCAAAGAAAATGGTGATGACTCATGAAGATGAAGAGCATTATAAGAACGCGACAGATTGCTACATTTGTCATGAGCCTCTAGGAGCAGATCATGTGAGAGATCATGACCATATCAATGGCAAATACCGCGGAGCTGCACATAGTCAATGCAATTTACAATTCCGATTTCGAAAGGATAAGCAGGATGTTGAAGATTCTTTCATCATTCCTGTCTTTTTCCACAATTTACGAGGCTATGACAGCCATTTGATCATGGAAGAAATTGGAAAGTTCAAAACTGAAACCATTACAGTCATTCCCATCACCGTTGAGAAATATATTGCATTCACCATGAGCAATCTGAAATTTACAGACAGCTTTCAGTTCATGAGTACTTCTCTACAGAAGCTGGTATCCAACCTGGCAGCAGAAGGGAAAGACAATTTTTATAACATGACGTCACACATTCACGATAGTGACCAACAAGATTTACTGTTGAGAAAGGGAGTGTACCCTTATGATTACGTGGATGAGCCATCCAAGTTTGCTGAAACACAACTGCCGTCCAAGGACAAGTTTTACAGTCTGCTCAGTGAAGAAGACATTAGCGATGAGGATTATGCGCATGCGCAGAAGGTGTGGGAGACATTCCACTGTACTACATTTGGTGAATACCATGACTTGTACCTGAAATCAGATGTGTTGCTGCTGGCTGACGTGTTTGAAAACTTTCGTCACGTATGTCTTAACACGTATGAATTAGATCCTGCTCACTACTATACAGCGCCAGGACTGTCGTGGGATGCCATGTTGAAAGCGACAAAGGTGAAATTAGAATTGATCAACGACATTGACATGTACCAAATGGTTGAACAAGGCCTACGTGGGGGAATATCTGTCATCACACACAAGTATGCGAAAGCAAATAACCCCTACGTAGCAGATTACGATCCCTTGAAACCAACCAACTACTTGACGTACCTGGATGCAAACAACTTGTATGGCTGGGCTATGTCGCAAAGCATGCCAGAAAGTGGATTTATGTGGGTGAGCGAGCCAGAATCCATTGACTTTATGGATGTGGATGAAGATGATGAGATTGGCTACATTTTAGAAGTGGATTTAGAATACCCACAATCCATTCATAATCATCATAATCACTATCCAGTGGCTCCAGAACGGAAATGTGTGAAAGTGGGAGAATTATCAAAACATAGTCAGAAGCTACGGAAAGATCTAGACATGAAAAGCAAGCCTAGTGAAAAGCTCATTCCCAACTTGTGTGACAAGAAGAAATATGTGCTTCATTATAGAAATTTACAGCAATATGTCTCACTGGGATTGAAAGTCACGAAGGTGCATCGTGCCATCATGTTTGCACAGAGCAAATGGTTGGCAAAATACATCTCCTTGAACACAGAAAAGAGAAAGTTGGCTAAGAACCCGTTTGAGAAAGACTTCTTCAAATTGATGAACAACTCGGTGTTTGGCAAAACCATGGAAAATGTAAGAAAACGCATCAATGTGGAACTTGTTCACCAGGAAAAGCGGTTCAAGAAACTTGTGGCTAAACCTTCCTTCCACAAATTTAGAATTTTCAACGAAGATTTAACCGCGGTACATTTACGCAAAGTGGATCTGCTTCTGGATAAACCCATTCAAGTTGGGTTCACCATTCTCGACCTCAGCAAAGTGCTCATGTTCCACTTTCATTACAACTACATCATGACCAAGTATCTCAACACCAAACTCTTGTTCAGCGACACCGACAGTCTATGTTATGACATAGAAACGGACGATATCTACAAAGACATGCAGGAAGATGCCGACTTGTTCGACACAAGTGACTATCCCCCAGATCATTTCCTGCATTCCAACGTGAACAAGAAAGTGCTTGGGAAAATGAAAGATGAGACGGCGGGCATTCCCATTGAAGAGTTTGTTGGACTTCGGCCGAAAATGTATAGTATGATGTATGGTGGGAAAGAAAAACGTACGGCTAAAGGCATCACTCGCGCGTGTCAAAGACGGATGAAACATCAGCAGTATAGAGACAGTTTGTTCAACCAAACGCAAACGATGACTACAGGACACATCATTCGAAGTCATAACCACCAGATTTTCTCGGAGAAGTTGAGGAAAGTGGCTCTCTCTCCCTTTGATGATAAGCGATATGTGATGAGTGATGGCTATTCCACTTTGGCGCATGGGCATTACAGTATATAAGGGGGAGACACTTCAACTTTAGAGTCAGTTGAGGTGTGAACACTGAAGCGTCAACATGAAAAGATCTGCACCAACGGATATGGATACTCTAGCAGATACGGTGAAAGACATGAAAGTGAAACATCCTGATACTACCATTAAGAAATTAAAAGTGGAGATAGCACCAACACCACAGTCGTGGGATGGAATGCTTTCTCTAGGCAATGGAAAGTATATCAAGATTATGAAACAAAGTAATGAAGGTGTGGTAAACATTCGCAAATACCTCAGAGATGAGGGGACTGGAAAAAACCGTCCAACGAAAAAGGGAATTTTGCTGACAATACCTGAATGGAAAATGATGAAGAAGCAGGTGAAAGAAGTGGATAAAAGGCTTCGCAGACAAGACGACAAGTCATAACAAGGTAAAAACATGAATGCACTCATGCTGAACGGTGGTGTTTACCTTACTGTCAATGAGAGGAATGAAGTGATACTAGATTCTAAGACAAGTTATCATCGGTTTAAACCTGAAGTGTGGAAAGACTTTAAAAACATACCACTTGAACCTGGGTTTAAACGCAGACTTGAAAATAAAGTGGAAGTGACGGTGGCTGAATATGATTCTAACATACGTGTAGAAATCTGTAGAAATCTTTTACAGGATTATCCAAAGGATTATAAGGGAGTTGTACCAGATACACCATATACAGATTTGATCATCTTTGATATCAAGAACTGGCGCGCAGTCTTACGATTCCTAGAAGTGATACAACATCCACTCTTCACCATCTTGCGAGCATAAAAAACGTCTTTGCAGACAAGGAGACAGCTCATAGTTCATCTGACTGCTGGACGAGATGGAAGACTTTTTAACGGAATATAAACCAATTACGCATGGGTTCTCATATCTGAGAAACGAATATGATGACATTGTGCTAAGACATTTTGGACAGTATCTCGTCCTATCACTTGATGACCAATCCGTGTTGAAAGACCATCTAGAGAAGTTCAGGATACCTGGCTTTCTCCTGACAGTCTCAAATGAATTAGAAGTGCGTGTGACTGAGAACTGCTTAGACGTGTTTGTACAATTTCGCCAATATGACGAGCTTACAGAAAACTATGACTACATCACCCTCAACACAGTGGAATGGAACGCGTTGTTACAAGCATTGGATTGGAAAGAACCTAACGCTTAAATTCAAAGAAACAGAAATATGGCTTACACGAGGCATCAAATCCATTGAGCTGACACAACCTATGCGTGTGATGGACATTGACTTAGAAGAAGGATATGAACTGAAACTGTCTGAACATGTAACTGTTAAAGTGATAAAGTTTGGTGATGTGTGTTATGTGAGCTTTCATAGCATTTACAAACATGGATGTAATGTCTATGATACCTATATCAATTTAGATTCTAATGAATGGTATTCATTGATGAATGTATTGAAAAATGAATGTGTTTGTAAATAAAAAGTTTGTAAATAGTGTAAATAGACTTTGTAGTTAAGAGTTTGTAGTTAAGAATTTTGTAAATAGTGTAAATAGTGTAAATAAAAGTTTGTAAATAGTGTAAATAGAATTTGTAGTTAAGAATTTGTAAATAGTGTAAATAGCGTTTGTAGTTAAGAGTTTGTAAATAGTGTTTGTAAACTTTGTAAATAGTGTTTGTAGTTAAGAATTTGTAAATAAACTTATGTACAACACAATAAACAAGACAGTTGTTTGAAACTTGATTTGTTTTATTTAACAACAACAACAACTTAACTAATATAACAACAACAACAACTTAACTAATATAACAACAACAACAACAACTTAACTAATATAACAACAACAACTTAACTAATATAACAACAACAACATTAATAAAACAATGGTTTATAATGTCTATATACAAAATCCTTTACAATAAAATCACCATCCTTTCTTTTTAATATATTCACAATATCAAACATACTCTGACCTCGAGCTCTATGTAATATATAATAGACACAATAAAAACCACATGACGATGATATTGGCGTTTGTAATGAGATAGAATTATACATATAGTCATTTCTTAAAAACATATCTAAACGATCATCGAGAGGGAACAGTCCATAAGAGTCAAAATATTCTGCAAGGTCTTTGTCATAATACACTGCCACCCAATGTTCTCCTGGTTCATCTTGATCGTCTGTGTTGATCACATAGGCGCCGCGTTGTAAAGACGGTAACTGGTCCATGGCAAACACGCCTTGAAACAAGTCTTTGGTCATGACATCATGACTCAATATGGCATCAATCTGCTTCGTGTTCATGACTGGTAGTCGAATTGGATGCTGCGATTTGCACTGATCTCAATAATGTTGTCAAATTCAGCATAGACAATGACATTGATGGTATGTTGCAAAGCCGTAGCAAAGTTCATTTCTAGCCGCAAATTCCCATGCTTGATCAGGGGGAAATGATCATCGCCATCATAATCCGGTGTTAAGTCAAACGAAAATAAAGCATAACCTCTAGGCCAATCTTCCCGTTTTATAATGGAACTTTTCTCACCATTCAACCGATCAAACGATTTGTGAAGCGTTTCAAAAGCGTCCAGGTATTTGTTCTGTGTAATGTCAAGCTTGAGAGGTTTGGATAGAACTGGTTCACCATCCGTGTACAGTTGCATATAGTCCAGATTAAAATGTTTGAAATCATATGGATTCCTCAATACTGATCCACCAAAAGCTTCATTATGAACCAGACCAATGACAATACGATTTGGTAATTGACCCAAAAAGATGTTATCTTTCACAAAAGACTGAAATCCTGCTGGAATAGCCAAGACTTTACATTCTTTTCTAGTGATGATGATCTTGGCAGGACTTTTCATCAATGCATCTGTATGTCCTAACTGAATACCTGGACTCACCCTCACTTTGCGAATGGTTAAAAATGCCTCTTTCACTTCTACCTTATAGGTATTATCTGCAGCCATCAATACATAGTCATCTTTTTGTCTATGGAAACGCAATTTCAAACTGATACCATTCGGAAGATAACGATCCTGCTCAAACAAATCTATCCTTAAACCGCCAGTAAGCATAACATCACGGCTAAGACGTGTATGCAAATAACGATGATGTAAGCCATTGTTGCCTTGCTCAGCCAAGTCACCGCCGTCGGCATTGACATGAAACCCGGATACATATTGTTCATGATTAGGTCTTTTCACCTCATAGCTATTCATTGACCCAGCAGTATCCTTATACATGAGACGCATAGAGCGCTCAGAATGTAGACTTTCTTCCGAATCATGGATGAGATGAGAGATAATACTGGTATAACCATGAGTATTGTTGCTATGCGAAACCAAACGATCATTCAGAAACAATTCAATATTAGACCATAACCCATTAAACACATCATTGATGCAAGAGACATTATCATCTGCGCCACACGCTGTTCCATCAGCCTTTAGAATGCGACATACAATATGAAGTTTGCTGTTCTTTAAATCCAGATATTCTTCTGTACTCGCAGGAATGTAGAATTCTATTGGAGCGCCTTCTCTAATGCTTGTAAGTGGTTGATAGTCAACATTATAACTTTTCTCTACAGCAGTTTGCGTTGGTGGTACGTGAAACCATTCCAATGGAGAAAGACTACATTCACACGAATGATTATGAATGAGAGACATTTTTTTTTTCTTTAAAAAATATCTTTGCGATATTTTGATGTTATCCGTCTGGCTGTTTTTCGTCTTCTGGCACGTTTCGTCGGTTGCATACGCTTTTGTTCACCAAACACACGTTCTGCTACTCGACCCGTCACATCTTTCGCGACATTCTTTGCAGCCTTCTTAAGATGTGGCGCAACGATCTTAGCCCCAGCCTTAAGTAGTGGAATAGCTTTGCGAGCCAATGATCCCAGTATTGAACCAATACCATCGCCATACTGGATTCGCGCTCCTTTGAATCCTGGTAATTCCCCGCCCACTTGACGAAGAAAATGGTTGCGATATGCAGACGGATCGTGTGTATAAGCTTTCATATTGCTTTTGGTCGAAAATGAAGTTTACAGATCACCTTTCCAGTTTGAAATGGAACATTATAGCCTGTGTCGTCCTTAATATTCATTTCTATCACGTCAAATTTGGACGTGTTTACAGGAACATAATGCGGTTCGCCGTACGTTTTCATGATAATGTCACCATCATGGCCTTGTATGCCAACAGAACGTAGTAACGGCACATAATAATCACCAACAACTTGTGGTTCACAAATGCTACAATACACATACAGTGTATAAAATCCCTGTTTCACATCCGCTTTATGTTCAGCTGTACATGTTTCAGTATACCATTGCTCTGGGATAAATCCTAAAATCTCAGCCAATCCAGCGGAAAAGGACACTTCAAAACCATAATTTAGAAATAGAAACACACGTCGTCTAATTTTATCATACTTTATCCGAATAGCTTCTTTAAGATCATCTTTCATAGAATGAGTTGCTTCTTCATTCACTGCCTGACATATTTCTTGTATGGATCTATAATAACCATAGGGAATATTGATAGTGTCAAGTGTCTCTGTCAGTGGTTGTTGTCGATACTGAATAGAATAGTCCATGTCATGTCTCATCGTTGTCCATGTATGTGGATATTGAATTTCAGCTAAAGCCACTTCATATTTTCCATTCAGATAGATGGTTCGAGGCATACGAATTTGATAATTCGAAGCCTTGTTGTTGGGATAATAGTTCATACTCGCATTGCTAGGCAAAGTGATGTAAAAGCTTGTCGACTCCATGATGGTGGGAACTAAATGGTATAGGTGCGTTGACGTTGTCTATATACTTCACGATAGCGCGCGCCATTCGACCAAGTATGCAAATGGTCTTTTACATCATGATGATGATCTAGATGATCTATGACTTCTCCTTCACAACAAGCAATTGTACATCTGATCTTCACAGGAATAGTTGATTTATCTTCCTCACAACAACAACATAGCTCTTTCAGCCATGTTAAAAATTTTCCCATCCTTCAGGAAACCGTCTTTGTTGACGTTGTTTCATTTCTGTTGTAATGTCGTCACGAGTGGTCTTTTTACTAAACATTGTTTTTGGAATATTAGCATCAACAATTTCCTGGATAAACGGATGCCAGCCATGTGGTGGTATGGCTCGTTCTTTTCTTCTTGTCGCCACCAATGCTTCTTTCATCAAATCAACCATGTTGGAATTTGCTATAATATCGCCCGTTTTCAACACAAGTTCATTCTTCTCTGACCATGTCGTACCATATTTCTTCAGTTCTGCTAAAAGTTGTGTTACTTTTGCATGATAGATAGGTTGAAAATGACTTAAAAATAACTTTTCTGGCTTTTCAGGTGGTGATGATGATGAGGGCTTTTGCTGCCTAGACTGACTTGTTCGTAAATGACGACCAAGAAGTTGAGATATTTCTATAGCCTTTTCACGTGTTCGTTTCCCACGTAAAAGTTTATTCACTTTCGTTTTGATTTCACCATCTTTACCCTTCTTTTCTAGCAACATTTTATATTCATATTCAGGAATGAGGACCATTTTCATCGTATGTTTCATTTTAGCAGTAGTTTGGCTAACAAGGGCAATGCCAATCTAGCAATAACTCCAATGAATCCTCCTTTCTGATTAATCAACTTCTTTTTTCGTCGAAGGGATATCTTCTTATCTGCTAGAGTACGTAGCGTATGACGTTCACGTTTAAATTCCTTAAACCGTTTTGAGCTTAAGGGTAAATGTCCTTGCAATATATTCAAACAAATTTCAAACAAGCTTGTTAATTCCTCCTTTGTAGCTTGCTGTAGCAAGGATTTACGTCGTTTAGGCCCACTGCGTGCAAGCAAATGAAGAAACGGCTGGTTCGCTCGAATACGTTTAGACATCTTGACTGGGAATGGTTAAATGACTTGGTTCTTGTTCATACACTGCTTTATCAATATATACATAATGTGTATCTTTTGGTAAAATGCCTGTACGAATACGTAGTTGATCATTTGTCTTTGGTTTTAAATCAATGAATAAATAACCATGAGGTTTGCTAGTAGCATCTTGATAGGCTTCTATGAGAAATTGAGATCTTCTAGGATACATTTGCCGCGCCAATGTACTAATTTGTTGACTGTCTCTCGGATTTTTAAACAGAATGATATAATGTGTATTCAAACTAATATTTCGCATCTCTTTCCCATGATGGAATAAATTATGCACAATAAAAATAATGCTTAGATTTTGATGACTGCTGCCAACACTAAAGAGACGTGTCATACGCTCATCACTATGGCATTTCGTCATTAAGTCATCAATGATAAGTAAGTTTGGTTTCTTCGGGTTAAAACGCTCTTCAATGTCATCTGGAATGCCTTGGTAAAATTCCACGCCTTTCATTCCCTTGTACAAAGGCTGATCTGCTGCATAGAGCCATAAAATGCTTTTTGGAGAGGGTTTAATCAACTTTTGTTCTAGAATTTCCTTCACCAGAGACGTTTTGCCACTGCCTGTAGGTCCAGAGACTAAACATGTAAATGGATGCTTCATTGTTGAATGTCTGTTTCTTTCACCCAACTGTTAAACTTGTTTGGCCAACCTAACCACTTGACAAATAATTCTTTCACACCTCCTCCTCGTCTTTTACGTGTTTTCAAGACTTTTTCAATTCTATAAATAGATTCAATATCTTTGGTCACTTTCTGCAGTTCTTCTTCATAGAAATGACCATCAATATCTTCGTCTAAAAAGTCTTTCACACGATATAAATGTATTCCTTGCTTCTTACAACGATGTGTGACAATGAAGACTTCTTGCGTCCATTTGATGTGATAATCCCGTTGAAACACATATTTAATGTGAGAAATGCGAACATGATCACCAATGTTAAATTTGTACTTCTTCTTCTTCTTCTTCTTAGGTTTCAATTTCAGTTTGTCGACATACATATACTTCCACACTTTTGATTCGTTGTCTTTACGAATCTCGGCTGGAGCATATTTATTAGGAAGAGAACCATGAGGTCTATGGTTGTAATTGTACACCAAGTCTGGAAGAATGTCTAAATAACGGTAAGTTTGATTATGTAGAAAATACCGATACATCATTCCCTTTAGAGTACGAATGACTCTTTCAGCAAAGTTGGCTTTGGTTTCATTCTTTGTGGTATAAGCATGAATGCCTTCTTTCTTCAAAAATGCTTTTACCCATCTGTTTTTAAATTCTGTTCCTTTATCAGACCTTAGAGTTCGCGGTCTTCGTCGTGTGTCATGAAAAATCTTTTGGAAAGCTTGTATGACGCTGGTATGTGATTTATTAGGTATTGGCTGTACCCAGACATATTTGGAAAACACATCAATGACAATGAGTAAAAAGCGTATGTCATCATTATAGGGAGCTATGTTTCCCATATCAGCCAAATCAATATCCCACATGTCATCAATACCACGTGTAATGACACGTTGTCTTTTGAACCTGTATTTGACAGGTTGGAGTAAACTAAAAGCATCTTGATCCTGCAACCATTTCTTCACTTGTGACTGTGTGACTGGTTGATTATGTTTTCGTAAGATGTGATACAGTTTGTAAGGACCAGCAAATGCTCCAGGCTGTCCAGGTTTGAAGTAAATATTGGTCAAGTAGTCTTTCCACGTCGACATGGTCACACCGAATGAAAACCACCTTCTCAACAGAACAGCTTTTATTTTATAACTCAACCAACATCACTTAACTAACATGCATTTATAACTTAACTAACAAGTTTTTTACAAATCAAGTATAGATACAATGGTATGAATCACTGGAGACCATTGGTCTTCAATGAACACTAACCAATGACTGAGTTCATCCAATGTAATAGCATCTACACCATATTTCTCACAACGTTGATTTGCATTCTCTAACACTTTATCTAAATGCATGTAATATTTAGCTTCATTCCAATATGTATAAACAGATGCAAAATGACAAGTATGTTCTTGACACTCTTCATGTTGACAAGCAGGACAGACTAAATATGCAAACTTTTTTACAGCTGATAACATTTCTTCACAATAAGCTTTTTGCACAATATATTGTCTCAGTGTCATGTCCGCCATTGTGCAGTCTTGAATCAATGTAACACAAGTTAAACATACTTTAAATTTACATGTTCACACGTCTGCACACCATGACGGTTGGCAAGCAAATGAAAAAGTCTCTAACCCTCACACAACAGTTCTAACAACTTTCCCATGATATTCTGACCAGGATATCCAGATGACACTTGTTTCACACCAGCTCCCCACCAATGATCATACGTTGCTTCAACTAAAGTTTTGTCTTTACATTCTTTCAACTTGTTGCGAAACAATACACACTGATCCAGTTTGACTTGTAAAACATCTTGCATTTTGCTTCTCTTCACTGTATGCCATAAAGGACATGGCTTTATCACTTTAGCAATACGTTTTGCTTCATATCCATTTCTACATGAAGCAATGGCTGAAGCAATATCTTGACGGTGATGAAACACTGCTTTCTCATATTGATACAACGCTTCACTTGAGTTGAACACATGTCCATACTTTTCAAGTCGTGTTGGAAACATATTTGAAAGAACGTCCTTATGACCGCTGAATAGTACAAGATTCTCCATGTTGACTTTGCTTCTGCTGTTTTATTCTGACATGTCGGTTTCTTCCTGTAATAAAATATCTTTTAATATATTTGCTGCCTCTTCTATCATATTCTTTCTTTGTTTACGTTGAAACCACTCACATAAAACTAAATTTGCTAGTAAGAAAAACATTGTTATGTCTTTGAGAAACAATTCACTATGTTGTCATAAACATGTTTAAAAAAGGTTTTTATAACTTACCTGATAAAGCTGCTCGGTTTCCTCTTCTTCTTTACAACAATCTCTCAAATGATCAACCACGGTGAAATATACTTCCACATCAGTGCGAGCAGAATAAAGTGCAGAATCAAAGTCAAAGTCAGGATCTTCTTCTATTCCAGTTTTATGACATTCTCCAAGAAATCTTGAATGCAGTTCAATCACATCAAGACTATGATGTACAACATCCCAAAAAGCATCCAAATGATAAAGTTGATAGTCTGGAGTGCCACAGCAAGCAAGTTTAGCAATCATCAAGTCAATATAAGCATTTTTAAAACATGCGTCCATCTTGTTTCAATGTGTCTTGTGGGCTTTTACTTTGCTTCACTGACTTTAAGTACTCCACACTTGCCGCAGAAGTTGCTTGGTTCACACAAATTGCAATTATACTTGTGGCAGTGGCAATGATAATCCTCCACATATCCACAAGCACCGCAATAGTCACAGGTAAGTCCAAGTTGATTTTGTACGTTCATGTTCTCCAACTGAACTTCAGCCAGCCTTTTCTTGGATAGCTTTGACAACTTCATCCGACCATCCTTTTGCAGCTTGATGATCATTTTCTTGTCATGACATTCCTCACATGGTGATAGGGCTGAGTTGATGTTGTCCATCTCCTGAAGCAGTGTCTCCCATTCAACATCATTCATGTTGATGTGATGTGTGTATTCTTTCCCTTCAAACCGTGACGTGCGCACAAAACTCACATAGCGCATATCCAAGTATGAAATGACTTCAAGCCACTTCGTTTGCGTTAAGTACAGTTTGAAGCCAATGTCACGTAAATTTTTCAAGCTTTGACATACAATCCTCCACAAAGATGGTGAATAAGCACACCATCTCTCTCCACGTGTGATGCGTAGAAATGGCCCATATTCTCCATGCTCCACAGTAATGGTTAAGTTAGCACTAATTTTAAAGCTGCTGCTGCTGCTGCTTGTCTTGTTCTCCATGGCTGCTACAATGTACTGATGATCCACTCCCTCCAACTGTCTGCTGAGAAATGACTTCACTCTGCTGAGTCCACTCCCTTTTATACCCAACTGTTTGCTGAGTCAGCTTTCTTTTCAAAGAACTTGCAAAGTTTTGAATTCACTTCAACTCGTCCATGGTTGAATCGGACAAGCTCTGATACATTCGTCTTCAATGGAACATCATCATCATAATGTAAAATGATTCTTGCAGCCACATCTAACATGAGCTCAACTGCCCAAATTGTATTCACGTTGATAAATGCTGAATCAATGTCATAAGTTAACGGTAAATGTAGATCTTCACATTCACGTAGAAATGAGCGGATGAAACGATCTCTTGGAATGGTCTTTCCAACAGCTTCCCAATGCTGATGTAAATTCTTCACTTGCAGCATCCAATCCGATTCAAAAGCAGGAAGCTTTGAAAACACATAGTCAGCATAATTCACTTTGAAGACGTCATCCATGGTCTCTACACATCGATGAAGAAGCAATGTTGACATTGTAGATGGTTTTACCTCCTTTTATACAGAAGTTACATGTAGGTTTTCATGAGATGTTTGTAAAATCGCGGAGTCATGTCATTGAAACCGTCGAGAAAGGTTGTTGGTAAACCGTTTGTTAGCGATTGTACCATGACAATCACTAAAAAGTCTCCTGGGGTCCGATGCCCTAGTATCCATTGAAACAGCATTGACATAGTGAAATGTCCTTTTTCATAGAGGTAAGCCATCATATCATACACATGAATGCGTTCTTCAAGGTATTTGAAACCATGCAACATGACCTTTGCACATTTGAATTCACGATCCTCATCCAGAGACTTTGGCGCCGGTAGAGATAAAGTCTTAAAAAGTTCCTCATGAAGACTTTTAATAAGTTGAATGAAACGTTGAGTCATAGCTTCGGAGAACTTTGGCTCTGACGCCGGAACATGTTCTGTGTTTCCTTCTAACATGTAGATGAGTTGAATGACGGTATTCACTTCTTCCGTTAGATACATGTACGTGTGGTTGTTGAAAAAGCCTTCTTCACATAAACACCATAAAATGTTACAATCAATCAGAGGAAGTACTGCTCGAAAGTTCCGTTTCAACATTATAACATCTTCCTCAGTAACAGGTATGGTCTTACTCGATTCAATTTTAGATTTCAGCTGTTTGTCTTCTCCGTCATCGCTTGACATGTCCACTTCTGAATCCTCATTATCGCTTGACATGTCCAATTCTGAATCCTCATCATCATCACTCACTTCGTTTTCCTCATAATGTGCTAGATGTGCTTTTAACTTTGCACTTAGTTGTGAGTTGTCACCATTGATAAGTCTATTCGCAACCCAGAACGGGTAGTCAGACCCCTCAGGATCTGGCATTTCTTGCTGCACTGCAGCGACATCTGATGGTGCATTTAATGCTTCCTCCTGAGGCATTGCTTGTTGCACTGTAGCGACATCTGATGGTGCATTTAACGCTTCCTCCTGAGGCATTGCTTGTTGCACTGTAGCGACATCTGATGGTGCATTTAACGCTTCCTCCTGAGGCATTGCTTGTTGCACTGTAGCGACATCCGATGGTGCATTTAACGCTCCCTCCTGAGGCATTGCTTGTTGCACTGTAGCGACATCTGGCAGAGCAACTAACGCTTCCTTCAAAGCTGTTTCAACGTCTTCAAAGAACGCATCTATCTCTTCCAACGATAATAATGTATCATCAAAAGTAACTGTTTCAAAGTCATCCATGTCTATGTTGATAGCTGGTGTGTCTGACGATGCCTAAGCCTCGAGACACTACACTTATATACGATTTTATCATGCTGAATCAACGATTTCATCATGCTGATTCAGCACAATTTTTTTTTTTTTTAGTTTGTTCTCCTGGGGGGGGGGGGGTCGGTACATAGTATGCCCCGGGGGGGGGGGGGGTCGGTACATAGTATGCCCCGGGGGGGGGTCGGTACATAGTATGCCCCGGGGGGGGGGGGGGTCGGTACATAGTATGTCCTAGTGATGTCGGTACATAGTCTGTCCCGGGGGGGGGGGGGGGTCGGTACATAGTATGCACTAGGGGGGGGGGGGGTCGGTACATAGTATGCACTAGGGGGGGGTCGGTAAATATTATGCACTGGGGGGGTGACGTCATTTTTGCAATGATGTCATTTTACTATATATATATATATAGGTGTGCTCTCTTCACAACTTCCACAGAATACCATCATGGAGTGCTGTTTCGCTTCAGAGAATTCGTTAGTTATCCGAGACATTACAAAGGTGGATTTAATGTACCACCCTACAGCGCATGAAGCGGTGCGAGAATTCTTCTTACAGCTGTTTCCAGATCCGGCTCGTGCTGTCGCCATCGCTATGCCAGTTCTACTCAACAGGGATGTTATGATTGGGAAGCGGCTTAGTGATATTGAACAGGGCAGATACCAAGAGGCGTACATCAGATCAGTCGTCCTGGGGGAAGCAACACCATCCCATTTAGAAGAGGAGGAATACCCGGCCTGGGCTGGATACTTTATGCTTCAACACATCAATCTATGTCGCGGGTGTGGCTGTCTGATAGGTGCAGACAAGGTCATTGCTGCCGCTTGCGGTCATCAAGCATGTATATCTTGTTCTGTCGCGCGTGCCTATCAGGCAGCCTTACGGCATGAGTATCTCCTCAAGTGTTTAAGCTGTGGGACAAAGACGAATCACTTCATATTTAATGGTCAGCAGATGACTCAGTGCGGCAGGCGATATCAAAATGTTATCACCTTTTGCTGAACAGCACTAACAGTGAGGAGTTTCAACTCCAGGCTGCTCTTTTCAGAGCGGCCGCCACTTATTACAAAATAAGCAAAACAATTTATCATGGTGTTGGTATATGTGTGTATGCATGAGAGTGTGGGAAATGGGAAAAAAAAAAGTTATCGTCTGTCCGTCTGTCCGTCTGACCGTCTGTCTACCATCTGCCGATTCTGCAGCAGAACCAACGTTGGTTCTGCTGCAATGCAAAACATTGGTTCTGCAGCAGAACCAAACGTTGGTTCTACCGCACTTGCGGTAGAACCAACGTTGGTTCTACCGCGAGTGCGGTAGAACCAACGTTTTCATACTACTTGCAAGTAATAACACATAAACATAATAAAAGGAGAATGAATACAGTGTAATAACTTACGTTTTTGTGTTTGAGGATTTCTTGTGCTATGGCTTTCAAACCATAGTATGCCGCATAGTGTAAAGCTGTAAAACCTTGTTTATTTCTCCTTGAGGCATTGTTGACTGCGAACTGTAACACGCGCGATAGTACGTATTATTAACTTGTTATAATCCTCACAAAAATAAAGGAATAAAACGCCTGTTGAAACTGAATAATAACAGAATAACATATGTTAATAATTAATATTAAGAATAAAGTATACATGTATCAATTCCGAAGTACATTATGCATCAAAAGTTTACTTTGTGATGTTGTCTTTTCTCAATTACACAAAATGCATATGTCAGAAATTTACAAAATTTTAGAAATACGTGCAATCATGAAATAACTTTGCTCTCAGGGGTCATAATGCTAGAACACTAATGTATCAAAAAAGGATTAAAACCATAAAAACCTCATCATCTTCCAATAGGCGCCGTACTTCTCTAACATCACGTCTCTGTGTTGCTTGAATCAGTGTCTCATTGGCTTTTTCATCATACTCATTACAACCTTGTGAATTCGAATTCATACGCGCCTCATCGTTTGTTGTAGACACGCGACTAGCTTCTGTATGCGCATGTGTGTCGCTGTGTTGTGTAGACACATCGCTAGAGTGTGGATGCACATGCGCATTAACAGCTTTTGCATTCTGACATGTCATATGCCTTCCCGTGGTTGCATCCTCACTGCACTTTGTGTAATGCTGAAGTTAATGCAATCTTAACAATTTATGCATAAATATTTATAACTGGCCTTTCTGTTTAGACTTCTTACAAGGATGTGTCTAGCAAAAATACAAATAAACGCTGTTAAAATGCAAATTTAAAATCAAACAGAACAGACAGCTTCATTGTAAGGATCTGACTTTCAGGAAAAATAAAAACCTCGATGGTTTTTTTTTCATTTGTTATTTTCTTAAAAGCAGGTATTCTGCAACATAGGTCGATACTACGTGTACTGTGTTAAAGTGTTTCACCGGAATTTGCATAAGAATTTATGTTTGAACTGTTAAGATAGTAAACATTTGCAATGGCAAAAAAGTTATCGCTTTTAGAACTTTTAGAATATAACTCTAATGCGTCTCATTTAACAAATACAGAAGAATCACATGTTTACATGTGACATTACCTCGTTGATGTCCATTGGCCTGTAGTTATCCACTTTTAGCAAGCTGCTCCATTTTGACAAAATGACATATGTAATTGTATAACATTAGTTTTCTTGCAGATACACGGAAATGTTATAACACAGGTACAATTCGTAATGATCACAAGGTGAACAACATTGTCAAGGACATTTTTCATTATGCACACATCGCATAGCATTAGCACCCCCACAAGGCTGTATTTGTATTGAACAAGCTGTCTGTTTTTCACCATGCATTATTAACACTTGACAAGCCTTTGGCTTGCAAGAGTTATATGAATTTGTGCAAGCAAAATTCGTCCTTTTTTTTCTTCTTGACACTTTTTCCGATTTTTTGTGTCTTCTGCTTCTCTGACACTATGGGCCCTACGACCATGAAACTTGGGACTTATGAAGAGCTTGATCTGAACATGTTCATGTCACTTTTTATTTTCGTCTTTGATTTCGTTTTCTTTGTTGAAACGCCATGTGAAAAGAGTGTATTTTTTGCAAGTTAATGAGTAGCATTTAAGCCACATCACACACAGTTGCTCAGTGAGCTTTGTGCGAGCTCTCACTGTGTATGCTAGATCAGTCAATAAAACCTTAAGTCAACAGAAACTAAACACTACTCGGCTTATAAGATGTATTCAAGCTGTGTTGTTTGCAATATATTATTCAAGAAATAACCCATTGAAGCCAGTATTTTTGCGTTTTAATTTTTGTCAAGTGTTTAACATTTCGCTAGCGGAATGAGCTTCTAGTTATTCCTTGTGGTTTATTGAACGGCACTGCAAAGCACTGCACTGCAAAGCATTACATAGGCGCTTTCAATTTTGCATAAAACACCGCCTCTTTCCTGTCACAGTTGCAGTACATGTGTAAAGAAAACAGTCGTGTTTTTGCAGGGATTATGGCAAACAACTGTATTTACTGTTTCATTTATATTTTGAAATCTACAAATAATTTTTGATGTCAAAAAATTACTTTTAAACATCAAAATATCAATCATTTTTATGTCTTAAATTTAGAGGTGCAATGCTAGAATGAAACAATGACTGGCAAGTGTAAACAGAATTTTTCTGCTCATATTTTAATGCACAAAAAGAAGCAATTCATGAGCTCAAAAATCATGTTCTTATTATTGAGATCACTAATTCAATTTTTCATATCAAATTTTAATAAGAGCCGTTAAATTTTATATAAATGTGTGCCACCCCTAACCTTTTTAAGTTTGTAAAATTGATCTTTTAATCTCATAAAACCAACTATCACACAATGACTGATAGCAAAATAGAAATTTATGAGATCTGCATTAATTTACTGATGCCTTTTATTATAAATTTGTGCTGGATTTGTGTATGCTATCTTTTCATAGTCTTATGTAATGGTATCGATCGGAGACAATATTTGTACAATATAATACAAATATGGGAACGCAGCATGTAATTAAAATGTTGCGAGCTAGGAGAGTGCATTTGATTTAATGCATTTGGTACTGCAGTAATAAGTATTATTGTTATGACTTAAAACTGCCACAAGTTATGTAGGGTACTTTTGGTGGTTGGTATTTAAACATTATACAAATTTTTTTGTCGCGTTTTGAAAATTGAATATTGAAAACATACTTCCCTTCTCCTTTTCTCCTTTACAAGGTTGCTAATTACTTAACTGTGCAAGCTGTTATCCTATAATGACAGGGTATTACTGGAAAAGTCATCTGAGAATACACAAGTATCTGAATCAGTTTTAGCTATATGTATTTTAGCGTTTCATCTTGGCACATAATACACAGTATATAACACAATCCCTGGCACACAGCACACAACATAACGCTAAATGTTATCAGATATTTTTTGTAAAGGATGTGATGCTAAAATTAGAATTTTTATTATTTAATTTATGTTCGCAAGAATCTGGGGTTAGCGTGCAGCTTTAAGAGTTAATTTAAATGGATGGCAAGGTCGGATATGATAATGAGAAACCACATAAGAAAATTTCATCCACGGGTAAGTCATAAAGTTCTGTACAGGAGTCTTTTTTGGGTGGTTGTTGCTTCTTTCGGATCAAGCTGTGTATTTCACATGGCAATCAACATGTCTCTGATGTCCTTCAACCATTTGTATTAAAAGATTAGCTCCGCCAATTTTATGTATTGGACTACATGACTCAAAAACGTCCCCAAAACGTTTGTAATTTTGTCCTATAGGTGGATATTTATAGAGAGTGGTAATTTAATTTTTACCTTGTTTATGATCTATTAGAGTTCAATAGATGAAGTAACAATACGTGGTATTATGTTACAAGTTTCCACAACTACTGATAAAGCGTCCAAGCAATGTCAGAACTTAGGTGTTGTTGTTCAGTGTGCATTGGGGTTTTCAATATCAATATAATTCTGCACGGATAGATGAGTGTGTGGTGGAAAAAATAGAATAATACTAACATCAGGGAAGTACGACAACAGGTTCAATACGATGAGGTATTTATAATTTTGATGCAGCAAAAATATATTAGAATTCTTGTATAATAGCTATGATTACTATTTGTAAATATTTTTAAATGGAATAAATGATAAATAAAAACACATTTATATGAATAAATTTAATATTCTTGCACACAAAGCATATTTGAAATTTAAATCATTCAGCAGGCTTAAACTAACAACAACAATTTTTATATTATTGCTAATACTGACAGCATCAGTATAAAACAGCAGTTTTGCTGCATTCCTTGTGAAGATCAACAACAAAAGTTAATAATTATCTTTGACGAGTTACATTATGCTGTCAAGAAAACTTCGACAAAATTAAGCACTGGTTTAAATATATAAAACAATTGCAAAAGTATGATAGATAATAATAAGCCATTCTAAAGCCGTTAGTATGATTTTTATTGATATCTAAAGAGTTCACATAAGAATATAGAGAAAGTGACGACATTTATTAAACTCTGCATTTCCTTATATTACAACTATGTTTATTACATTATTTTGAACAAATCCTATTGTTCAATGCGATATTGATGTTCGGATTTTACACCTCTACATCAAGCAGCTCAACATTGATGTTCGGACTAAACTGGGTTTTACAACTCTACATCAAGTGGCTCAAGAAGGACATTTAGATGCATTATAGAATGCAGAATAACGTATTAGAATATTCAATAGACGGTGCAGGATGTCGTTTTTTAAATATTTATTTTCACTAATGATAGTATTTTCTGCATAAAAGATGAATGTATGCAAGTGCACAATGTAGACTTGATGGCATAAACTATTATAAATTTTGGCATAGTAGAAAGATGTACACAAAATGCAAATCTCAATAAAAATTTTAAAAGCAGGTGAAATCCATGCATGGCTATATATTTTTATTTCATTTTGTTTATAAATGCAGTTTGTAAAAGAGGCTTCATTGCGCTGCACGTAGCCTGTAGTTATGTCCACGCGGACATTGTCGCTTTGCTCATTAATATGGTCAGTATCCTCTTACATTATTACTTCATTAATTTGGCTAGTGCATTTTACTCCATGAAACTGTTGAGTGCATTATAAGGTCTTCAAATTCATCAGTGTGTTATTACATGGTAAAATAAACAATTTTGAAACAATTACCATGATTGACTTTTAAGTGCGGTGACATTATGAGACTGCGTTCAGGGCTGACTGATATAGATCTTATATTATTGCACAAGTGTAGAGTAAGGTGTTGTGCTTATTTTGCGCAGAATTTGGATAATAATAACCCAGCGATTATGGCAATACCCCACTTCATTCGGCAAATTCCTCTTTTTAAAGCCATTATGTACATAATAATGTATGCGTTCATTCTTATATGCATATAATTAAACATATGGATAAAATGATTACTCAAGTTGAAAACATGGTTAACTTACCGTGACTCAATCACTATACTTTTCTTAAGAGTGCTACAAACGCTTCGGTGTTACTCTGTTGTAAAGAGCTGCGCAATCTTCCTATTCTACCGTGATCAAATTACTTTTAGAGCATCCAAATTTCCAATATATATATATATATATATATATATATATATATATATATATATATATATATATATATATATATATATATATATATATATATATATATATATATATATATATATATATATATATATAGTTATTTTTATTATGTTCGTTTACTTTTTGCTTGTCAAAAGTTTTTACAAATAACTTGATATATGGCCTTTTAAAGTCAGAATATGTTGTGGGAAGGTCAGATATGTTGTGTTCAGGTCAAAGGTACAAATAAGCTATTAGGGCCAGGAATAAGCTCGCTGTCGTTCGGGATAAGCTACGTGTTGCCCTAGACGAGATTGAGCTGGCTCGGGATAAGCTATCCGTGCCCCAGGACACGCTATCTTTGCAAGTACCGTTTCCTGAGATGAAAAGTACTTTTCACATTCTTTTGCAAGTGTTTGTATTCGTATTGCATTGTCTGTCTCGCTGACTGCTTCGTCGTCAAACAAATTGCCACCATTTGTGAGCCGCCTCATTTTGATTATGTCCTCGTTTTCGTCCTGCGTCGGATATTTACAGTTACAGTGCTTGCAATCATGCAGCTCATGGACATTATCTCGCAGCCAGGACCGCATTTGAATTACAAGTGCCAGTTGTATTTCTCTCTTTCGGCAACATGCTGTATCCTTTTTACAGCTGTAACAATCGATTAATAAATTATACGGGTGTGAACTGTGCCAGGCAGGAAGCTTCCTCTGTCTGAGTGTTGTTTCTAGCAATTGATATATTCTATCAGCCCAAATAAGTTTACAGTGATGCAATAATGACATACGGCCTTTAGTCATGTTTTCTTTATCAATTGTTATATATTTCAACATTTGTAGAAGAAGCAACAGACAATTTTTCAGCATATATGATGTAACGTATTCGTCAATGCGGAGATTTTCTACAATATTATGCACATTGAAATCCAAACCAGGCCTGCACACAAGGGCTAGTCGTACGGCTTTCACTGTTATAAGGCCATTCCTGACTGGCTCTGGTAAATTACAGATAATAGTTTTTTCAGATTCACTGAAGCACCTAAGAAATTTGTTATTAGAGATGCCCTGACGTGATGTTTTGGCAATCCATACTTCTTTTTTCATTGATACTCCAAGTGGTAGTGATTTCCTAGTTAGTTGTAAAAAAGCAGGCACAATATCCACATTAATAACTAAGCCATCAAAGGAATTTCCGCTCCATCGTAGTCTTAGTCGTGATATTTTGTTCATGTATTGGAAAAGGCATTCAGTGATTCCTGTATTATTCACGCCTCTCAAAAATTTCGAGTTTAATTTGTGACAGTACCATGCTATAAACAAGTAGAACTCTTTCGCGACTTTGACGGCGTCAAGGCAACTGGTTCCACTTTCACAGTGCTTTTTCCATGAATGGCTGGTATAAATATTCGAATATGAGGGGAACCTGTCTGAAACCGAAGAAATATTTTCTTTTGTTTTAGTCAAGGATTTAAGGTTTTAAAATTGATCGATGATTACTCTAACATTTAAAATGTATTAACAAAAAAAAAAACTGAAATCCGCCTTCCTCTAATTTACAATTTACTTTAAGAATATTTGTTTTTATTAAAGTCTCTGTTGCAATATGACCAAATACAAATAGCTGTGACGCCACTAAATTGGTCAAGCAAACACTTGTGCTTTTCGGTGTATTTTGAAATGGGAAAGTGAATATTGTTTCCCTTATTCTTTGATGTGCTTAAGGGATTTTTTCTATGACGTTTTTAAGTGGACAAGTGGGTATAGCACTCACAACTTACATTTCCTTAACATCCTTTAAGGAGTTTTGATTAAAAATTTAAAAAAAAGTGGCTGAAAGTGTATCTAAAGCAGAAGCAAAACCTGGTTGTGTCCTCCTAGTCCCTGAAGATACCACCTGTTGATATTGACAACTCATTTCCAATTTGTCTCTTTTAGCTTAGGTAATTATGATTTCATGAATGTTTTCATTATAATACTGTAATTAGCAACGAAGTAATCTTTGCAGTGGTTTGACATAGGATAGAGAGAAAAAAACAATAAAGGATCTGGAGACAAAACGTAGACAAATCTATTCGCCAAAATTTCGGATAAATCTACGTGTTAAATTCTCACTTACATTTACCAATTAAATTCCCGTGGGAAGATTTATGTCGGAATATTATCGTTGATCCTTTTAAGGGTAGGTTTGTTGGCCAGAGACTGGTGCATGAATTTCAAGAAGTTTGGCCCGAATTTTTCTACATCATGTTTCGGAGCAGACCAACCTCCCAAGTTATATAATATTTTGAATATAATTCAGGTTTTGAAGAAGCAATCCATTAAAAGTCTTGACTCTAAATATAGACAAACATTCCATTGATTGCATGGTAACACTTAAACTAGAAATATTGCAATATTAAAACACATTCTAGCAACAAGAATTTTGACCTGTATCCACTGTGGGCATTAGCCTGAAAACAGTTTCACCCCTGGCTAAAGCTCCCTGGGATCAAATCTTTAGTTAGACCATAAAGTTTAGCCAAAAACTTGAAATATGTTGCATTTTGCAATATTTCAAGCAATAGGAACAAAAAGACAACGGCCCTTACAGGAAATTTCTTTAGATGGGAATTATTCCCTTTCTGTGCCTTTATTCTGGGAAACACACTGATAATGGTTTTGTGGAGTTAGTCGCATTTCAATGCATTTGCGGAAAGGTTAATATTCACTAGCCCACGTCAAGCTTCTGTCAACGACCTGGCCAAAGTTGTCGAAGATTTGATCAAGAACATTTCAGTTAAAAGTTCAATTTAAAGACAAGGGTGGCGTAGACTGTGGTTTACCATAGTTAATAAATTAACAAAGATTTCATAAAGTGAGATCTTTTCTGTGTGGGGCACAAAAACGATTTGTCTAGAATACGGTTAATACATTTCAGGAAAATTTCAGGTAGTGCCTTTCTATTTATTTTGTTGTTTTTATTTGATTTAAACCATACCTGTACGGAAATCCTTGAATTTGAAGGTGCAGACATAGTCAAACTCGTCAGGTAGGAAACATTTGGTTTGGTCACACATGCTACCGCCTGAAACAAAGTCAAACTCCATGTAGGCATACTCTGAATTCAATAATGCTCTACGCATGCCGCGAAAGAAATTATCGATGGCTCTTTTGATGTCATTTATTTCAGTTTGGTAATTTGTATCAATGAGAAAATGTTGACTATTTTTAACTGCATGAACTCCGCTCTCAGAATGCAAAGTGTACGTGTCGGTATGCATCCTTATTGTTGAAGCGCTTTGATTCTTTAAAAACCTCCAGTCTGAGCTTTTGACTGAGGAGTGTATATTTGCTACTCTTCCACTGCAAAGTATCGGGTCTAAGCATGCTAAAATTTTTGTGTCGCAGCCATAACGAGACCCCATTTCTGTTGGTGTTAGATTGTTCCAGGACCTAGTAAGGTCTGGATTTTGTTCCATTCCTAATTTAACTTTCTTTTCAGAGTTTCGTTGAATTACAACATGCATCGTTGTCTCGTCATTATCGAGTGAGTCATTGATATTTCCCCCACATTCAAGCAGTCTATGAAACACTGATGGACATGCGAAAGTTCCCGCTAGTGCCATTGTTCGCCCTGAAGCTACGAGCAGACTATGTTTTTCTACAAGCAAATTCAGAATTTTCCACCCAGTTTCACACAATTCAATATCATAGGAAAAATAAGTTGTATTCAGTATAAAAATATCCAACGCACTAAGTTTGCCGCGCTTTAACGTTTGAACACAGGATGCAATGTTGGGATGTTCCAATACTTTCTCTACGGCTTCTATATCAATGTCGTCCTCACCGAGGAGCTTGTGTAGCACAGTGTTCCCATACCTGTCCCCAACACTGATGTCAAGTGTCTCCTGCTCAAGCAGCAGCAGCCTAGATTTACCATAAGCATTATGGACTGCAGTCTCATTGTTTCCATCCCTTTGGTTTATTTGTATGTCCTTTCTATGTTCCAGCATGAGCTTCATCAGCTGATAATGCGTGTCGTTCTCGCTGTATACCATGTTGGCGGCACACAGCATTAAAGGAGTCCTACCGTCTTTCAAACTAGAATTTATATCACACTCAGGATCTCTTATTAATTGCTCAGCTTTAGATTTCCACTTGTTACTCAAACCGCTTGATGTCAGTATTGACAACAGCGCTGTGCTGAGACTAACCTCGAGTGTCGTCTGTTCAAGCAGCAGCAGTGCCACTTCACCATGGGCATGATGGATTGCAGTCTCGTTGTTTTTATCTCGTAGATTTATTTGTATGTCCTTTCTATACTCCAATATGAGCTCCATAAGTCTAATGTTTCCCAACTTTGCACACAGCATTAAAGGCGTCCTGTTGTCTTTATCCCTGGCATTGATATCACACCCAGGATTTCTTATCAATTCCTCAACTTTAGAATACCATTTGTCACTCAGTGAGACTGAGTTCAGTAATAACAGCAGTGCTGTGGTGAGACTAATGTCAAGTGTCTCCTGCTCAATTAGCAGCACTACGGATTCTCCTCCAGCATGATAGATTGCAGTTTTATTGTTTTTATCCCTAAGGTTTATTTGTATGTCTTTTCTATGCTCCAGCATGAGCTCCATCAGCTTGTAAAATTTGTCATCCTTCTTGAATGCCCCCCTGGCACACAGCATTAAAGGTGTCCTGCCGACTTCATCTCTGCAATTTAAGTCACATTCAGGATTTCTTATTAATTCCTCTGCTTTGGAATACCATTTGTCATTCAAAACGGCTGATTTCAGTATTAAAATTAGCGCTGTGCTGAGACTAATGTCAAGTGTCTTCTGTTCAAGAAGCAGCAGTGCCGATTTACCGTGGGCCTGAATGATTGCAGTCTCATTGTTTTTATCCTTAAGGTTTATTTGAATGTCCTTTCTATGCTTCAGCATGTGCTCGAGCAGCTTGTAATGTTTGCCATCCTTCTTCCGATTTCGCCGGGCACACACCATTACAGGTGTCCTGCCTTCCCTATCCCTAGCATTTATATCACACTCGGAGTTTGTTATTAATTCCTTAGCTTTAGAATAGCATTTGAAACTCATTGATCCTAATTTCAGTATTGACATCAGGGCTGTGCTGAGACTAAGTTCAAGTGTCTTCTCTTTGAGTGCCAGCAGTAGCCATTCACCATAAGCTTGATGGATTGCAGTCTTGTAGTTTTCATCCCTATGTTTAATTTGTATGCCCTGTCTATGCTTCAGCATGTGCTCGAACAGCTTGTAATTCTTCTCATCATTCTTTCGTGCTCGCCGCGCACACAACATTAAAGGTGTCTCGACGTCTTCATCCTTTGCATTTATTTCACATACAGGACTTCTGATTAAATCATCAGCTTCAGAACAAGCGTGGTCACTCATGTCTGAGTGATACTTGTCCACCAATTCAAGTAACTTTTTTCTCGCCTGAGGATCAAAGTCGCCCATTTTTATGTAGTGTGTTATTCCTTTCTAATGATAATATGAACAAGGTCATTCGTGTATCCGAGTTTTTATTTCAAACCCTGCTAATCATTCTTTGATATCCTTTACTTATTTTGGCTTTAGCAATGACGTTCCTAAGCAGAGTCCGGTCAGGGCATAACAAGGTACAGGAATGAAGTAGCTTATTTCACCTTTAGCGTCTTTAAGGGGCGTGCATCTTGTCAGGTTAGCGTCACCGAGTCCATCTGTGATATGGAAATACACAATTAATTTCCTGTATTACAAACAAAAGCTAAAGTGGCTTCGTTGAAATATTATACTATTGTGAATTGCCTTCATTATGTAATAATAAGGGTGTTCCCCCTTCCCCTATCTCCCGTAAAAACACCCCTATTATTTGTATGCAGTGTTTAAAAATATAAGGAACATGCATGCAATTCTTTAGCGGAAGAGAACACGTTTTTATTCACAACAGAAAATTGCACACTTATTTGTCCTTTGTTAAACAATCTTATTTAAGCGACGCATTGCAACACACGCCATATGCACGTGAACCCAGAATTAAATTTGAGGGGGAGGGGGTGTTGATAGTACATTTTGCAGCAAAATTAATCTTTTAATAATTTAAGTGGCACGTATACGCATAAGATAAAAAAAAAACACTTCACAGATTATAACACCTGATATATCCGGTAATGCAAGAAAAGTTCCCATTCTAGAAGCCACTGTCAACGGCGCACCGACAGAAGCACTCCCTGCACATGTTCACTCCACACGCCACCAACTCTCTTAACCCCCTTCACACCGAACAAAAAGTTTTGCTCACTGGCCTTCTAGGTACAAGCATTGAATAACTGCCTGCGCATATTTGGCCTGTATTTGTGGATTATGCCCTGCTTGTTGCCGCACACGTGAAATAAAATAACAAAATGACTAGAAAAATGAGACCTTAAGAGATATGAGAAGCTTTGTCTTAAAGCCCTGGAACTAAAATATCAAGGTTCAGAGCAGAGATCAACACATAGAGAATAAACTACTTAACAAACGCATCTGTCATGTTCGCAAAATCGTACGTTTCAGCTGTTTTACAAAAGCGACTTACTCAAAAATACTGCTTCAATAAATCGGTCCCTGTCAGAATAGGTTACAGTTAATTGTCCAACATCGGACACTCCACAATCCACCCATATCCCGCCACATCCACGAAGATATTATTTTTTTACTTTTACATTCCAGAAATTTTAATCTAATTACTGATAATATTTGGCCAATCGCCAAAATTCCGGTGCAGGAAAATCTGAGTTTAAAATATGTAACAGCAAAGATGATCCTGGAAGATTAATTCATCAAATAATTTTTGTATGGATCACGCAATTTCTTGGATGATTCACTCAATGTTCAATGGTTGTACGATTATCTTAAGTCAGCCATATTTTTAATTTTATTTGGTGGGGGAGGACGATACCGTATTTTATACGTTAAGAAAAACAATGTTACATTGCTTAAGCAGTTATCCTTCTAGTTGCAATTTATTTGGAAAGGAAGTAAACAATTGGTGACCTGATTGACTATAGTTAAGCTGTGCTTGGATTTTAATGACAAGTTGTGACATTGCAATTTTTGCTCTTTTTTCTGTGTAGACCCAGAATTTTTGCAGCTTGGTAAAAAGTCGTTAATTGTCAAAGGACGTTTTTGGTGAGTACTAGTCAATTGTCCTGCTCCCGTACGAACCTGGTTACTAAGTGACTTGGTTAAAATATTTCTAGTCTAAACGGTCTATGTTTAAATACTTAAAATTAGCCCCACCCCCACCCCCTTCCCCCCAAAAAAAACGGCAAAAACCTATTTTGACTTGGACCCAATGAATGACGTCAGGGCGCAATGCAAAAATCGATTGGCCATGGCTAACTGACAGCTCTTTTTATTTATTTAGTTTTGTTGGCATACTACAGTATTGTATATATATTTTCAAAGATAATTTATACCGATTCCAAAAACAAAAATCGCCGCGTGGCCTTCCGAAGCATTAGAAACGTGTCATGTCAAGATGATTCAACCTAAACTGTAGCATAACATTAATTTATTTTTCTTCCCTTTTTACAAACACTTATACTGTATTCACTTTATTTATGCTCATTTCTGACCTCTCTTGCAAACAAGAAAAGGGTATCATGAAAGAAAGGTAACATGCAGGAATAGTATTTAGGAGACTGAGTCGAAACTGTTTTGAGGAATAGAGATCAATTTGCGAGCGCAAAACTAAAACCCTAGCTCCCATCCCATAGGAGGGGATAATAAATATTTCATCATTTTTTAAAGGAGGAACGTTTTGCAGCCTTTATAATTACAGCCAAGCCCCATAAACAGTTTCATGGTTAACATATTATTTATTTAGTTATGTAGCATTTTGGTGGTTAGGGGGTCTAGCTGGACAGGTGAATGACGTTAGTGATGCCGTGTCTGTGGCTGTGCAGGTACGAGGTGGGCGAATTTAGTTCTGGAGCGTAAGAGCGGTGTAATGAGATTCAGCTGCACAGGTGAATAACGTTACTGATACCTTTTCTGTGGACGAAGAAGAGGTACTGGCCTGGAGACATGTCTAACATCACTAACGATTTTTCGTAGCGGAACAGGTAAGAGTTGGATGAGTTCAGCTCTGGTGCAGAGTTTTTGGGAAGGGGTCTAGAGGGCGTATGGCGCCACACATGCATCCTTTGTATCCACACGAGTTTAAAGAAATGAGTGTCGGGGTCTTTTTTATTGGTGTGTATGTGTGAGGGCTGGGGGGGGGGGGGGCTCTTTGACGTCAAAAGTGTGTTTGCTGTGTCGATTCAGTTACAAGGTAACGTGTCGAGTTGTGAGACTGAGGAAAGGGAACATTGCATATCACAGGTGGAAAACTGAACAAAAAAGGGGGGTAAGCTGAATTCTTGACAAACCTCATTTTGAAGTTTCTTCCCATCGAACTCTTATTAATAACGATGCCAGTTTACACTCTCTCATATCCAAGTTTTATTAACACAGTAATTACGTCATCCCCAACCCCACCGCCCCATCCCAATTTTTGGCTATGATTTGAATAACAGAGGGTTTCATACCTTTTATAAATTCACACTGTAGAATCCAATCATTTTAAATGAACAAAAACTTTGTACCTTTCATAATTACACACTGTGACATCCAATCACTTTCTAGAAAGCCGTTTATATGTCGACCATTCAAGAGTTTGTGTTTTTGTATGATAACAAACAATCCCTCACTTACAGAAACGTGGCTATGTGTTGGTACCGCAAAACAAGTAAAAACGAAATACGTCAGAAAAGCTGAAGTGTCTTACACTCTCCTAAAATATTATCCCAAAGTGACATTAAGCATTATTAACAAAATATTATATAGAATATATTATCATTAAATATAACTGATTTTTATATCTGTGTTGAAATATCTGAAATATCTAGTAGTATCTAATATCTGCATTGGAATGTCATTTATCTCACATATTAGTAATTACTTATAGTGTGGTTGCTTTCCGCAAGCCTTGTTTGTCAACCAATGACGTCTAAACGACCTATGTGTTATCATTATTCAGCACAAGTCAATACCATGCACACACACACACACACACACAGAATAAGTTCTAGGTTCTAGTTCAAGGTTCTAACAATATGGAATATTGACTATGGTTTATACTTAACGCAGACAAAAAGGCAGAGCGATAATCAGTATCAATGATATGCGTTCTTTGAAAACAGTTCTAGTGCCAGCGGGGGAGGGGGTCACGTTGAGCCAGAGCCACTTGAAAAATGTAAGATGTGCACCTTTGAAACTGCACCTTTCCCAACTGACAAAAACAAACCGTTCATTTCAGTAAGTTCAATTCTGGTATATCTTGCCCTAACATGTGACCCCGTCTCTCCCAGACTGTCTACCAATACGAAAAGGTCTGGTGCTGCCACTGCATGACGACAACTAAATATTTGCGTCTTTCTTGAAAGTACAAGCATGTACATTGTAGATGAGAGAATCAAATGTCTGAGAACCTTGGTAAGCAAAAAAAGGAATCTCAAGCAAAAAAATAAGGGATGAAAATAATCAATAAATCCTAATTAATTAATTAAACGTTTCAATGTTTAACGAATTTGAGTCCTTCCATATTTTATTTTTTTTTTTAAACAGATTTTTATATTAAAAATCTTTTGTTTTTTTTTGTTTTTTGTTTTTGTTTTTCCCCTTTATTTTCTTTATTAATATACAATATACAATACATAGTCAAACTTGCATACATTAATTACATACATGCATATCATAACACTAAGTTTAAATTACCGCTAATTTTGTCCATTTAGAAAGTTTTTTATATGAATAGTAAAATACGCCGAAATGAATAGAAAACTCTCTGCCCTGCCCCTTTATGTTTCTAGGCTCTCACTAGCACCTATAACATCTCTCAGAAATACTGCTGAATAAAACGTTCACTTTTATGGCATAGTAGTGCATAATTTCCCCATTTTTTATTGAAATTTTTCACCGAAAGCAATTGCTTATCAACATGTATTCGTTTGTATATTTCATTCAGGATGACGAAGGGCGACACAAATTTGTTGTATCTGCGCATTATGCAAATGTAGTTTTTATTACCATAAGCATTAGATTCAGGGCTGATTTATCGAACACCAAAGATAAACTCCATAGGTGATATTACAATATTTTCTATAGGGTTTATTGTATCACAGATTTCTCGAATCAACTCTTTCGTTGTGGGACAATCAATTAATGTATGTATTAGTGTATCTCTTGTTAGATAACACAAATTACATGTATCGTCTTCCTTTATTTTATACTTTACTAAATTCGAGCAGCAATTGCATCGTGCATCGAGCTGCAATTACATCGTGTATAATTTTAAGTTGTAACGCGAGCAATTTTGGTTCTTTTACCGATCTTCTATGAGTGTTAAACTTCTATATGCCACATCTTCTTGTACATTTAATTCATCACGCCACTTTATGATGGTTGCGGGCGGGGATTTAATAAGATTGATGAAATCCCAATAGAAGTCCCTGCTTTTCGTGTTAGCCAAATTAACCCTTTTGCCACTTTTTAGCCTAAAATTGTGGCTGTTGAAGTTGATACTGGGTCTGGGACTGGTTAAGGCATTCCTTGTCAATGGGTGTTTTTATCGCATTTCTAACAACACTGACCACTCCCATGTATCTAAGAAAGTTTACTCGTATATTGAATTTAGAAGAAGAGGCTTCAAAATACAACCAGGTGCCGTCATCTTTTAACAGATCTTGTATGAACACCACACATTTTTCATACCACTGTTTAATAAATAGGCTTTGTTGACCCACGACAATGAATTGATTGTTCCACAGCACATATTCCGAGTTTTGATGGCGAATTATTTCAGTTGCGTATCGAATCATATTTTTATACAAGGCCGGAATCTTAGGGAGACTATCGATATGATAATTACACCTTAGGAGGAAGAAAAGTCCTCCCATGGGTTCGAAATATTGATGGGCAGTGTCCGTCCATCCAACACCTGTAATGATTCGCCCCAGCCAAGGCATTCTCAGAGCCTTCACTGTGCATTCTACATCTACCGCTCTGAGCCCCCTCATTGTACTGTCGAATAAACACCGTGTGTTTTACTTTCGGGGGTTTAGATTTCCACAGAAAGGAGTTTATCGCTTGTTGTACCTGTTTCTTTATTTCAGTATTAGCTTCGACAACAGAGAATGTATGCACAAATTTTGACACGCCGAACGTTTTTGTAACTAGGAGTTCCCTCAAGATTTCATCTTTCATATTTTTATTGTACCGTTTCCGACCAAACGGTATATAACGTAATGTAATTTTGGCTGACTTAGATTAGATCCATGTTGTTACAATATAAACAACAACTCAATCAATGTTGATACAAACGTTCTTTGCTTGGGGGAAGAAGGATGTTTGCGAACAGTTTGTGTTGATTTGGTTAATTTCAGGATGTTTAAGTTCATTTAAATAGCATTATATTGTTTTCCTTTTTACCTATTAAACCACCATTAAACTTTTTTTGCAACTTTTCTACTGTGCCAAAACATTTTGAGCATGTCTCTTTCCTGTTCGAGATACTTACAGTGAAAAAGCTTGCTGTCATGCTGTTCAGATACATTATCCAGCAGCTATCAGTGTACCTTGCCTCACAAGTACCAATTGTATTAGTCCTCTTCTCCATTCGTCTCGTCATCAGACCCAAACACTTTCAAAGTTTGCACAAACTGTCAATGAACCAAGCGGGTTTCCAGGCAAAAAGCTTTTTTATGAGCTCGCTTTTGGATACGTTATACCTTCTATCAGGATAAATATAAGTTTGCAGACATGAGGTTTCTGTCTTTTATTTTTTTCACAAAGTTAACTTGATTAACTGTTATATATTTCAACATCTAAAAAGAGACAACAGACAATTTTCACAGTGTAAAATGTTTTATCCTGAAACAGACAACAGACTAAAGCATTTTTTAAAATATGTTTTTAATCCGGTCCATGACGTGATGCGTTGGCTATCCGAAACACTTCTGTCATAGATGCTAGCGGTGGTAGTCAGTCGTGAAAATTAAAGCACTGTATCCACGTTAATCACTTAGCCGTCAAAGGATTTTCCACGCAGTCGCGGTGTTAGTCTTGAAATTTTGTTCATGTATGAAAACATAATTTCCTTATCCCTTTATTAATCTCTGCTCTTGAGAATTTCGAGTCAAAGTCATGACAGTATGATGCCAAAAAAGAGCTTAATGCTTTAACGACTTTGACGGAAACGAGACCCCTTCAGCCTCTTCCACAGTGCTTACTTTAAGGCCCAGAGCGGATGGCATAAATGAGCTAATCGCCTGAAACCGCCAAAAAAAATTACTGAACCCATAAAAATCAACGGTGTCTGAAAGTGATGAAAAATAATATTTTCTGCTTAAATCATGATTTTAATGTTATATTTTGATTTGATCGATGAATAATTGAGTTGTAAGAGTAAAAAATTCAACAAGATAAACAACGCAGCTTAAATCACCCTAACCTTGATTTGCGATTTACTTGTGTATAAAAAAAACTCACAAAGCTGCTTCAGTCAAGTTACCTATTTTGGTTAACATCCAGTGTATCTGGATTCGGCAAAAAATCCCTTCCTTTTTCAATAAAAGCACAAAATATAATTTATCAGCAAAATACTGTCCTCGTACATAATGGATTTTTTTCAAAGTCCATAAAGGTCCTAGAGAGATCCGCCCTAATTAAAAAGGAGGTCTACAATTTTGCTCGAATATAACACATTGCAATCATTGAAAATGTGGCATCTTTAGTTCTTTATGTAATCTCAATGTCCATTCTTTGATTCGAATAAAACACCTCCGGGGATTCTTTGCATGATCAAAAAAATAATAATCCAACGAATGCCGAATCAAATAAACGCAACGAGCATATTGCAAAAGCGTGACTGTCTGCCAATTCATCTCATTTTCGTCATGCCAGAAACAGACAAAAATTCACAAGCCGTTTATTGTCAAACACAAGTATGTTGTTTGTCAACAAAGAGTCAGCAGTTATTCCGAAGCTTATGCGTTTATTTACTAGAAAAATCCGCAGTGTTCAGATTGCGTTTAAGAATTGAAACGAGATCATATATAAAAATAACAAGTGAGATGCACAATTACTAATTTAGCTCTATAAATCAAAAGATTTGTTAAACCTGCGACAAGAACAAACTGTTATGAGAAAATCTCACGGCCTGACTAGACCCTGATGAATAACACAGGTGATTGTAAAAGTACTGAACGGTTAAGGTTCGGGAGCTGCTATTTCTAAATTGAATTGTCATCCTTAAATAGTGATGAAATTTCTGATCAATTTTCCTTGATATCTGTCATTTTTCGGTGGTGGGAAAACGAATTTTGTTTATAAAGGGATTTAACATGGTTAATATCAAGATAGCAAATAAAAACTGTGGCAGAAGGCGTTTTTGTTTGCTGAAATAATGCATACAATTTTAAGGGCAGACCTGTAAAACCGGTAAAACCACACCCTTAGGGAGACCCGGAAAATTCCGTGATTCTAGCCAGGTCGCCTAAAGTGCCATGGAAAAAATCGATAGACCAACTTTTATCTTTATTTTTTACTACTTAATTTGACAAAAACAAAAATCACACACATTTGCTACAATGTATAGGCAAATAATTTTTTGGCAATTTTTGTCTTTCTAACCTCAAAGCTAAAAATATACAAATGGTCTCTCCCTAAGAGCTACATATAAAAGGCATGGACATATATATATATATCTGTACTTATTATTCCAGTAATTGATTTTGTGCATCAATATTTTAATTTTTCGTATCAATATTTGAAAGTCTATGTTTAAATATTTGATATTTTTATATTAATTTAGGGAATTTTTTATATCAGTATTGGAATTTTTTCCTTTGTTCCTGCTATTATTGCATTTCAGCATTTGAAATTTTTGTATCACTATTTGAAATTTTTATATCAGTTTTCTTCATATTTTTATATCAGCATTTGAAATTTCTTACCTTGCACTAGTTGTAGATTGACACTGGAGCTACTGATGATAGAGGATACACATCTCTGACGATAGCCCTAAGAGAAGCATCTGAACCGTCACTGAGATGTCGCGACTGGCTTTTAAATATGACTAAACTTTTGCCCGAGGTGTTCATATCAACTCTTCCAACAGAAATTTCATAAGAGATATGGGTTTTTGTTCTATTAAAATTGTCGTATGTTTGCTTTAAAATGGCGCAAATAGGAAAACAATTTATGTGATGACATGCCTGGCTTACATCAGGCTATAATTATTGGCTATAATTATTCTGCTAAATGCACTCTGTTTTTACAATATGTAGCTGATGTTAATGTTTTGTTGGACAGCTTAACACCGTCTTGATAAGTCACCAAGCAAACAGACTTATTGACTTATAAGATTCGTCGTATTTATCAATTAAACGTATGGTTTTCACGCTCTAGATATTCCAGATCAGGACAGGTCTAGGTAAACGCAATTGTGACTCTCCACAGTGAGAATAATTAAATAGAAAATGTTAAATTTGCAAAAATAGTATATAAATCAAAAGGTTTTGTCTTTCAGGAATGCCATGTTGTGCTGTTGATTTGGGAATGCAGCAACTCATAGAAGAGAATATCAATTCACTTGTGTAAACGCCTGTTGTCTGTCGTATAAGTACTCCAACATGAAATGAAACGTAATAAATGTTCTGAAATGGATGAGTGCTACTCGTTTGATAAAAATATTCAGCCACGCATGTGGATAATGTGTGCACTGTTTCATGTGAAGAACTTCATAAAAAAGCAAAAAGATATAAAGAACAAGGAGAAGAGGTAAATGAAATATACCCCCCTTAAATATGTTTCAAGGGAAGTCAAATAATCTAGATGAGCTGTGTATGCAGTTTGAACCATAGATTAGGGGAAGTGTGGGTGAAGGCACAAAAATAGCCACAGCAAATGAATTAGACATCTGTGCGTTTGCAAAACTTCAAGACAAAAAAAATTGAAGAAAGTCCCACTAGTAATACGCATGTGCGTATGAAAGTAAAATACACTCATCCATTGCGAAAAACAACTACTAAAATAGATTTGGTGATACTTCTACGTTCGTAAAAGTATGTTATTTATCTTTCATGTCCTCAGTAGCAACATTGCGAAATATTATGAAGAAAGATTTGGTTACTTATACCTTCCAAAAAACATCTTTAAACGCCATGATAAAATAATGTACATCAAGCATATTTGACGGGGAAAGTTTTTCAGAGATTAAGTAATTAAAATAGATGTTGTTATATATTATAGTGGATTTCAATTAAATAAAGGAATGTCCTTCAGTTCTAGCAACACTTTCCATCTTGTAGCTGTAAATGGAAAGGGCACGTAGGAGGAAATATCACTATGCCTGTGTCCTTTTCCGACTGCACGCAAGATGAAATAAGAAAACTTCCTCACAAATATCGGAGAGGGTTACGTTTGTTCTCGCAAAGGCGTGCCGGGATGTACGTGTGTGTGTCGCTCTAGCTCCCAACTGCCCATCACGGAATTCATCGAGGTTGATGATTTTCCGACACGTTACATTTAAAAAATTTGTTTGTTCTATTTAGTTGAAGAATTTCAAAATGAAAACGACATACTCTGTAATAAATATCAAGGGAACAATGTGCAAGAATCATTTATGCCAAACTGGTTGCGCTATATTCATAGCGAAACAAACCCTCTTTTTTACTCCCGAGAAAAGCAGCTGCAACCTAATTAGATTTTTGCATTCCTTAGAAATGCGTTGGATGATGCCAGACAAAGCCACTTTATAATAGCTTTTGCAAAACATACAATTTAGTTTCTGGATTCTGAATTGTAGATTACATTCCTTTATTTGAGCTTTGTTGTGAAAAAGATAACATGCCACAAAGATTGGACTCGATCTGGAAGAAAAATAGTCTTGTTTCTCATCCTATTTTTTCACTTGATCCGAACGAAAGGCGCTATTTTTCATCGGAAATTCGGCCTGGGTCAACCTTTTTATTGTGGTGACCCGACAATGGTCAACTGTTTTAATCAAACTTTTAAGTGACATAACATTTTTATCCATGCCAGAGCAGGAGGCCCGTACGCAAAAATCTGAGTTATACATTTCTCCTCAATGAGAGTATTTCTTGTACTTTGCCAATATTTCCAGCACTTTTTCTGTTCTCCATGTAAATCGTTCTCACTTCTTATTTCTTACTTATAATGATATTTGAATGTTTGTAAATCGCTCTTATTTTTAGTTCTCGCTTATATTTATAACCGTATAAATCGTACTTGTTTAATATTTTATAGGCATGGCCGGCCGACTTCAGTGACACTGTAGGAGATGACATGAAATGTTATTTTTATCATCTTTGGTGTTTTCATACAAAAGAAATTTTTCATTTGTGTCAGTTTAACTTGTGCAATATTAATACAAAGATGACAATTTCATATACATGCTAAATTTCTGAATAATTAGAAGATTAACTTAAGCCTTCAATGAAAATATACGCGATGAGGAATGAATTTACGTTCTATGTTCCTATAAGCAATATTCAGGAGAAATTTCGGTTGGTTACGATAACGATCACCATACCGTGCATGTGATATGGCTAGCAAACAATGCTTTATAGTTGTAAAGTCATAATGGTTTTGTCCTCAGCATTTGTTTCTTACCCCCCGTCGTATGATATGTTTTTACTGGCATATATTGAAGCTCCTAGGTGATTTCAGGGCTTAAAAGTTCTGGATGGCTGATTCCAATTTTATGATCCAAGGCCTTTTATAACATTCCTGAAATCTTACTTGGTGTGAATGAGCATAAATCAATTGTTATTTCCTTCTCTACTTTGTAGCAATAGTTGAGTGCTTTTGTTTTCATCGGTTTTTAATTCTATGAATGTGTTTATTCGCAACACAGTTTATTCCACTGTCAAACAGTACCAAAGCATTATTTTTAAATTGTATTGTCCTAAGGGCTTACAGAGGCGAACTGAAAAGTTCGCAGACAAAAAAACACACCAACAGTTAGAAAATCATATCATTTCATGTTTTCGACGATAAATGCTATTTTTCTTAACTTTACTAATGGTAAATGACAAATCATAAAATTTCCATGCGGAAGGTTTCGGGGGCACTCACGCTTGAAAACTGGTTACTAAATATTTTAAATGCCCCTAATTAGCTAATTTTTGACGGGTTGCTAGAAAAGTAACTTTTCAAAAGAGGATCGCCTAATGAACATTTATAAAGTGTTTGAACTCTGACCAAAATCGTGGAAGAAGGGCTTTGAAAATTGGCACCGTAAAATGCCCCCTTCATTTGACCAATATTTGGTGAATCACCAGAAAGGTAACTTTTCAAGGAACTGCAGATTAGGGAATATTTATGCAAAATTTATAAGCGTTCCGATTAAACTTTTTGACGAAAAAAAACTATGGAAAACTGGTTACGAAAATATTTTGAATGCTTCTTCCACCCCTTTAGCCAATTTTTGGCGGATCCCCATAAAAGTAACATTTTAAGAGAGAACCACTTAGTAACATGTATGCAAAATTTGAAGGCAATTCGGTCAAAATTGGGAAAAAAACCTTTGGAAAATAGGGTACAAAACAATAAAAATATGTGCTTATCTATTTAATTTTTGGTGGCTCGCCATAAATGTTCAAGAGAGGTCTAAACAATAAACCATATATGAATGAAATTTGCGAGCCAGATCGCTACAGAAAAAAACTCGATCGCCGAAAAACTAATTTCTTCAAGAGAAGAAAGTATGTTAAATATTAATGTGAAATTAGAAGGTAATCCGATCAAAATGTGCAAGAACTTGCGCAAGCGTGTAAACTTGTACAAAACGTTTGGAAAATTGATTGTAAAAATCTTTCAAAATGCTCCGAAACTACAGTCTCAGTGAGACTGGATCCCTGGTGTAAGGTAAATTATATACAGCAAAACCTCCATTACTGAACACCTTTCGATAGTGAACACATTCTATAATGGAGGTGTTATTTTAGTTCCAAATTCCCCAACCATTTTTTTTGTTTGCTTTACGAACGTTTTGGCCCTGAATTCATTTGTAGACCTTATGGCCTGGGCAAACCTTAATAAAGCGTTCAATTAGATTGTCATGCGTCTTTTAGCTTTGGGAGTTTTGGCCTTAAATTCATTTGGGGACCTTGCGGCCGGAAAAACGCTTTAATCAGGAGTATCCGAAGTTTTTTGGAAAGGTTTTGGCTCTAACTTCATTTTCGACAAATTTTGCTTGTGTGACTTTTTGGTGTTTAGCCATAAATTCCACTTGGGACTTAACAACAACGACTTTATGGCCAGATGTCTTATGACAGGGAACATTTTCTCCTGGATTCCACTGGAACGTTTTGGAAGATAAAAAATTGTGGGAAATTAGGTATCTTGAAAATTAGCTAAATTGAAAAATATCACTGTTTAGCCTATTTTTTTGCGTATCACCAAAAAGTAATTGTAATGTCTAAAGAAGACAACAAGATAGTGAGCTATTGAAGGCTCTTCTATTCAATGAGCAAAGGTCGACTGAAACAACATGCAATAACATTAAATCTTGTGTCCGAAACACAGGTTAAACTAATGGACAAAAATCAACAAAATTATTCCACTGATGTAAGGGCATTTCACTTACATGCCGCGAAAAAAGCAAAAATACCAGTACAACAGAATTTGATATTACATAACTGCTCTCACAACATGATTTACATAAAAAGTACAAGACTAATACATTTACCTGCTATCGCTCGCACATGATCCTCAAAGGCACTTGATACTACCGTGAACTAACTTACAACTGAGCCGAAAAATTGGAAAACCACGGATTTTGATACGAAGCCACACATCGCACGTGTAAAATTGTAGGGCAGGGCAAAAAACATTCGACTGTTAATCCTGCACCGAATAAATAAACATGGTCTAAAAAGCCCGTTGGAAAAACTCCAGTACAACATACAAAAACACTTACATTCGTTACATGGCTCCTCAAAATTATAACAAAAAATTTCAACGGTTCGAACATGTGTAAACGGTAAGTACATACAGTATGTCAGAGATAACTAAATTTAACCCCTGAAACAGACAGGTCAATAACGATTTATCCACCTCTTTGGCGCCTATGCCTAACATGACATTTCTAACACCACTGCCCACAGAGAACTTGAGTTTAACAACCCTACCTGAACGCCATGAATTTCGAGGTGCTTGATCTTCTTTGATCAGAACTACATCTCTTATTGTCATGTTATGACGAGACCGAAACCGGTTGACTTGCTTTGCAACATGTGCACATACTCGGAACGCCAGCTACTCCAAAACTGATTAACTAAGCATCGTACTCTTCTCCAGCGCTCTGCTATAAACATTCGACTCGTCATCCAATTGGCTCCCATTCTGAAATAACAGTGCAGCTAAAATATTACACACGGATCTAATCAGGCTTTCCCATACCCTAGACATGTGACTCGCTAAAGACGGGTTGGTTAAATAATAAATACCCCCTCGTTATTCATCGGAAAGTTTTTGACTGCTACACCGTCAATTTACTTTAATGCATCTTTTAACTCGCTTTGCCCGGATAAACTTGGTGCACTGATCGCAACGCCTCGAATAGGAATAAATCAATGCAATGAATTTATGAAAGAACTCGTTGTCAAAGAGTTGACAACTTCCAAATCTACTGCTCTAGAAGCATGGCACGTAAATATATATCCCCAACGCTTCAACTCTTTTCTCTCCGAATGAGAAATGGTCCGAACAGGTTAACCCTACAGAAAATTAAAGCAAGTCTTGGTTGAGAACGAGCAATTGGCAAACTGCCATCTTTTGCTGTTCTGGAGAAGAACGTAGTCGCTTACATGTCACACAATTGAAAACATACTTCGCCATCAAAGGCCTTCAACCAATAATCCAAAAACTATTGGAACGGATTTTGTTTAAGGTAACTCCTTTGCCTTGATGAAGGAACCAGCCTCGGTGGCTTAGTGGTTAGAGTGTCCGCCTCGAGACTGGAAGATCGTGGGTTCAAACCCCGGTCTTATCATACCTAAGACTTTAAATTGGTACTCCTGCTTGCTACCCTGTGAGGCACTCCACATGTAAGGAATAGAAGGAGAGCTGGAATGCCTCATCTCAGTAAAATGTGGCAGGGGGTCCCGACATGACCATAGCGTAGTAGAAAGGGATCTAAAGAACAATACAATATAATATAATTGATGAAGGACCTGCTGATGACAATGAGTAATTATCAGTTTGCTGACGAACGAGTCCTTTGGGACAACGACTGGATGAATATCGCTCTGTGGGAAAGTCGAATGTTGCAATCAACCGACCTGAAGAACGCCGTCCTACAAGAAACAACCAAGCTTGCTCAAAATACTGCGTAACCTGAGAGGTTGCATTTCAGCAATTTCTTCTTGAAAGGTATTGTGTTATATAACCCTCAATATTTCCCTTTCAGCAACAACTAAGTCTTCGGCGGTTACACATTAGACTAGTGAACCTCTGAGCGTACCGCGGGTCAGAACCTTGCTAAATTGCCGTGACCTTAAAGCACGCTTCAAAGCAAGAATAAGAGCGACAATTGATTTTAGACGAATCCAACTCGAAACGTGAGAAGATTTGTGAAGGTCAAATGATTTTGAAGAGACAATGGCACAACAGCACGTCCTTGTCACCTTTTGGTCCTAATCATAAATCTCCAACACTACGGACTCAAAGGGTGGAAGAGCTGGTTTCCATTAGCATTTGGGACAGCAAAACCACCTAGATAGACGATGCTCCTTAACCAAATATATTGGCGAGGCAATATCAACTGTGTTCAATCGACCTGGCACATGATGCCACTGGTCCGTTGTCGTTTGGGAAAGAACATAACACGATTAGAGACGAATATATGTAATCCAAGACCACGTTACTATCACACTAGAAATGATGTTTCATGTTCACATACTCACGTACAGCGTCGAAAAACTTCGCAATCTTTTCCACCAGAACTGCTGCATTCAAATTCAATCTCAAAACAGTGTTAGGACGTATTAGGCTAACTCTGGACTTTAGCAAGGACGCATGTACTACTCCATGACTATCTATTAAACGCAGATAGCTTAGAACACCCGTAGCCTAAGGGCGAGGCATCACAAAGGTTATGCATTTGAACTTGATATACCTTGAAACCCTCTGATTTGACACAAAGCGGCACTTCAATTTCCGACATCTCCGAGAGACTACTCAACTACTGTAGGCACTTCTAACTTCGACGATATCAGCCATCCACAGACAAGCAAAGCCACTGTAAAATACGTTTACCAAAAAGTGTGAAAGGTGAGACGGGTCATAAGTCGAAGCAACTGTAGCGAGTAAACCACGTTGGGCCGTTACTTTGCGGTAACTCTAAACTTGAATACGTCCGACTGGTTGCACCATTCAATACCAAGCACCCGCTTAATGGCTAAGTCTTCGAATCGATGATCAGCTGTGTCTCTACTAAGCCTTTGTTCAGAAGGAAGGGATGACAATACTTGCTTCGAATTTCAGACAAACTTGTGTACTTCAGTTTTACTCTATAAACCGGCAGTACGTTGAATAAGACTGACTGCCTGCTCAGCTGTTGGCAAACTAATTAAGCCAACATAAACGTGATTTCTAAGAAAGTTGCTCACATCCGAACCAGAATGTTTCTCAAAGCCATTTGAAGCTTGACGAAGTCCAAAATTACTACAGAAAGGACTGGATTTGAGACAAAAGCGTGAGCACACATCATATAAACACTTGGCTCTTTAGAAGCGTCACCACTGTCCCACCATAGAAAGTACTTGCAATCCAAATGACTTCTTGGGACTCTATGTCTAAAGCAATGTCTTCCTGTCGGAAACGTAAAAGGACACCCAAAAGAGAATTTGTCAGATCAGGACCTTGCAGCAAACAATCGATGAGAGAATTGCCTTTAAATTTGGCGCTGCTCTCAACTTACCCCCATTAAAAACGAAATAATGAAGCAGATACCAAACTACATCTCCTAACTCAGTCTCTGAAACATCTCAGACATGACAGATGTATTGTTCTCTTATAACTAGCATCGCAATCCAGCTTTGCCTTTAGATGACCGAGTCACTTTTCTGCAAATACACGATTATTCACAAAGTCGTTCTCCTAACAGAAAGGCAACTACATAACATAACGGCTTACATCATCGTGATACATATTTGAGCGCATTGCATCTAGACACTTTCAATCCTCCATCGAGGGACCCGTGCCTTGAGCATCGTCTTTAAAATCCCTTTCTAAAACACTCAGTACATCACGAGAAGATACGATTTCCTTTGTCCTAGTCTGGAAACAAATTTGATTGACGTTGTTTCACTTACAACATACAAAACTATCCTATTAGAAACTCGTACCCCGACGGATAATCCGAACCAAATCACTGGATCATACCAACAATGCGAAAGCCCAGATCTGTATATTGGGCATACTGACGACTTTCCACTCCCTCTCTCGGCATCAGAGCACGGTAGCAGTTATTTTCAAGTAATAGACCAATTTCCGCGTCATCACAGACTGGCACTAACTTATGTGCCATTCTCTTTAGATGGGACCACTTGATGGTCATCGCTTGTGCTCGAATATGAGAGCAATTTGCTGACATAATAGACCTTCAATAAAGCTGAGGCAGCGTCAACGTTTTCAAAGAATCGAACGCTCTGACCATAAGATAACTAACGCGAATACTACAAATCTGTCCGGTAGAATTGTCGACAAAGACAAATATAACTCAGGACCACCTATACCTAAAGACCGGCAAGCATCCTCGAGAATAAATGGTGTGTCGGACTGCGTATCTAGAAGTGCATACGCTATCCACTCTTTCCCTGGGTTATCAATATGAGAAAGATAAACAGGGATAATCATTGAACTCAAGCTACCCCTAGTCAAGCTTGTATGACCTGAATATGAACAGACGTACCCTGTATTTGACTTGTATCATCGCGACCGGAAGCCAAATTACCTTCTGTGAATTCAAAATGGCTCTGTCTTCGTTAAAACATAGGCGCTTGCACATTGAAGTTCGACATTCAAACTTGGGAATGTGAACTTAACTTGTTGCCAAACTTTAGCTCAAATCTATCATGAAGACATTTTGGATGATGTCTCCCACAAGTGTCACACTTCAGTTTGTCTTTACTCTTCTTGCAAATATGCCCAGGCTTTAGGCACCCACGACACAACCGCTTATCAAAAACAAAGCCATTTTTCTGCTGGATATTGGACTTTGCAAACCTTTGACAATCGGCCAACCTCTGGGGTTTTTCACAAAGCAAACAAAACGACTGTTTTTTTTAATTTTAATGACAGTGACATGAGATGTGCCGCCCAAGTTCCCAAATGTTTTGCCAGGTCTTGACATGTCGCACTCGAACCCTTATTTTCTTTTCACCTCCTAACATGGCTAAAGAATTTTTTTTTCAGTTTCCTTTGTAACGAAGCGAACAAATACCAAAGTTTCTACAATCGACCTGATGATCAACTGCAATTCGTTTCCAACTTCGAACCATCCAGCCAGAAAGCTTTTGCAACATTTTTCCATTTTCTCTAGGGTCGTTGAGAAAGCTAAGACTGGAGCAGTAGCCACAGAGGATTTGTACTGTTGCAAGTATTCCAAATAGTTTCTAAGAGCGGAGTAATCTCGACTCGAAAGCTTTGACAACACTTCTAACTTATCGCACGTACTATCACCTAAACCGCGCTGTTCCCATATCGACGATCGTGTCTGGAAAGTCATCATTGAATGCCTAAATATTGCTTAAAAACAGATAGTATTCTACACAGCTCTTGTCTCATCACCTAAATTTGAGGTAGTGAAGCCTTTCTTCTTCTGGTATACCACGATTTGAAATCAGTGCATGGAAAGACCTTTGCCAAATTTCATAGTCTAATATATCACCTGTAAAACAAACGTTCAGGTGAAGGCAGCCTAGAAAGCGATAACTGATAACACAATGTGTGCAATAACTCTTCAGCACTAATGGGCTTCGACTGATTTAACTCTGCATCACGCATAACAAATGTGTGACATTCTACAAATTTGCGACACCTAACGAATTGCCTATCGGGGACTCATTGTTGGACAAACTACTGCAAGCCTGTGACGCATGATCAGAACCACGCCTATCAGAACTAACTTAACTTTTGAATGGGCGTCATTTGAAGCATTAGCCTTCTTACCTTCTCAAACAAATTTCACATCAGATAGTGTAACAAACTCTTCGCTACACTAAATGAAGTCACTCCAATCACTAAAAAATGGATCAAATACATATTGGAATTGGTCAAGAGAGCCAAGGAGATGCACAACATCTTCGATGTCGGCAGAAATGTTGTCGACTATACGCATGATGCCATATATACATAGACCTTTTGAAATCCTTTAACGCACTAAAAACGCTATGTGTCGGCCCTTCTCTTTTGGGACAGACCCATACTCACTTTTGTTTGAGCCTCATCTGGATTTAAGTTATGGTTCCCCTCCAATGGGGTTTTCTTTAATACCTGAAAATGTAAATTCACCACTAAACACGGATTAATGATGTTTCACCGAAGACCTTAACGCTATGCAACTCAACATCATAAATAATATAAGACCAACAGACCCAGAATGACACAAAGCGGAGATTTGAAAACCTGTCTACACCGGACTAAAAGCGATCAGTCAGTTCAAAATACTTTCAGAGGAAACCGTAAACTGGTATTTAAACTTGATGTTAATGAACCAAAAATTGAACACGATAGAACAAAAATTTCCGGATAAGTCTTAAGACAACTGAAGTTGTTCGAGAATCCATCGAGACACAATAAAAGTGTACTGACAACCGAAGCTTTATTATTATAATTTTGGAACACCAATCTGAACTGTAATCTGAAATAAAAGCTGAACCATAATGAGGAATTTAGAGATTTGTATTCCCTTAAAAAACCAGTGGAGCTGTTTGGTTCACATGGAGAAAACTGATTTGGCGATGTTTGCAGCTTGACCCTATTTTATAAAATAAGCTGCGCAACGACACAGTGAAATAGTTACGAGTTATATTTGAACACACCATTTAACAACGCCACTCTAGGTTGCATTTAATATAAGACCCCATTGAAAGAAAATTATTGACAGTGAATACCCTTTTACCACATGTTGGCACAATGCTTGATGCCTTGAAGCTCGAAGAACAAATACTGCCTCAGCACACTTTGACGAAAAATCCATTTGCTTTTAAGCCTTGTTTCCAAATTAAATCATTTGACCGACAATTAAAGGAGGATTCTTTTCAAGTGTACGTTTATGTAAAAAACAACAGAATTTGGTCTAGTTACAATAAAAAGGTTTTGACTAGAATGTGCGGGCCAGAAACAAAATGATTACTTTTTTATTAAGGCAACACGAAATACGAACTACGGGGGGAGAAGGCAGTCAACACTCTAAAAAATGTCATCATTTCCTTTAATAAGAACTACGGAAATGCAGGGCAAAAACTATTTAGCAAAACCAAACTTTGTGAATGATTTTTATGAGCTATGCTGATCTATTTAGATGAGAGGCATCTCAAGTTTGTTTCTATTTATCAAAAGGAATTTACCAAAATTCAAAACAAGGATTGTGCGGATTTCCCTGTTTGATACGTGGTGTAGGTAGTATTCTTTTATAAAGAGCCCCCAACAAGTTTTTTGCTACAACAAATCAAAAGAGGCGCTAAAATAACATTGGAGCTTTTACTCTAATACCATAATCTTCACGCGTGCACCGTCTTTTCATATTTTTACGCTTGGAAGTATTTAAACAGAGACTCGAAAAATAAAACATGCAACTATTGCTTACTGCGCAATGTCGTATAAAGGGCGTACAAATTTTGATCGTATAACACAACACTTTTCAGCACGCCCCAAACTTGGTTACAATTATTTATCCAAGATGTGAGACACACCAAGATCTGACGCACAGAAATGCATAAAAAGCTGTCGCCTTTGGCAATCAATTCGAATTTTTAATATCAACCTTATATCAATTTTTGCGGAACGATAACAATCCTCTTTTTAAACGCTTTTACTAATTACCCAATCGAAACAGAAGGGGGAGAAAGAAATTGAAGAGAAAGAGCTGGATAGAGCAGGGATATAAACGCCTGTTACAGCGCACGCAAACTCACATGATCCACTCCCAAACCCCCAACCCCAAATAAAACAAAGCTCATGTGACTGCAATGTGCGCCGAAGGAGAGGGTCAAAACACTAATTTTGTGGGCAAAATTGAACATTTATACCTTAATCTTCGAAACTTTTAGTTGAAAATTCGTAGCGCCATCGCCGACAAATGTAGCTAAGAGTTTACAGTTCCAGTTCACAAAATGCTCACTGAATTCCAATGCTGAAAAGGTCACAGAATCGAGATTTTACTCACATATCTCCTTCAGCTACGGTTCTGAGGCGAAAAGCTGATTACGCTGCGAATGTACCAACTGCTTCTACCGCCCAACGAAAGCTTAACCTGTCATGTTGGTTTGAACAGCTCCTCTCTTAGCCGTCCACTGTTACTCCAGGCTGGACCCGCTATCTAGACTGACCCCTGCATGGAAGCACTGTGGCGAGTTGACGACTGTAACGGTTAAAGAAGATAAGTGAGTTAGTGAAAACTCTGTAATTCAATGAATGAAGGTCGTAATGAACAACATATAAATAACATTAAATTTTTTGTCTGAAACACTGGTTAAACTAATGGACAAAAGTCAACAAAATTATTCCACTGTTGTAAAGGCATTTTACTTAAAAGGCGATTGAAGAGCAAAAATACTCATACAACAGACCTTTACATTACATTACTCCTGGTACAACATGATTTACGTAAAAGTATAAGATTAACACATTTACCAACTATCGCTCGCCCATGATTCTCAAGCACTTGATACAACCATGAACTACCTTACAACTGAGCCCAAAAGGTGGAAAACCATAGCCTTTGATACAAATTCACACACAGCACGTTTAATGTTGTAGCACCGGTCAAAACTAAACATTCGACTGATAATACCACACTGAATAAATAAACATGGTCTAAAAGCCCGTTTAAAAAGTTTCTGTATGAACACAAAACACGCTTGTATTCGTTACAGCAATCTTTCAAGAGAAGCCTATCTAGAGAACAATTGTACAAAATTACAAAGGAATCCGATTCAAATTTTTTGAAAAAAATATTTAAGAAATAGAAGTCAACAAATTTTAAAAATGCCTTCATTTGGCCATTTTTTGGCAGATCGCCAAAAAAGTAAAGTTTTAAAAGAAGTCTACCTAATGAATAATCGTACCAGACTTGTGGGAGAAGAAGCATTATAAAAATTGGTAACCATAAATTATAAATGCCCAACATTTAGAAAATTTTTAAAGGATCGACAAGAAAAGTAAGTTTCAAGAGAAAAAACAACAAGAAAACAATCATTCAGAGCAGGAAAGGAAGCCTATCCAAATTGTGGGAGATGAAGTATTTTGAATATTGGCAATCAGGAAATTAAAAACGCCCTCCATTTAACCAATGTTTGGTGGGTCAACAAAAAAGTAGTTTTGTAACGAAGGCATACCTAGAAAACAGTCATGCAAAATTGGAAGGAAATTGAGTGAAAAGAAGTATTTTTAAATTTTGAATCCAATAAATGACCCCACTTGGTCAAATTTTAGCAGATCGCAAAAAACCCTACATAAAAATTTTGGTACAAAACTTAATGGAAATCGAAAGAAAATTGTAGAAGAAGCATTTTGGAAATTGGCATGTAAAAATTTCAATGCCTCGGCCCCATATAGCCAATGTTTCGCGGATCACCAAAAAGAGTAATTTGTCAAGATAGGATTATTTAGAAAAAATTTTTCGAAATTGGAAAGGAATCTGATCCGATTCGTGGAAGAAAAAGCATTTTAAATAATAGAAGCCAAAAATTAAAAAATGTCCCATTTGGCCACGTTTTGGCGAATCGCCAAAAAATATAATTTTTTAAGAGAAGCCTATCTAGAAAATATTCACTCACTATTGCACTAAATTCGAAGGAAATTCCATCAAAACTGAAGACGAAGAAGTATTTTATGAGAAAACTTCAAATACGTACATAGGTACACACGTACACACATACATACGTACATAGAGACGACGGATGCACCCTCTATTGATATGATAAAACCAGCCCGAGAAGTCGACAGGTCTAATAATAATTTCCTCACCTCTACCGTGACTGTCACTAACTGATAACGTGTGTAATATGCAAAGATTATATGCATTATGCCACAGATAATAAGTTGTCACTACTGTAAAGATTTACTGAAGCTGAAATAGAAAGCGGCTGCGATTTATTTATGGGACCATGGGATTTTCATTATTGCCTAAGGCACATAAGAACTCTTACTATAAATACGTGCCTTAAGTACACTTTGTCGACAGACTAGTGTGTTTTCTTTGTTACATATATAAGCACTGCATTAGAATCGAGTTCCGGTTCGTGACAACAAGCTTTGCTGTTATGCCATGTTTTATTTACCTGTGCTTTTCACGGGTGTGTATTTGCGTGTATTCTTTTACAGCTTGTTAAGCTTTCGTAGAGCTTTTAGAGTATTTTTAAACATTAAATTCAGGCTTTTGGATATTATAGTATTGACAGTTTTTGTCCATTAAACAGAACTATAAAACATCAATTCAGGATATCAGTCAGAAATGTAAACTTAAACATAAGTATCAATTGCGCTTTAAGTAATTTCTAGGCAAGCCAAAAGGAAACACTAGCTATACTATGGAAGAAGATGATACTTTGGCTCTCAGGTGAATTGTATAATGTCAAAGTTTCGTAACAGATATAGTAAATTTTCATCCAAATGCATTTAAATTTCAGATTTTAAAATAAATAACTAGTTCTGAATTAAGCCATTAATTTTTCGCCTTTGATCGAAATCAAAATCAAACAATTATAAGTGAAACTGAAGCTACACTTGGACCATCCGTCGCACCAAAATGCAGTATTCTACATCTTCAAAAAACAACAATCCTCTATTCAGTCAAACTGCAAAACTTCATTGAATATAATGTATGCATACATAATATAAAATTATATATGTAGCATACAACTTTACATGCATATGGAAAAAAATACACATTATTCGGAATATTTCAGACTGTTTCAATTTTTTTACCAATTCTAGTAATTGTAATAGCAGTGACTTTATTTTGCTAAATTATTAACTATAATATATATATATATATATATATATATATATATTGTTAAATTATTGACTATAAAAACTATATGACTACATAAAAATATTTTTATATATCACTCGATATAACATAGAGAATATTGTATTTAAATACAATAACATTCAAAGAGTTTTTGTTTATACCTCAGTTGGTACCACGGCTCTGCATCACGTGAAGAAGCAGAAAAGGCATTATCACTGGCTGGGCCTGGAACATTCCTACTACGTGACAAAACATCATCAAACGGCAACCAATACGTCCTTTCTGTATCGTAGGGTTTTACGCAGTTATATCATTCTGAAGTATTTTAACTGTGTGTGAGGGGGTAATGGAGTGGACAATGCACAGAGAGGGGTTTTAGGTATAAAGTGTGGAGAAACGTTGCAGAACGGTATCATTCAGCTTTTACAATAGCGATTTTAACCTTTCCAAATGACCGGTTCTATGTAGTATCACGTGACTAAAATAAGAACTGCATTTTAGGAAATTTGCAACTATGCACATCATAGGTAGTTAAGGGTCTTGTCGTTTATCATGTAGAGTTAAAAAGACAGGAATGAAAGATAGGCGTCAAATACTTACATTGTTATAAGTACATTGTGTACATGACGGTGTAATTACAATGTGTTTCGTTTTAGGACTAGGGTGGGAGTGCAACACTTTGTCATTGAAAAGGATGGCCAAGGACTTTATGTTTTTAAGAGTACCAATGTCTCCTACAAGAGTCTGCAAGCAATTATTGAACAATTCAAAACGTCGCCATTGGTCTCAGATCGTATGTAATTCTGTTTATAGTGTATTGTAACTACTTAAAGAATTGAACAATTAAAACTGAAATTAAATTAAATATTAAATAATTTGTATCAAACCTGGAAGCTGTATTGTGGAATTACAGGATCAATTATGGCGTATTGTTGGAAAAACGCAGAATTTGTATAATTTGAGTTCAGAGTATTCATTATCAAGCTATATAAAACTGTTCTGCATAAATAAAATGTCAGAAAAATATTGATTTTAAAGCAGAGATGAAAAAGATGAACTTGACATGATAAATGCATAATTCATTATGTAAATGTATAAGTTATGCAGATCATTCCCTGTTAAATAACTTTAGCAAAATCAAAGTTTCGTCCATTGTTTTATATCACTTTCAAAACTGGTTTGCTTCTTCAATCAAACATGTTTTCGCATTACAATTTTAAATTCACACCAAAGCAGAGACGAAAAAGATGAACTTGACATGATAAATGCATAATTCATTATGTAAATGTATAAGTTATGCAGATCATTCCCTGTTAAATAACTTTAGCAAAATCAAAGTTTCGTCCATTGTTTTATATCACTTTCAAAACTGGTTTGCTTCTTCAATCAAACATGTTTTCGCATTACAATTTTAAATTCACACCAAAGCAGAGACGAAAAAGATGAACTTGACATGATAAATGCATAATTCATTATGTAAATGTATAAGTTATGCAGATCATTCCCTGTTAAATAATTTTAACAAAATCAAAGTTTCGTCCATTGTTTTATATCACTTTCAAAACTGTTTTGCTTCTTCAATCAAACATGTTTTCGCATTACAATTTAAAATTCACACCAAATATGAATTAGTAATGAATGTTTATCGCGTTTCGTCGTCATATTGCTGTTTGCATACTTTTGATATATATATATATATATATATGTAATATAGCATTATATTTACATAATAATATGTTAATAAATTGAGAATGTTTGTGTGATATGATGATAGCTGTAGCGTATTTTTCACCATGTCAATTTAGAACAAAGTACTCTATTGGAAGAACCATTGACGCATTGTGTAGAACCTGAAAGTGTCCACGTCACAGCGGTAGATATAAATTACTACTTTCTACCTAAAAGATATGATTGGTATTACATTTTGTTATATTTTGAAATGTAAATTTATGCAGTATAATGATATATTTTAGGCTAAACTCTCAAACCGTTGACTATACAAGCAGCTGTTTCATTTTCTTTTCAATTGTATTTGTTTATTACTGCTCTCTATTTCTTTTAATGTTCATATTCCTAATGTCTTTTTTTATGTATGATTAGTTTTATTAGACAAATCCGTTGGCATGGTGATAGTAAATTAATGAACCTCCCAATATTGAACTTCTGAATGAACCTCTATTTCTAAATATTAATTTCTAATAACATTGTAGTGTCTTCTGTATTTGATAACTTATTGTAAAATAACACAAACTGTTTCTTTTCTAATAACACATATTCATAGCCATAACTTTGGTAATGAAAATTTCAGCATGAAGATTTCTTTGGAATAAAATACAGATTAACTGGTTAGAACTAATGATGTAGTTGCCCTAATAACAACAAATTCGTGCGTAAAGGTACGTCCCAGTTCGTACAAAACAGCTGCAAAACAACTCAGCAATCATTTTATTCATAAGGTTACATGAGACAGACCATGTAAACTTGAAATAACCAGACAGTGCAATATGTTTTAATGTGATGATCATGTTTAGAATCTATTTATAAATCTTACAAAAGGGACGTTACTTTACCACGAATAACAAAACGGATAGCGCGAACCATATACTGGTTGCTATAATAAAATGCCTGTAGGGATATTACAGAAAATTTCCAATTGGCTTCTTTATTGCCTCGTTGTGTCATGACCAAGGTATTGAGGCATAAGCAATATTTAAATAAAGTTGCACAGGAGACTAGAAGTTGCAGCTAATGGATGTTTATATGATCTCGACCCCATTTGTACCATTAGACCTAGAACTCAAAACTGTGGCTAAATTTTTTTCTTATTCTAAATTGAAGTGGACTGTTTCAATGTTCAATGACATTTATGTTGTTATAGGAACGGGATCAGCCAGAACAACTTTTAGACCACCAGAAGCACTTGTGAGAATATTTTCGAATTAATGCTTATTAATGAAAACTATGAAACATATAAAATGTATACTTAAAACACTCTAACATAATATTCTCCATCTTAGTATCAGTAAGAGTTCTAATTACGGAATATACAGATGGTATTTGGCGGTTGTTTGTCCTACACAGCGTTCATAACACAGAGGTTTAAACACCAAGGCGTTGGCTCAAAATCCAGAAAATGAACGTAGATTCGCTCTTTATCCTCTTATTTGCTTTTATTCTGACGTTTAGAGCATGTATTGAAACTAAATAGCAACTTTTATAATATGATCATTTTAATCGTAGACTTGAATTATTTTTATTATCTTTTCTTCTTTTTTCTTCTTCTTCTTCTTCTTCTTCTTCTTCTTCTTCTGCTTCGGCTGCTGCTGCTGCTTCTTCTTCTTTATCTTTTTTTCTTCTTCTTCTTCTTCTTTTACTTGATATTATTTATTTTGGTGCGATTTAATCGGATTTTATCGATTTAATCGGCTTGTTTTCATTTACGGACTATATGCGGAGGTCAAGCTTAATCCCTCAGTAACATTAAGAGAAAATGAAGTCATTGTCTAGAGTGTATTTTTGCATAAACATAAACGTGTAAGCATCAATAAATCGCGGTTTTGACATTTTTCCTAAAATGCTTTCTACAATGATATTTGCCATTTGTGCAGTGTCATTGCAATATTGCTAAATATGCTGAAAACAAGCACAACGCGGTACGCGTGTTATCTGTATGGAATGCCGTTTTAACATTTATTAGGGAATAATTAATATAAAAAATAATTTTTGATTTCAAAAATTCATATTCTTATATCAAAGATTTATTTTGCTATCTGTAATTATATCTCTCAGTATATTCTTGATCTTAAAAAATCTTGATATCAATAAATATTTTGAGCTGTCAAGAAATATTTATTGAATTAAAAAATGATTCGAGGACATCTAAAATTAATTTTGAGATCAAAAATTCAATTCAGGATAGCAATAATGAAATATTTGATAGCAAACTATCAGTTGTAAGCTCAATCATTTATTTTCCTGTTATTGATATCAAGATTCAGATATAATTATTTCAGAACGAGACGTTTCAAATTTGTCTTTTAATTTACTGATATTTATAAATATATTTTGATGGCAAAAATAAGCATTAAATGCTAAAACGGCATTCGATATCCATCGGTATCATACGACCTTTTATAGAACATGGCGAAATTTGTAGAAAAATACCATTTGCCATACCATAATACTCATAAATTAATGCGAAAAAGATTTGGCAGTTAATACTAATTTAATATTTAGAGTAACTGGAATGTCAGTGGGATTATTCAACTATAAAAAGAAGGTGTGCTTATTGAAAATACATATGCTAAAATATTGACTGGTTCCATAAAGAGCAATAGATTACAATAAGTAATTGACTAAAATAATACAAATAGGGTGTATTTGTATCTCAGGTGGTACCACGGCTCTGCATCACGTGACGAAGCAGAAAAGGCGTTATCAGTGACTGAGTGTGGAACTTTCCTACTACGTGACAAAACGTCATCAAACGGAAACCAATATGTGCTTTCTGTCACGTAGGTTATTTTTTTTTTTTTCATGTTACTAAAGTTAATAACTGATGTGATTTTGGGAAATTACTCGTTACCATCTCATTCTCACCATTTACATCCATCAACATCAAATATTTCTGTTTGCCTGTTGACAACTTTTACTGACGAATAAACAAAAATTTACAAAATATTTGTCTTTTTGTATCTGCGCTGCTGCTATCTGTATTGCACTGAAATTTGCGCTGAAAAGTTAATTGTGTCATGAATTAAACTGGAAAACGCTTTTTTTTTTAAATTTGAGATAATGTTATTTGTAGACAACACAGTTCATCAAGTGTAGTGAACTGTGCAATATGTCAGTATCTGGATTGTGTTCCGAATGAGTTAGGGGTTTGAATTCTACTACGTTGCATTGAGCCGATGTATCGATTTATTCTTTCATGTGGATAATGCTGCCACTCTTCGATCAAGTCTTGTCGAAGTCTTGGAGGATGCTTTCTTTAGCTTTTTTTCTGTTCAGAAGATCCCAGAGAGGTTTCATTGGATTCAAATATAGAGAATAATGTGGCCATTGTAACAGGCTGAGATTATGTGTTGCCCTGTACTGTAAATGTTTCCAGCAATGTGTGGTCCCGGATAAAAATTGAGTTGCTTTGCTGAAAGTAGGGCATCAAATGCCTAATCAAAACACTGTTGAACATGTCGCCCTCAGATATATCAGCTACCTGCCATCATAATCGGCGTTTTCGTGCGCATAGCACGTTCCACGATATGATCTGCGTGTGCGTATTCCGTGTTTGGCTAGTCTTCTCGCCGCCTTCAGTCTAGCTATCAAGTTATTGTTTATGCCTGTCGTGTTCGCTGCAGTATAAGTTTCCGTTTGAAATCTGTTAGTGTATAATTCACATGTCGATCTTGTGCAGCGGTAATTGCTTGTGGCGTACCTCTTTGAGACCGACCTATTGCTCTTTTTGTTTCTTGGTATCGCTGCAAGCAGTATATCACAGCGCAGGTGCACCCAAACCGTTAAGCAATCCTGCTTATAGAACTTATGACTTCCGTATAACAGTGACGCTGTCGATTATTTTCCCATGAATTTAATGCCTGAGTAAGCCGTTAAATGAAGTCAAGGCTCAAACTGTAGAGAAAATCGTATGTTCAAAATTTCAGAATCCAAACATATTTTTAATTTAACTAAGATATTCAAGTAATGCACAGTATATGTTCTTTTGTTCGTGAGTATGATTAATTTGAAGTCATCCCGTTTGTCATGTGTGGTGAATAAACCTTAGACGCGAGTAAAAACCGCATATTTTTCTCAAGATGTTTCTATGAGGAATCGTATTTACAGTTTTGAAGTATTATATTTGTTTTAGGACCAACGTGGGAGTGCAACACTTTGTCATAGAAAAGACTGCCAATGGGCTCTATGTTTTTAAGAGTACCAATGCCTATTATAACAGTGTAGAAGAAATTATTGAGCATTATAAAACGACGCCATTGATCTCACATCGTAAGTAATTCTATTTTTGTAAGGATATTACGCACTAATATGTATTTCATATGCTGAATATAATTTAATTATTTTGCAGTTTTTAGAAATGAATCCATTTTTCTGTAATGCAAATGATCTCTTGCTAATTTTTGTGACAAGATACCATTAGTATCATTACAACTGAGTGTGATATCCATATTAAACTACACGTAAAGCTTGAACTGGACACGGTAAAGTATGTTTTTGACCCAGTTACTTACGCAAAAGACCCACAGGCTCACATTCAAACAAATCATCAGCACTCGGTGAATAAGTCATAAATCTCTACTGTCACTAAATTTTAATTCTCAGTTTTCTATATTTTGAAATATAAATGTTTATTTTTCAGGATTATTTTGTGTGGTTGTGCATGACCACAAAAATCATTTTGTTCATCTAATGAATAATGACACGTACTGGTTATAGTTGCATAATGTAATATAAAGTAGAACTGTAGTAATATTTTACTGAATCTAGAACAAAGTACGGTGTTACAAGAACCATTGGCACGTTGTGTAGAGCATGAAGCTGTCAACTTAGCAGCGGTGAGTATAACCTAGTGCCTCCTCCTGCCAAGGATACGATCAATACCATGTGCTAAAACTTCGATACATAATACACAACACAATAATATATATATTTAGAATAAAATTGCATACCAATGAATATGCAAATAACAAACCTCTCTTAATTTTTAAATATTAAATTTTTTATTGTAAGTACTTCACATTTACATTTATAGAACCTTCTGAAGTTACACAAAGAGAGGTATGTTGAAAATGGTTAAAACAGTAGCAAATATGAGCTAAGATACTTATACTCTTACAGGAATGGAAAAACGTCAACGTCAAAACAACACATAGTCCACCGGAAGTGCTTGTAAGAACATTTCATCAAAATGACATTTATAAATATTGCAACACAAACTTTAAAGTTAATTCAAAATTAAGTTTAGGGTCTTTATCAATTTATTTTATATGTTGCACTAAATCAACTTTGTTTCAAGTGATCATAAACACAGAGCTAATAGATGTAGTTATAAAATGGTGATTGATTGACAGGACCTAGAAGAGACGCCTGCTGCGAAATGTACCTCTTTGAAAACCCAGCCGAGGAAGCGTTATGTGTTATTTGTGCTAACCACTGTCGGTGTTATAATTCTGCTCCTATCAGCAATTCTTTATGTGCCACTAAGTAAGTGATGTCCTTGACATTTATATGTCAACAACTACAACAACAGTATCATGTGTGGCCATTGGCATTTAAAACAAAAACTCAACAGCAACCAATACCTAGCAATGATTCAAGCATCCCATCGGGATAAAATTCTCATGATCAATCAAGTTAATATCCTAAACTTATAGCTCCAAGTGGGACTACCGTGATTGTGGAACTTTCTTATTTGTTGTGGTTATGGTTTTCGAACGAAGTGAATGCTTCCCTAATTCTTGGTGGCAACAAAATATATCATAAATACTATAATTCAATACTCAAATGAATCACGCTGTCTTTGTCGTTAGAGTTCTTCCTATATAGCGATTAGATCACCCCTGTTTTATATCTCACCAAGTCAGGATATAAGAATTATAAGATGTTTGCTCAAAAATCTTTTCTTTTAGTGCCTGCGTGTGTTCCTGTTTGTAGCTATATGTGGCACAAGTTGGTGCAAAAATGGCGGTATATGCGAAGACTCCACTTGTGTTTGCAAGGACGGCTGGAAAGGAAAATACTGCGAAACCGGTAACCATAAATCTGACAATTGCTTGCAGCTAAAATGTAACAGATAAAAATCAAATAAGAAAATTTTATGCAAATGCTATATTATTTTGATTTTATTGAAATTAAAATCATAAGAACTATAGCTCTATACCATGTACATCGAGAAAGTTAAACACTGCAGCAATTAAATATGGATTTAACTATTTTATCTAGAAATCCCGTTTCTTGCAATCGTCGATAAGTGTACGTTAAAAATAAATGACTATGTCTTTTGGGGATAGATGTAAATGAGTGTGAATTGAAAACCCTCGTTTGTGCCGGAAAATGTAAGAATACAGAAGGTTCCTACAAGTGTGGCTGCATGAGTGGATTTAGGCTTTACACAGACGGCACGTCGTGCTACAGTAAGTGCCAGTGGCCTACTTAGTTCAGTGGCCTACTTAGTTTTAGTTGAGGAAAGCGGCCTGCATATTTCAGTTATGATGAAGAAAAGTGTCATGCATTGTGTAGGAATAATACTATTATCCTATATGATTCAGTCAAGATGTAGAAAATTGTCCTGCATAGTTCAGTCATGTTCTAAGTTGCTAGTGACATGGGTTATGTTCAAAGTTACTGCAGTATGAGAGATCTGCTGAATCATTAAATATTATAACCGTCCTGAATAAATTTTGTGCTTTTATAGATGACTATGTAATAGAGATGATTCGGGTACCGCAAGCTGATGAGGTGTTGAGTGAGTCTATGCATCGCATGGAATTCCTTATCCATCAAGGAAATATCATGGAGACACGTGAGCAAAAGGATTATCACAATAACAAAGCCAGGCGGGATGTCTCAGAGAACGATGCCCAAGCATTGTCTTTCGAACACAGCAACATGATTAACAGGACGATTCATGTAACTGATTGTGACATGATGTTGTATTACGACTACTGCTTGCTAACCTTCCAAAGCAAACCCCCTCGCTGTATCAGCCTGGCTTTATTTCTTGAAACGTTCTTAAAGAAGATTTCCATCGATTTGGTTGGTGAGCTTCCCGAGAACCTTAATAAAATTAAGATTGAAGACGCAGCTATCGATATTTGCGAAGAACTAATAACTTTCAAGGCTGTCTATGAAGATAATATTGAGATAATTCCGTCATTTTTCTCTCTTCAATCTATATCGTTAGGCTTTACTGTATTTTGGCCTGCTAGAGTGTATGAATTAAGTATATCAGGAAACTGGATTATTGGTTCTTTAAGGTTCGACATTAACATCACCAAGACAAGCAGTGGTTTTAACATAGATGGTTTCTTGTTTGGAAGCATTACTATCAGAGATCTTACAGCCGCTTTGGTTGATTCATTTATTCCTTCCAAAGAAGCTGAGGATTTATTTGAGCAACTCGACATTGGTGAAGTAGAATTTTTAAATGTCACTCTTAGTGGTACATTTACCGATTTTGGCTATGCAACAAGTATCGGAATTACAACGCGAATCCCGTCCCTTGGTCCCTTGAGGCTGTACTTAATCGTGGAAAAGAACTACGGAGCTAGTTCTACCGTAGTCTTAGCAGTGGCACTGGAAGCTTTAGATCTTGCTCCAGTAATAGAGCACGTGACAGGTCATGACATCTCAAAAGTTCCTATTATAGGTGCTATTGGTTTTCCAAATGCGGGTATGGTTTTTGCTAACGATCGTGTTTCCTATACTATCTTGCAATTTAGGTTGGATATCCTTGACCGTTTGCCTTATTATAACAAAGGTATTAATTTAATTTTCCAAACAGCTCTTCTCAGTAGTATGTCACCAATTGCGTTTTACTTGGGAATTAGACAAGGGCATTTCAGATTCAGGTTTATAGGCACTGTAAAGCCCATCGCTGAGGATATTTTAAATCTTGTATTGGATACAACCGGTATAGAACTGCCTACGGGTTTTGACCCGTCCATGATTTTAACACAGACCTTGGAAGGACTAGAATACGAAAAGTCAACAAAAGCACTAACATTTCCTGTTAGTCTCCCAGAACGGATCCCCTTAATTCAAGGTGTTTTGGTTCTTGAAAACGCAATGGCTATGTTTACCATTAGTACACAATCCATGTCTAGTTTGTCTACTCGTGGTGGTGTCGCCGGAGTACCCGATCAGCCTGTGTCATCCACCAGTGTTGTCTTTAAAGCTGAAGGAACGTGGAACATCACAAGCATAAATCTGGTCCTTAAAACAAAATTAACCAAATTACCAACACAAGGTTATATGGCAGAGATATCGTCGCCTGTGCAGTTATCTGCATTCGATATTTTGGCTGAATTTAATTTTGCTGTGCAATCCGACCTGTTCTTAGACTTACTGCAAAACATTGGCTTGAAAAATTTAAAAATTGGCAATCCATACATACGTGTAAAACTGGGAAGTGATTATGTAGTACAGGCTTCAGGGCGTGTAGCATTTGGCGACCTAGCAGGGTTTCAGACTGAGGTTCTATACAGTAAACTTGTAGGCAGTGCAGCTTTTGGTGTTGTTACAACCTTCATAAAAGGTTTGAAAAGCGTAGGAGCTGAGTCAATGATGGACATGCCTGGAGCCGGTATGCTGAAAGCTACCACGTTTTGTATTGCTGCTTCAACACACGATATCAGTGTAGTTGGAAACAATGATCAGTTTAAAAGATTTTATTCTTCTGGTCTTTCAGCGGTTACAATCAAGCGTGGTATTTCACTTGCTATTTTGTTTACCGTTCCATCTGAATGTGATAATGATTTCTGCAAGTTTACACAGAATCATCTCGGAGTGGGTGCATCACTCGTTTTGCAAGGAACCCTGTCACTAAAGCCTTTTCATCTTATTTTATTCGTTGCTGTTTCAAACGCACAAATTATGATTTTGGATGGTGTATACTTAACCGACGTTCGACTACAGCTTGAGTATCAACCAGGACGGCCATCTATTGGTTTTGCATGCACTATTCAACTGCAAAACCCATCTCTAATACTAGGTGGAATGATAGGCATCAGTTCTAATGGCCTATTTGTAGAATTTGTTGCGCTAGGGTATTTTCCTTTGATTCCTACTGTTGAAGTTATAGAAATAGGAGATATATATTTCCGTGCAGCCATAGGTCCTTCTCCTATAGCTATTTCCTACCTTGCTTGTGGCGCAAAAATTCGACTGGGGTTATTAAACGATGAAAATGCTGTGCCAATTGAGGCTGCGGCTTATTTTGGATTAGGTGTTAATTCACTGAACAATTTCTTTCTTGTGAAAATAAGCAAATTCACAATTAAAAGTGCTTTGGCAGCGTTCAATTTCCATCCTAACTTACCAGGGTTTATCGCAGAAATAGGATTTCCCGAAGGTGTTTCCATATCGTATTCTCTTTCCGGAATGGTTTTGTCAACTGGTGATGTCATCCCTGCTGGATTCCGACTGGAAGGAACCATACATGTACTATGGTATCGCATTCGCTGTCTAATACATGCCACTCCCAACTTTCTCCTAATTGATGCCAGTATAACGCCGCTAAAAATAGGCCGAGGTCTTATTAAAATTGGCGGTAGATCGGATACCGAGGGTCCTCGTTTGATGGTTGATTTTTCATGGTTACCACCAAGAAATCCGGCTCTTTTGATCGAAGGTAAAATTTCAATCCTCGGTATCGAACGTTTAGTTAATGTAACCATGAATGCCACAGGGACGTCATTTTACCTTGAAGGGAATCTATGGCGTTTGTTTTATGCTCATCTTTTTCTACGAACCTCCTACGCTTCCATACGCGATGCAGAATTTGAAATAGAAGCATATATGCAACAAGACCTGTTTCATGTTCTCCGAGAGGGTGCCCTTGAAGCCCTCGATTCCTACGCAAAAACCGCTGACGATGCGGTAACCGCTGCACAAGGTAAGCCACTATAGCGGCGCACTAAGCATCGTATATATATACATATATATATATATATATATATATATATATATATATATATATATATATATATATATATATATATATATATATATCTATATATATGTATGTAGTTATATACATAGTTATCAGGTATTATTATAAGGCACTTATAATAAGTAAAGTAAAATCTAAGTATTTTAAAATCTAAATTGCAAAACACAAAATGCTATACTTAATTTTTTATAGAATTTTTTTGTAAAATACATTTTTATAGGGAAAATAGACAGTTCTCGTTATCTATGGAACAATGCTATCAGTAAGCTGGAGAGGGTTCGTGAAGATTTAGAGAATGGAAAACAACAATTCATTGCTGCTTCAAATAAATTAAAATCGGCAAGAAAAGAATTGGATGGTGCCCATGCCAGCCTCGACTACGCTAAGTCCAAACTCACATCTGCGCAAAACAAAGTGCGAAACCAGCAGAGAAAGTTTGATGACGCTAAAGACGAACTTAGACGCCGAAGACAGAAAAGCTGTCCATCTCAGCCAAGCAAACCTAGTGCGTATATACAGTTCCCTAAATATTGTTAGCAACAGCTAAAGATTTAATTTTATTAGGTCCAAGGTGAATTGTGCTTACGGCATATACACGTGTTGGGTGAGCCCCTCAAGAGCAAAATTCAAACTAAATATTGCTAGAAATATGTGAAAATTTAATTTACAAGGTAAATTGTGCTTACACTATGTACACTTGTTGGATGTGCCGCTCAATAGCAAATTTTATTTCTTTGCTTGAGGAATCAAATGTATCAATATGTGTAAATTATAAAATGACTTGATATTTTAAACTATATAACTCATATGATAGATGTTCAACGTAAACGTAGAGTCTGAAATTTAATTTTTAACAGTATAGATTATTGACTTTCTTTTAAAATCTTTTAGAATGGTACGAAGCTTGGAAATGGCCAAAGTATCTAGCAGTTTCAGCAGCCAGAGAGGCTTGCAAAGCCGCATTTTGGGTAATTCCGTTGAAATTGTTATCTTTCACACTATTGTAAGGTTTAACTAGCGTAATTTTAAAAGGTTCAAGGTTCAATGCTTTGCAAATATTTTAATGGTAATTTTGGTATCTTAGATATGGTATTCAGGGTTTCCACTTGACTTATAATTTGACTTTTAGCATTGTTGCGTGTGCTGGTGGTATTCTTCTCGTGGCAAGCATTTTTTCCAAAGCATTTTGACAAAATATGAGCGTCAATCTAGAGAAACTCATTTGAATTTAGAATCTGATGGCTATTTAAAACGTTTCGAGGTTACCACCTGATTTTTTGCTTGTTTCAACGCCTCGTGAACATGAGTCAATCAAGTATTGTGACCAAATCTTCTTAAAACAGATTTTGCTTGGATGGAGAATTTTTCAAGCAAACTAAATTGCATTTTTATCATTCAAGTCATTTATTATAAAACCGTAAAATTTCCTTGTTAGAATTAATATACATTTGTGAATAAAACTGTGATAACGGTTTTTGGTACAATTTGTTAGTACTATTTATGAATGGCCTCTGGAGCTGATTGTATTTTGAAGACTGTGTTAAAACATTTGAAGAGTGTATAGTATTTTACTCGTTGAATAAAGGTAAAAAATTAGACTTTGAACTTCACATTTTGCTTATCAATTATTTCGCTTATCAATTGAATTGAAGCTTTTATTTACGCGTCCTGCTATAGGGAAGCGAAATTCGTGTTCCAGCTAACACTATTCTAGTTGTGAAAAGCACTTAAAATACTGTCCGTTTTTTATGCAGTTAGCCGAGCGAGCCGTAGATGCAGGAAAAGGCCTGCTAAACGTAGCGACTGGAGCTTTAGAAGCTGCAAAGGGAGTGGTCGAAGGAGCTCGTGGGGCGGTGTATGCTGCGCAGGGAGTACTCAAGGCTGCCGAGGTGCTAGTAGGACAAAGTAGGCATCTCATTACCGTGGCGGAAGAAGCCATAGACGGAGCCATCGTTATTGTTGATGAAAGTCAGTAAGTTGCAAAAAGCGGTCTAGATTTTTCTCTGGAACAGCAATGCCTCATTGCGTTACCAGGCAAAGGTTTTTCCGTTTTTGGTTTCCGACTATGATGGTTTGGTTTAATGCATTTAAAATGGACTTTAACCCTCGTTTGTACGGATGTTTGTATCCATGCATATTCCCGTAGATAGTCTGTTCGAGCACCACTGTTTATGGCGGACTATTGAATTGGCTACCAGACCATTTGTGGCAGTGAGACGAAACTTGAAAACATTATCTCTTCAAAACCCTTACCATCCTGTACTTTACGTTGGGGCATCTATAAATTTCGCACGTATGACTTATTAGGATATTAAGAATAAGTATTGTTTTGGATGTCCAAAAATGGCGGAATGGCAGAACAAGATCACTGTTTTGGACATTGCTCTAGCTAATCTCCTTCCTAATATTAAATATCCGGTTATCTACCAAAATTTGACAAAATCGGAAAAGATTCGCTCGATTTCTAGAACCCTTCTTAACCAAAGCTTTCAATCGTATTGATTTAAAATTGTAGTAATTACAATCCACTATTATCCTTTAAGTTATCCTGGCGATCTCCTAGACAAACTTGCTCAACAGAAACATTCCCAGTTTAAAATTTGTTCCTTACTTGTGTTTCGCATGTGAAAACAAATAAAACTTATCGCAGTATTAATAGTTAATAAACCACATAATACGATTTTTAGAGTCACCCGACTTTATCTCCCAGTTTTAGTGCATTTTTAATAAAGAAAATAAAAACAAAAACTCTAACGCAAAAGCACGACAGTAAAGTAAAAAAAGTCATTATACTTTTCTCCACATAATTTCTCCAAACCATTTTAACTGTTTGTGTGCTAAATAAGGGAAACCTTTAGTAATAAAGTAACACCATATGCTTACGACAGAATAGTACTGGATGCGGCGATCAAATTCCTTGACGGAGTTAAGTACGTCAATCGATTTGGTGTGAAGGTAATATAACTTTATTGTTAAAAATATGCATGAATTGTTTGTCACTTTGTCTGCATTATATCCCGGTATATTTCGTTGCCATTGGTGACTTCTTGGGACATTTTAGAATTATTTTATAAAATTTGTACCTTAGTATCAACTAAATTATCGTAAATTAGTAGTGATAACTATTTAAAGAGAACTTATAAAATACCAATAAATCGATTGTACAATTTCAACCCCTAAATCCAACATTGGAACGATTTTTATTTATCTAATTTCCTATCTGCATATAGAACCTTTACTTTTAAAAATGTTTTACCTTTATAACATTCAGTTGTAATATTTCTTTTCTAGATATTAGAAATTTTGGTGAATGTTGCCCTAGGAGGAATATTTGAAATAGAAGAAATATATTTTAGGTAACATATTTACAGTTGGCAAAGGTGCTTGACAAGCTTGAGATAGCTAATTTCTTGCCGTTGTTGAAGACCATTGTGAAACATATTTAAACAAACTTTCTTAATACCTTGTTTGGCATTACTATATATATATATATATATATATATATATATATATATATATATATATATATATATATATAGAGAGAGAGAGAGAGAGAGAGAGAGAGAGAGAGAGAGAGAGAGAGAGAGAGAAGTAGTAGTAGTAGTAGTAGTAGTAGTAGTAGTAGTAGTAGTAGCGGCTGTAGTAGTATTATTATTCTGTTTAACCCTTAACATTAGCGCAAAGCTGGCTGCACTGGACAAAGGTCACATCAGTGCTCATATTAGAATCTCCTGGCTTGGTCAACCAGCAAGACGCTACGGCTTTACACTTAATTTCTCATCAGTGCAAGACATGGTTAAAAGACTCGTGGATGTCATAAAAGGCATCATTGGCCTTAGCAGGCGTAAACGAGATGTCTCATATGACTTCTTTGCAAGCGTAGGTCCCAACACCGATAAGATATTTGCCAACCTACAAGGTAAGCCTGAAAAAAAATTAACTAAAACATGAAGGGAAATAGAGTTTTATATCTATGCTTAAGAAAAGAAAATATGTTATTTGTAATTAGATTAACTTCGTTTTGATCCTTATAAATATGACCACTGTGTGCTTTTGTTTCAGAAATAGTATTTGACGACTGCAAGAAAGATATACAAACCGGAATAAACGTGGTGTTGGAAATACTGCATCACCTCAGAAAAGTGTCATTAGATTTACAAGTTCAACAAAATTTAACCTTTTTCAGCAGGTATCAACAGGACTCGTTAGTTGTTTTGGACGGACCTGCAATGAGAGGTATGCTTTTGTGATAGGTTGGGAGGGAAGGTGTTGGTGGGGAGCTGTTGATGCGCTATACAAGCGATTATGGTGACAATAACTACGGTGTTCTATTTAAGTATTTTTGAACAACCTCTTCTCAATATTAATTCTCCTTTATACAGTTATTATTCTTTATGTAATTTCATTTTAGCATTTATGTGATAATTTTATAACCATGCATAATAAAATGTGTCAGTAAATTAATGAGATATCATTAATATATATTTCTATCAATTGTTGTAATTTAAACAGCAAAAATCATTTATCATTTTTGTGCCTCAAAATGACAGGAACGGATATCTATACAGGACCTACTTGCTATTTAATACAAAGACATTTCCCCTTAATTCTGGATATCAAAAACATGATTTGATTAATTTATATCAAAAGATAATTGCTGAGATCAAAAAATAATTTCAAAATTTCAAATTTTTAATTATAAGTCTCATTCTGATAAAATGATATCTAAAACAAATTTTCAATATCAATAAAAACATAATTTTTTTGGCTCAAAATTAAACTTTTGCTGCCAAATATTCAATTTATGCTTTAAACATTAGAGCTAAGATTATTTCTAAGTATTTAATGGTATAAAACTTAATTGTGGGATCAAAAATATATATATTTTATGAGATCTAAAAAAATTATTTATATCTATGTTTGTGTGTGTGATACAATGAATTTTTAAAGCAGTGACATTAAAAAGTCACTGCAATTTCCAGTGCACCTGTCAAATATGTATATAACATAGTAATAATGCGGTTCACTAAAATTTGTTGTAGTCCATTAAAATATGATCTGAGAAAGTTATGAACTCATAATTTTGTAGTTGTTTGATAAACCTTTTGCAATTATTACGCCCTGGTATGTCTGTTCAACAACAGACCAAACCAGTCTGGTCAACTCAACCCAACAACTTATCTGTGGGGCTTATTTAAGCACACTATGCGACCTCTATTAATAGCTAAATGGCTCGTTTTACCTAAACGTGGACGGCAGTCATTGATAGATAAATTCGACATTTCGGTTTTTGGTAAAGTCAAGTCACAGATAGTACACACACACGCACACACACACACAGACACACACACACACACACACACACACACACACACACACACACACACACACACACACACACACACATACAAACACACACATACACAAACACACACGCGCACAAACACACACACACAAACACGCACACACACACATGTTACACGTAGCACCTTTTATTCCCGATAATTTCCAGGTCGTGATAATGCCTATATATATATATACATATATATATATATATATATATATATATATATATATATATATGTAATTTTAACATTTGGCATGATTAACTTTAGAATTGAGCGCACTTGAGCGTGGCATAAGCCATGCGTTAAACAAGACGTCACACAGTAAGCAAATGCTGCAGACACAGATGCAACGAGCATCTGATTCAGGCTAGTATCACAGGATGTTATATATCACGTCGATCCTACCACCCTTTTTTGTGAGAATTTATGAGAATTTACAAGTCAGAACAAAACATGTTTTATCCAAACAGAACTGTGTTATATTGCAATCACACAAATTGCAAAGGTGTAACCAGCTTTCTGAAGAAGGTTTGCGTTTTTTAACAAGGGAGAATCTTGTAAATTTTTTTCGAATGAAATGTTAGTTTTAAAGTCTTTATCATTTTTTGCCCGAAAAGGGGTTGCCATCGCATTCTCTACACCCTCTGTGGCCACGCCTATCTATCGTAATCACATTAATTTTATTCAAGACTTGTAAAGTACATAAACTTTGTAAATAATAATCAGCTTGAAAGAACAATTGTGAACAGTTATATTCAACTTCATCCGTCAGTTATGCAATGTGTCATGTACACGTGTCATGTGATTTGGGTATTTAGGTATGACTGATGACATGATAGACGACATGATGCAAAACATGTCAAGTGCGATGGAACACATGGCCTCAGGAATGCAGAGTTTGCAGGTCGATTAGTAGTCTAAATTACTGAAAGAAGAAAAGTTTATATTCTCAGTGTGCTATAATAATATAGTGCAAATTAAAGGTAACAATACATGCAAGGTATGCTAACATGAACAAAGAAGCAACAAGTATTTCTCGAAAGTGATTAAATTATAATTAACAAAGGACAAAGATTTGTACAAAAAGTGCTTAAAGTAGTGTGAAGACGTAAGCATTACAAAGACTTTATAATTTAAACCAAGTAAAGACCGCATTTTTCACGAAATGTTTTTATAATATCAATTTAAAAGCAGATAAACTCGATAAAGGTCGGATATTTATGTGTATTGACACTGATAGGTTAAATTGCTGTAGCATGTTTTAATATTTCCAATTTTATCCACAGGCAATGCAGCAGAATGATGTGAACAATTACTTGCGTGAATTAGAGGCGAACATGACCCGCGACAACCCACAGAGTCACTCTAGCCAGACCGAAAATGACATGAACATGGTAGAACAGTTCATATCTGAAATACCTGTGCCAGCTATCAATCAATCGTTTGACATCGCTGATCAGGTATAAAGTATGCTGGTCAGTATGTTGAGTACAAACATTGAAGTACATATTGAGTGTGTTGTTGATACACATTTGTTTGCTAATAATCAGGTGACATAAGTATACACACTCACTGATGACATGGTATAGTGACTGGTAATGGTTCTGAACCACGTTGTTGTAACACATTTACGTTTCGAGTATTTAAAAAATCCTGTATTTCAAGCACTGTATATCTGCAGTTGGCTTGTAATACTATTGCAATTATCGGAAAATAGATGTCTTCAGGAACTTGTGTAAATAATGTTCATGTTGCAATTCATTCTTTTCGTGAACTTTAAAAGCTTTGAAATCTTTAAAACATCTCAAAAGTGCACCTTATTGTGCAATTTTTAAGAGGACTTCAAATTTTAAATTTCTATATGTTAAGTGTTAAGCTTACGTTGTAAGGATTTTCAGTGTGTCCACAACTGTTTGGCTTTTGACAGAGTTATGCTTTATACGAAGAACTAGAAAATATAAACGAGAATGACACGGAAGCCCTGCGACGAATCTCTGACAGAGTCAATGCGTTAAAGCCAATGCTAGTAACCATCGCTAGACATTCAGAAGAAATGAAAATATCTCAAAATGATATGGCACAGGGTATATGTGATAACTGTCACTTTATGTATGCAAAATTTAACGCCATTTTAAAGTATAATATTTGCAATGTTATATACCTGGTAGACGTCCTTGATTTAAGTAACTTCATAAGAAATGAATAATTTAAATTGTCAACTTAGAATTATATAGCACAACGTTAATTAACGCTGAATAATCTGTATTAAAAATAATTAAAATTGAGCTTTCTTTCTTGATATAATGTAAAAAGGGCTGCTTTTAGAAATGCTGGCGATGGACGGCATGATGTCATCGAATAGTACTATGATCATGAGTGCTGTACGACGAACAGCAGCTTCACAAATGAGCGTGAACATGACACACCAACTCATGCAGTACTTTAATACCGATGTCAACAGAAGTGAATCCGAAATAGGCAGGACATTTTACACTTTTGCTCAATGCATGTGACCTATTGAATTAAAATAAATGAAAAGAGATAGAGTTGTCTTTCTCAATAACTCAATATATTATATAATGATAATTGTATTCCCATCATTTAAGTCAGCTGATCCTTTTTGTCGTGTTATTCATGTGTGTCCACAAAAGCCGGGAGGGGTGGAGGGTGACGTGGGGTTAGTTTTAATATTGAACAAATGTGTGTGAACTCGAGACTATATAATTAAGAGAATGGTAAAAATAATATGTTTTTTTTTTAATTTTACACCCTGGGTTTAGCTGCGCAAAATGCAAAACGTGCGGGATTGGTTAGTTTTGTAAAACAGTTAAGGATTCGTTTTAAAAGGGTCAGTCACATGCATAGTGACCAGTATGTTAGTGAAACATCCCCCCACTGACACTTTACTCCACCAATGAAACATTCTGAGCGATGAATGAGCGGGTTTTGTTATAGCGTGTAATAATGAGAGTCTTGCAACACAACATTGCATGCCATATGAAATACTATTGAGTTATAGTTTATATAAATTTATAAATTATACAGAAGAAATGGAAAACTCTATGCTCCCTGCAGTGAATGAGAACCCGGATGAAGACGAAATGATGATGCACATTTTAGAGAATAATCTAAACAGTGTACAGGAAGAACCGATGTCACCTCTAGAGAGCCTAGGGAGAGAGATGCATGCCGTCAGTAATGCTATGGCGGAAATAATGGGCGACATGAGAAATAACATGGCGAGTAGGAGATCTAGAAGGGATGCGGGTCACATGATGCGTGACATGCAGGTAAATCGTCTACAAATCTTTTACACATAAAGTATTCACGAAACTGGCTATCTTGAACAATCCTATGAGTTGTCTTATATAACTGTATATAATCACGACACCAATAAATGTCTGCTTATTTTGTACATAAACAAAGCCGTTGATTGTTATATTGGTATAAGCAAGAATATTACCCTGTATATAGACGATCACGTACACTTGTAATGCGATCAACTCAGTAAAGGTTAGCACGATACTACAACGTAATAATATTTCAATTTCAGCGAGCAATGGATGAAATTGACTCAATGGGAACGCGACTTGAAAACAGCCGTGATATGGTGGCTTCAGTACAAAGAAACTTAATGGATGCGTCGGGCGTACTACAAAATTTGGAAATTAATGAGGGAGTCAGCACAGAAACCATCATCAACAGCCATCACCAACTACGCAATATAACAGCAAGTAAATCGAAAGTGGATGACGTCATCGATGACGTCATCGGCATTCAGGTAGCTGGAATGCTGTCATGGATGGAAATGCTTGATGGTTACATTGGTATCAGCAAGAATATTTCTCTGTTACAGTTTGTAGATTTGTTGGAAGAAGGAATTGTTGAACATGTCAAACGTAACAAGCAAGAGGCGCTTCTTGATACACTAGACCTAGTACGGAAGGTCAGTGCTTATTTATTGGATATATAATGTTACCTACTGATACAGTCCTATCATATTTTGAGCAATGTTAAATATTTTCTTCATCTTAATTTCTAACATGTACTTTAAGGCCGTATATATAACAATATAGCAAATACAACGTTAAAATGTTCAATATCTTTTAACATTTTATTCCCTAAAATTTACAATGAGAGTATCAGCTTCTAACAGAAGTAATATCTTATTTAGCTCTCAAGAATTACACACATCCTTTCTTCATGAACATATTCCAATAATATTGATTAGCATCACTATTTCTGTCTTTCACTTGAGGTATACAATTATCCTGTATTTGAGACATACTCTCAACAACGGATTGCAGGTGCTTGCCCACGTGAAGGATGCAGATGCTGACTATGACCTCACCAGGGCTCTGGACAAGGCCATAGATCTTCTTGAGAAACAGAGTACTACTAGCATTTGTGAAATAAAAGAACATAAAAGGAACACAGCGAGTTCCTTAAGCACTGGATTTGGAACATCACTTATTTTTCTATCATTATTTTTAACTAAATAAAAAGAATTGGTAACATTTTAATTAAATCATAAAACATATGGGCTGTTGTCCAAAATCTCAAACTTAACGCTAATTATTCTTATAGTCATTTGGAATTTTAATTAATCAATCTCTCAATCAAATCAAATTTATTTTCTGAAAAGGTAAGAGTACAAAGGACAGCAAAATCTAACTGCTAATGCGGAATCAAAAAGAGAAATGAACAAACAATCATAAATGGAGCAAGCACAAGCAAAAGCTTAAGATACCCTTGTCCATTACAGTTATAGATACAGAATTTGTCGATTGTCATTACATGACAAGTACAGCAATTAGAAGGCGCAGTTATAAATATCAGTTAGCGATGACAAAGAATTGACATATCTTTTATACATTTCTATATATTCCCTCATTATATTAATTATATCTTGACACACACACACAGATATATATATATATATATCTATATATATATATATATATATATATATATATATATATATATATATATATATATATATATATAACGATTGGTGTTACCGTTGTTATTGCTATGAAATATAAAAGGTTTATATATATATATATATATATATATAAAATGCTGATATATATATATATATATATATATATATATATATATATATATATATATATATATATAGGGAGAGAGAGAGAGAGAGAGAAAGAATATAATTAATTAGACTATTTTAATAAGCAAGATAAAGTCTAACTATCCTGTTAAATGTAAAGCAAAAAGCCAAAGATAAAAAAGCTTCAGTTTTTGATAGCATTTTGTGTAAAACAGAAAAAATGATGATTCTTAATTATTACAAACGATGTCTAGTATTAATTAAAATTCAAGTTTTCCTTTGAATTTTGATGCACAGAAACAAAATAACTTTACTTTACGGTTCTTTTAAATAAATTTTTATATCGCCGCACTTCAGTGAATTTGCCGATTTACGGATTGTCATTACAAGTACTGCAATTATAATATGCAGTCATATATGTATTACCGTTAGCTAAGCTAAAGATGTTGATACGAATCAGCATTATATATATATATATATATATATATATATATATATATATATATATATATATATATATATATATATATATATATATATATATATATATATATATATATATATATATATATATATATATATATATATATATATATAAAATGCTGATTCGTAGTTGTTATCCAAAATCTCTAAAATTAATTAAAATTTAGGTCTTCACTTGAATTTTTATGCACAGCAATAAAATAACTTTACTTGCCAGTTCTTTTTTTAATATGATTTTATATCTCCGCACTAGAGTGACCACTTTTCCACATCAAAATCTTAAGGTTGCTGCTTAAATACTGTAGATATCGTAGATAAAAACCCTTTTTAATCTGACATTTTTATTCAAGTTAATGTATTTACGTATTAATGTATTAATGTGCACTGGTCAACCTTACAGGAACAAACCTTTTATATTTCACCTACAGTTTAATCCAATCACATTCAAACATTACAATCATAGCTTTTCGATGAAAGTTTCGTTCTCAGAGCAAATTCATTTCGTGACATTAGCTATGATGTTGCCATTGTTGTTGTTTATTGTTGTTGTTGCCATTGTTGGTGTTACCGTTGTTATTGCTATTGTTGTTGCTGTCGTTGTTGTTGACGTTGCCGTTGTTGTCGTTGTTATTGTTGCCATTATTGTTGCCGTTGTTGTTGCCGTTGTTTTTGTGGCCGTTGTTGTTGTCCTTGCCATTGTTGCCATTGATTTTGTATCCGTTGTTGTTACATTTGTTGTTGCAGTTGCCGTTGCTGTTGATGTCGTTGTTGTTCAGTGTAATTATTCTAGTCAGGCAAAAGAATAGGGATACAATTATTAGCATAAATGTATTAACTTTGATTTGGGCATTCGTTTACCTTAATCATTATTTTTATCTATGCAGAACAATAAGTTGACAAAAATGTATATATATAAGTGTAATATCAGCAATATGAGGGCCGTTTTTGCTAAAAACCACAGTATTAATGAGACCAAAAATTTAAGGAGACCAAAAGTAGGTCTCCTTATTTTTTGCTTGTTTAAACGTTATGAAACTACATAGTAAACAAAAAAAACGAATGATACTATAACACAGTGAACATAATATATTCTGTTTTAAAATTAAATTTGTGTGTTACCCCTCGATAACAAGCTAAAAAACATATATTATTTTTTCCAAATGGTCTCCCTAAGTGCTATATGTAAGGCATGGTACCCCTATGACTGGTTGTAGATCTATATATATATATATATATATATATATATATATATATATATATATATATATATATATATATATATATATATATATATATGAAGATGGACTTTAAGATGGGCATTAAAGGATCCAAGGTTTTAAGAAACATACATTGCACATGTTTTATGTCTTTTCCAGAAGATTATGAATATATCCATGAAATAGTAAATGCAAAACAAAGTAAAGTTGAAACACCTTGATTATGATCTACATTTGCTCTAAAAGAGCAGACTAGCTAATATAGTTAACTCTTTGCCGTCATTAGTCCAGCTGGCTAGGGAAAGAAACAAATATACTCGGACAAATGATTTCCGTAGTGAACCAGTTAGATAAATTCTAGAGACCGCTTGTTCCTTAAGTCAATAAGCTGGCTAGCTAGCCAAAAATGAAAAGATATTTTTTGCTTAAGTTGTCTATATTTAAAATATAAAACAGCGTTTTATATAAGTTTGGGTAATTTCTAGCTAAATAAAACAAACATTTAGTGTTTGGTGGCTAGATACACTTTTAAAAATGCAATTTTCAGGAAATATAAAAATGCCAGTTACTTTTTGACAGGCAAACTGAAAAATAAGCCATCGTAGTGAGCGCTACCCTAAAATTCATTAAAAAGTATCTATCAATGAAACGGTATCTATCAAGTGTTAGTTTTATAATAATCATTCCATTCCAGCAAATTAAATAACGATACTTCTCAGTATTAAACACAAAAACTGATTTCCATGCAGCATTTCAAATATAATCGGACCACTAAGATTAAAAATTAGAGCTATCGGAATTTTTTGTGATAAAAATTCCTGTGTCATGAATTTTTAGTGTGATGAAAGATGGGAAATAGATAAGATTATGACTTTATTTACCGCATTTAGAAATATAGGTTTCAACCTGAATTTTAGTGTTGGAGAAACCGGACTATGCTGCACCATTTTTGTGAAGTTGTAACAAAATATGAATTAGTGAGCCCCTGTGTTATTCCTTATTTGTTATTCGTTCCACGGGTCAGCCTCAGTAAAACAATTGTTAATTTGACTCAATGAGATGCATGGACATAACCAGAATACCGGAAGACAGTCAAAGATTAATTAATTTTGCAGTTAGTGTTCAACAGTCAACCTCTATGATGGTTCGATTTCTTGTGTGTAGCACCTGTTTAATCCGCAGATCCATTAAGGATTCCACGAAAATAGTACTCGTAAAAGAGAGACACTACTAAATATTGTCGAAAAGGCTGCAGTAACCTAACTGGACAATGTTTGGTGCGCCATTTCCAGTATGGATCAAAATTGCTAACAGCAAAACTTGATTATAACTGTCCAGGTTCAGTTTGAATCAGCCTAAAATCAATCCGTTTAAATCAATGTCGCCCGCTGTAAGGGTACAATCTAACGTTCAGATATGTGCTTGAACAATGAAGTGATGTTGCGAGGTGAATAACAAGAGCGATGTGATTCCACACCGGAGTGTTTTGGTGGCAAACATTTTAACGATATGATTCACAGTGAAGAGCCTGCAAGTTGAGCCTGCAGGGTTGAGTTTTAATCTCTCAGATAAAACCTTGCAACTCGTCTTTGTACACGTTCAAGCTGGTCTATGCCGCGCGGTATTGGGACTCCATGGAGATGTGGCATATACCAGGTACGGCCTAATGAGGGTTTTGCATTTCGCTGCAGGGGGGAGGGGCGTTATCGTCGGCATATTGGCATTGTTTTTAATGTGATTTCAATTCCAATGTTGTTTATGTACGTTAAAAGTGGACTGAGGATTTTACCTTGAGGGATACTGCAGGGAACTGTTTTACGTCTGGAATCTTTGCGTGTTGTCTGGTTTACATTTTATCCATGATGAGCTTAATCCGGTTATACCATAATCAGGTAGTTTTTCTAATAATCTCCTGTAAGGGAGTACATCCAAAACTTTACTAAAATCCAAAACAATGCCCTTCCACTTTGCCAGAGCCGTGATTCATGACTTCTGTCCAGTCATATAATGTCTCTCTCTTTCCCAGAACATAGTGGTGTCGTAAACACTGCTGATTTCAAGACATAATGTTAAATTTGCTTCTCGATAATGTTCAGAGAAGTCTTTTTACCCTTTTCGGAATATCAGGAAAGCCGTTGCGTGTTTCCAAGATGAAGGAAGGAAAGAAGTGTTGTAGGTGTTGTAAGACTGCTCGAATAAATGAATCACGACGAATTACGATAAATAGGTGAAATTTCTGAAGCAGTCTCTTTCAAAAGTTTTTAGCGGTAAGTTCGTCGGATTGATCTGTTTTTGGGTTGAGAGCTCTAAATATTTTAGTGATTCCTCCCACTCTTAAGGTAATTTTAGCCATATCTGGGTATTTTGGGTGATTCGAGCCAGGAAATCTATCTTTTCGCTTGTAAAAACAAATGAAAATTGCACCACAGCGTATTTGCTTTGCCAGGGACATGGCAGACAGATCACACTAGAGGCCATCTGTTTCATAACAACGGCAATCGGACTGTTCTTCTGAGAAGCGGTTGCGAGTACATTGTTGCTACCTGTTTTGTTTATCTTATCAACAAAAACTACAGAGTGCATTTGCATTGCAAAAAATAGCTCCAAGCAGCTGCTGCGGTTCAGCAGAGCGCTTCAAATCCACGCTATATAACGATATACAAGTCAACTACGCTCATTTTGAGGCACCTCTGTTGCGATATTGTGATATATTAAGATACATACCCACAATTATGATGTGCTATGGAGTGCCCTCAAAGAAAATGTGTTGAAAACTGTACACATCTTGATAATTTCATTACAAAATCAAATCAAAGAAATAATCACAAATTTTAAGAGGCAGAGACATAAAGACATAAAATTGCTGACCTCTGGTGAAATCTATCTGTTATACAGAGAGACAGAGTGGCTGGATACATTTTTAACTAGAATTGCTCAATCTCTAACCGTTTTCGAGATTATAGCCCACTTCCTATTTATGACTTTAACCTCACTGAGGAGGTCAAAGTCACCAAGGTAGCTATTACATATGGTCTTTTAGGCCCAAAGGATCGAAAATAAGCTCAAAATCTCTAAACGTTTTCGAGATAAAGATAACCTTCCGGTTTTTTTTTACTTTGACCATGTCCGAGGAGGTCATGTGTACAGACATGCGTACAGACGCAATTTCCATCCAAAACAATGTCCGAGGAGGTCGAGGTCACCGAGGTACCTCTTACCTATCATCTTTTAGACCAAAAGGGTCGAAAATAAGCTCTGAATTGCTCTATCTCTAACCGTTTTCGAGATAATGGCCCACTCCCTTATTTGATATTGACCATGCAGGAGACTGTCAATCGTTCTCTAAGTCATGGTGAAAAGATGCGGATTTTACGGCGTCTAATATCCCTCTATCAGTGAGCCTAATTTCGTCAGTCTTTAGCAAATGGGAAAACCAAAACGCTGCAGACTTTAACTTGCACACACATGCCCTGATGGCTTTCGATGAAAGCTGGTCGATCAATACACTGAGACTGATATCATGCCAGTTAAAACAACTGCTATTAGCTTCTTGCCGCCTATTTCGAAAATTTGTTTTGTCCTTTTTTAATTGAAAAATTAAGCGAATTTTAAAAAATACGGGAGGATCAACCACACATACTGAAGTTTATCATATCCAAATTTCATCTTGCTAGCCCTAACGGCCCATGACTAGTTCCACGGTCAAACTAAAAAAAAAAAAAGAAAAAAACATGCCACAACTGCGGTTAAAATTTTCGTTCAAATTCAATACAGTAGGGGATTTTGGCAGATACTCAAGTGTAATAATGCAAAATTATGTTGCATGTAACGAATTAGCATCAGATATTGATATTGAAATCTATGAGTTAAAAACAAAAATCGTAATATTTTATGGCATTATCATCGACAAGTCAGTAAAATATCTTGGGCATACACTTAAAGATGAGCTCAATAATAACTAGAAACTTATTTCGCTAGCGAAATGTTAAACATTTGACAAAAATTAAAATGCAAAAATGCTTCCTTCAATGGGTTATTTTTTTAATAATATATTGCAAACAACACAGCCTGAACACGTCTTATAAGCCGAGTAGTGTTTGGTTTTGGTTGGCTTAAGGTTTTATTGACTGAGCAGACATACGCCATGTTATCAACTATTTACACAGTGAGAGCTTGCACAAATCTCAGCAACTGTGTTCTGTGATCTTCGTTTCATACACTGCATTTACTTGCAAAAATACACTCTTTTCACATGGCGTTTTAACAAAGAAAACGAAATCGAAGACGAAAATAAAACTTGCACACGTTCAGATCAAGCTCTTCATAGGTTCCAAGTTTCATGGTCCTAGGACCTAAAGTGTCAGAGAGGAAGACACAACTGCAAGTGCTCGCACAAATTCTTGCAAGCCAAAGGCTTGTCAAGTGTTAATGTTGATGTAATGAGACAAACGGCAACACAATGTGCCAGAGGTAATACCCAATGAATAAATTAAAAAAATGCACAGAGGATGTAAATTGTCAATTGTTCAAGACTTATATGTCTATTTTCTACCTTTCGCAAATATGGCATAATTGCAATGAATATGTAAATACGAAATTTATGCTGTCGTACAGTAACGTATTCAGAGCTATGTTCAAATTAGACAAAAGATGTAGTGTAAGTTACGAGTTGACAGTAAGAAAACTGGACACGATTGTTTGTATACAAGGAAACTAATATATAGCATGTATAATAGAATACAATGCATAAAAAATAAACTTCTCAAAAATTTAGGTAACAGTGATATGGCTTACTCAATATTACCTATGAAATCGAATAAAAAATTGTAGAACATGGGATCGCAATTGTGTAGAAATAGATGTGGACCAAGAGTCTGATACAAATAAATAAATAGCTCCTGCATCCATCTGTAAAATGTTTGTTTACATTCTAGCCTTTGAATGTCATGTGACCAAAGTCAGCAATTTACAAAAAGTCTTTAAAACAGGTTACAGATTATCTGTGCAATATATAATAAAATGCAAAATTAGGTATAAATTTCTCTTGTACACACAATATTTAACTTTTAGACGTTTTTGATAGATAACCGAAGACGTACAGATAAGCAATTTTGAGATAATTATTTCCGTACTATTTATTTATTTCTAAACCTTATTTAGTTTTTTTATTCTGCATATATTTTGGCTTATTCATACATATCGGCAGTTCAATGCGCGTATGTCATAGCAGACGACTAATTTTTCTAGCTCTTCCTTTACTATTTCTTCATTCTTTCTTTTTTTGCTTGTTACCTTATGCGCCATAACACACCCAATAAAAGTTGCTGAACTTAACGCTAAACACAAAACAAACAAACACACAAACCGACAAATTTTCTACTTTCTACTAAACATTCACAAGAAAAAACTTCGAATTGACAAATGCAATTGATATTTTAATACAAGAAACTAATCTTTGGAGAGGCGTGTCGGCTCATGATTTTCCAGGTTATAGAAATGTTCGGCTAAAGGGCACGCAAAATATAATCCCTACAAATAAATGCTTAAAATGCAGAAAGATTGCTTAAAAAAGGCGATTTGTATGGAAGGATATTTCAGTAAATAAATCGAAAACTTTGGTGATTGTTCTTATCAGCTAAAATCCTTTCTGTTAATGCATATATTCAAACATTCCAAAAGGGAGGGAGAGGGGGTGAAAATGATCAGAAAAATGGATTGCATATACGGGAAGGGCCACCCGGGTCTTCAAACTAAAAAGGGTTTTTAATTCGGTCTTTTAAATGATAGAATATACCAGACAGTACAAACCTACTCCTGCCTTGCTATTTCTTGCGAAGTAAACATAATGCAACCTATTTTAGTCACAAATAATCACATTCATTTATATAACCGTTTTGGAGATAAAGGTCAGCTTCCGCTTTAAGAGCTTGACCATTACGGAGGAGGTCAAGGTCATCGGGGTACATGTAATATAGCGCCTTTTAGGTCCAAGATCGGAAATAAGCTCAAAATCGCTATATCTCTAACCGCTTTCGACATAATGCTCAACTTCCGGTTTTAGACCTTGATCATGGCGAAGATGGTCAAGGTTACAGAGGTACGTCTTATATAACCACTTTTAGGCCCGCAGGGTTGAAAATAAGCTGAAAACCTCCAACCGCTTTCGAGATAACGGTCAATCTTTCCCTAAGGGATTACTGTATACAACGGTCACATGACGTTGGCCTTGTACCTGAATGTCAAAATTCAGTCCACGATGTTACCGCCTACTGATACCGTACTCGTGTTGAAACAAGGATTTTAGTGCTGTTTTCAGCCATTTTTCGTGACGAATAGGGATTTGAAAAATATTTTAACCCAATTTGACCTTGAAGTTCAATTGGAGAATATGGATGTGCGAAATCAACTTGGGCCTACCTGTGAATACTGTGGTGCTTACGGATATGCTGGTGATTATGATTGCCACTACCACACGTATAATTGTAATATCTGCGAACCTGACAGCTTCTACAGCACCTGTGGAGTACTTAAAGTCTGTAAAGCAAAGTAGAAGCCACATTTTACTGTTTAGGACATATCGAAAAGATGGACTTGTGTTTTTAAAAAGGCTTATGTTGACTTGATGACTGATAAACTTGCTTGCTGTGGAACTCCAGCCTATCAGCTTTATCATTTAGACGCTTTTTGGGATGTTGTACATCACAGTCTTGATGTGATTGAACTACATTCAAGATTTATTGGAGAATGTCATAAATTGGAATAGAAGATCCTGACTTTAACTTCGATTCTGCGTTATATTCTGCCCGATATAGACGTATACTTTCAGGTGGTTCATTATTTAAGAGAGAAACAAGAAGAAAAGGAGCAGATTTTTCAGGTAAGGAAAAAACACCTTTTTTAAACAACTTTAAAGATATAACAACAACCTTTAATAACTTAGAGCATACTGGCAACAATGTTTTTCTTTCTAGTAAATTTAATCTTATGTGAGTTGTTTCAAAGTAAACAAAGAAAGAAAATCATAGAAGAGGCAGTAGATATTTTAACAGAAGCTTACCATGTTCCTCATTATCGTATTACAGGAAGAAACAAACATGTCAGCGACGGAATAAACGAAGAAACAAAGTTTTGATGAACATTATCATGCAATTAAACAACATGGAGAATGTGCTATTATTTACCGATCATAAGGATGTTCTTTCAAACATGTTTCCAGCACGACTTGAAAAGTATGGACATTCGTTCAACTTGAGTGGAGCTTTATATCAATATGGGAAAGCAGTTTTTCATTACCGTCAAGATGTTGCTTCAGCTATTGTTTCATGTAGAAATGTATATGAAGCGAAATGTATCGCCAAAGTGATAAAGTCATGTCCTTTGTGGCATACAGTGAAGATGAGCAAAATGCAAGATGTCTTTCCATGTAAAATTGAACCAGTGTGTATCATTTCACAAAAAGTTAAAAGAATGTAAAGATAAAACTTGCCAACGTATGATCGCTGTTAGGGAGCTGGTGTTAAACAATTGTCATCGCCATCATATCCTGGTAGGAAAATCATGGGACAGTTGTTAGAAAATTTGGGTGAGGGAGTATAAAAGCGGTGTTAAATACTTCTACAACAAGTGTGTGACTAAAGACTGTCAAGACGTGTGGACATGTAAAGCAAGCATGGATGTAGAAACATGTTTCAAAAACAAGTATGTGGACTATATGACAAGTGAACTGATGCGTTTTGGGTCTGTTCAACAACAACTGCAACACATCAACATCTATTGGGAACTTGCTCATTCCACGCTGCTGAACTTGTCAAACTTTCGTGAGGATTTCATCAAAGAGTGTGTTTTTTTCAGACATTGACGGAGCGGAGGAGCAGCATATTACTTTGTTCGATTTGATCCAAGACTGTTTGATGAAGTGACAGAGTGGTTAATCTATATTATAATGGCAGACATTACATTGAGATAATACATTGTGTTAAAGTATATTGTGAAGAAATGTTATCAGCTGTAAAACAATTTGCGTGTTTACTATATCATGCTTGTCAACATGAATAGTGTCAAGAACATAATTGTCATGTTACATGTGTCTATACATATTGGAATGAAGCTAAATATTATATTCATTTAGATAAAGTGTTAGATAATGCAAACAAACGTTGTGAGAAATATGGTGTAGATGCTATCACATTTGATGAATTAAATAGTTGGTTAGTGTTCACTGAAGATCAATGGTCTTCATTTATTCACATCATTGTATCTATACTTGATTTGTAAAAACCCTGTAAAATATGTTGGTTAAGTTATAAAATGTAAGATATGTTGGTATGTTGAGAAGTGCTTATATGTTGAGAAGTGCTTATCATTTCGTGCCATTACCTAATAAATCACATACCAGCGTCATACAAGCCTTCCAGAAGATTTTTTCAAGGTCAGATAAAGGAACTGAATTTAAAAATAGATGGGTAAAAGCATTTTTGAAGAAGAAGGGAATTCATGCTTATGCCACAAAGAATGAAACCAAAGCTAACTTTGCTGAGAGAGGTATTCATATTCTAAAGGGAATGATGTATCAGTATTTCCTACATAAACAAACTTACCGTTATTTAGACATCCTTCCAGACTTGGTGTACAACCACAGACCTCATGGTTCTCTCCCTAATAAGTATGCTCCTGCAGATATTCGTAAAGACAACGAATCTAAAGTGTCAAAGTATATGTATGTAGACAAATTGAAATTGAAACTGAAGAAGAAGGAGAAAACCTACAAATTTAAAATTGGTGACCCTGTTCACATTTCCCTCATAAAATATTTGTTTCAACGGGATCGTTGTAAGAAGCAACGAATACATTTCTATCGTGTGAAGGACTTTTTGGATGAAGATATTGATCAACATTTCTATGAGGAAGAACTGCAGAAAGTCACCAAAGATATTGAATCTATCTACAGAATTGAAAAAGTCTTGAAAACACGAAACAACGGGGTGTTAAAGACTTATTTGTTAAGTGGCTAGGTTGGCCAAACAAGTTTAACAGTTGGGTGAAAGAAGCAGTTATTCAAAAATGAAGCATCCATTTACATGTTTGGTCTCTGGACCTCTCTGACGGCGGATGAAGGCAATGACGAGGACGAGGTGGTAGTGTTTACGCTTTTATTTCCGTAAAAGACGAAAAGGTCAACTGAATAACAACAGCAGAAAAAAACAACATATTAAATTTAACCTGTTTATTCGAAAGAAAATACAAGTTTTGCTTCTCAAAAACCTATTTGTTAGAACGCGTATCATCGCCAAACACGTGCTAAACTCATTAAAATACAACTACCGACCACTTAAAGCGACAATAACTGATATTTTAATAATATACATCCAAATACTGTAAATACTGGTGCTCTACACAAAATATGAGAAATAGAGAAGACAATAAAAACAATACTTGCCAGCTATTGCTCGCCTCAAATCCCACACACCACATGCTGAATTCACCCACAAAATACACAATCAGTAAAGCACTGTATTACTGGTATTCTAGAACGCAAACGAGCCGAAAATATTGCGCAGTCGGCTTTTATATGACATGGAATACACATGTGTACAACCAGATCGGGCAAAGAGGGGAGTTCACATGTGTACAACCGTATCGGGCAAACAGAATGTTAAAATCTGATTGGTCAAAAATTAAATAGACAAAAATAATGGTGAGGGAAGGGTATTCAAGAAATACTAGTTATGGCCATAAGCAGCGTCTGCATTCGCCACATGGCTCCCGAAAATTATAACGTAATTTTCTACCAAGGACACGTTACACTAGTGAAAATCACAAACAATGGTAACACGATACTGAGGTACATAACCACCCATATGTGGACGCGAGAGGACAACCTTCCTCAGCAACAAATGAATCTCTACAAATATATTTGAGTGTATTATAATCATGCATCAATGCAAAAGTAAATTGTAACATATGAAAATAAAATGTAATGTATGTTTGTAAGTTATAAACAACTGCAACAACTGAAAGCATACACCTCGGCGGGGAATCAACCCTAAACTTGTTCCTCGGAAGGAAGCAATAACAATTTTTATGAATAGGACGCTCTAAGTAGGACAACTTGTTGACCCGTTTGCCGAATTTATCCAAATGTCGATCTCCTATCACCAACTTGACACTTCGAACTAAATTGTCGGAGGACGATTTCACATCAACAACGCGACCCATACGCCAGGAATTTCGCGGTAACAGATCATCTTTGACAAGAACCACATCATTAACAGCCATGTTTCGACGAACACGAAACCACTTCGACCTACACTGTAACATGTGAACATACTCCGATCTCCAGCGATTCCAAAATTGATTAACCAGCACCTGTACCCTCCTCCAGCGTTTAACTGAATAGACGTCGTCACGCAGAAAGCATCCCGGAGGAGACACTATGACTTTGCTTTTTGGTGTTGACAGATGGTTAGGAGTAAGCGGCTCAGGAAAATTTGGATCGGAGAAGTTCTCCAAGGTTATAGGTCGACCATTCATAATGGCAGACACTTCGGTCAAAAAAGTTCGTAAGGACTCGTCGTCAAGTTGGCTCCCATGGTGGAAAAGAAGAGTTGAAAGAATGCTACGCACAGATCTAATCAATCTTTCCCAGGCGCCAGACATGTGATTAGCCTTCTTAGGGTTTGTTTGCAACTCAAACAAACAGTCATTACTCATGAGAAAGTCTTTGACCGCATTGTTGTCTATTTCTCCCAAGTTCTCTGACAATTCGCGATTTGCGCCTAGAAAATTGGTACCTTTATCACATCGAAGTAAAGCGATTGGCCCTCTAACTGCGATAAACCTACGCAATGCGTTGATAAAGGAGCTCGATGTGAAGGAGTTGACAACTTCGATATGAACTGCTCTCGAAGTCAAGCAAGTGAAGAGGCAGCCCCAACGCTTGAGTTCTTTGCGATTTTCGCGAATCAAAAAAGGGCCAAAAAGATCGACGCCACAGTACGTGAAAGGAAGGCTTGGATGTGCACGATCACCAGGTAGATCGGCCATTTTTTGAAGCTCTGGAGAGGAACGCAACCGTCTACAAATGATGCATTTATAGATGTACCTTGCCACAATGGACCTACAGCCGACGATCCAGTATCCATTAGACCTGATTTTGTTTATGGTCATCCCCTTGCCTTGGTGAAAAACCATTTCGTGACAGTACGCGACAATAAGATTACTAATATAAGAATTCTTCGGAAGTACAACTGGATAGGTATACATGTCAAAACACGAGTGATGTAGTCTTCCGCCAACCTTTAAAAGACCATTGTCAAGGAAGCAATCAAGTTTGTGAAGAACACTGCATCGCTTGATGGGTTTGGACTGCGCTACAAATTGCATTTCCTCTTGAAACGAATTTTCTTGTACCAGCCTTAAGATTTCGTTTTCGGCCGCAGCCAAATCGGTTGTGGTGATAGAATCAACTAAAGAAACCTTGACAGCGCTCCTTGTTGAAACTTTGCTAAAGCGCCGAGACAGCAGAGCACGTTTCCAAACAAGAAGAATGGCTACTACTCTCTTTAAACATAGCCAGCTTGAGACATGAGCGAAACGCGCAACATCAAACGTTTTCAAAGAAGTGTTCATAAAACACGTAACTGGTTTCAGTTCGGGATCCATCTCAGTGATCTCCAGCACACCAAAGTCGAAAGCTGGAAGAACAACTTCTCTGAGAAAATCCGGACCATTAAACCACTTTGACTTCATGAGATCTTCTACAAGCAGACCACGGGAAGCAATATCAGCCATATTTAACTTCCCTGGCACAAAATTCCACTGGTCTGTCATAGTTTCAGAACGAATGTAACCAACCCTATTTGAAACGAAGACGTGGAAGCGCTTTGAAGTGTTTGAAATATAACCCAACATCACCTTGCTATCGCACCAGAAGTATGCGTCAGGGTATTTCATTTCAGACTCCAAGAACCTCGCTATTTTCACAGCAAGTACTGCCGCGGACAACTCCAAACGCGGCACTGTAACTGGTTTAATTGGACTCACTCTAGATTTAGCCATAACCCGAGACACCTGAACAACTCCGCAACTGTCCACTAATCGCAAATAACTACAACAGCCATAGCCATTAGTGGACGCATCACTGAAGTGATGAAACTGTACTTGAGCAATTGCAAGACCTTTGGGATTTAGGCATCGTGAAATCTCGATCTTGGGCAACTCACACAGACTACTCAGTCATTGAGACCACTGCTTCTCAAGATCATCGGGGATTGGAGCGTCCCAACTTGCACCTGCCAAGCAAAGATTCTGCAAAATGCGTTTCCCTACGAGAGAGAAGGGAGCAATAAAACCCAAAGGGTCATACACCGAAGCAACAGAAGCTAACAATCCTCGTTTTGTCATGGGATGATGCTTGAGTGCAACTCGAAACTGGAACACATCTGATTGGATACACCACTGTACCCCAAGAGCACGTCCAATACCAAGTTCTTGGGAGCCGATATCAACTTAGTCGGCCGGAAGTTTTGCCTCAGTAGGAATGGAAGCAAGCACTTCCTCTGAATTGGCAACGAACTTGTGCAACTTTAGACCAACCCCTGTACAAAGCGTAGTAGTACGTTTGGTGAGACTGACTGCAGACTTCACTTCAGAAACACTGATCAAACTGTCATCTACATAGAAGTGGTCCTTTAAGAAATTTGACACATCGGAACCATATTCCTTCTCAAAGTCGTCCGCAGCACGACGGAGGCCAAAGTTGCTACATGACGGGCTAGACTTGAGGCCAAAGGTATGCACACACATTCGAAAGACACATGGCTCCATAGAAGTATTACCATCCAGCCACCATAAAAAACACATGAAGTTCCTGTCACTCCTGGGAACTCTGAATTGGTAGTACATCTTCTGAATATCGCAGGTGAACGCTCTACTTTCTTTGCGAAATCGTAAGAGGACACCAAGCAATGAAATTTGTGAAGTCGGGACTTTGTAGCAAGTGGTCGTTAAGTGATTGACCCTGGAACTTAGCACTACAGTCGAACACGATCCTAAGTTTTCGACCATTGTGAACGCCGTGATGGGGAAGATACCAAAGAACATGATCAAGCTCAGACTCTGGAACCCTTTCTGCGTACTTGTTTTCTAAAATTTCTGACATGAATGTCACATACTCTTTCTTGTAAACTGGATCCTTTTCAAGCTTGGACTTGAGACTGCAAAGTCTTTTGTCAGCTACAACACGGTTATTTGGTAAGTGCTTGTCATCATGACGAAAGGGCAACGGCATGACATAATGATTGTCGTTGTCTAAGTCAATACCGGACTCCATAATTTGCAAAAACCTCTTGTCCTCGATAGACAAACCCATTCCCTGGGATACATCTTTGAAGTCACTCTCTAAGACACTAAGAACCTCGCGCGGAGAAATCACTTCTTTGGTCTTTGTCGGAAAGGCAACGTGATTTATCTTGTTACCAGAAACCTCCTAAGCTACAACTCTGTGAGCAAAACCTTCTTCAACGAACGAGCTAGGGTACTCAATAATACCCACAATGCTCCAACCGAAATCGGTTCGTTGGGCATAAGGACCACTTTCAGTGGTAATTATCTCCCTTGGTATTAAGGCACGGTCGCAATTGTAACCCAACAAGAGTCCAACTTCTGCATTATCGCAAGGAGGCATGAGTTTATCTGACATCCTTCGTAAATGTGGCCACTTCGAAGCCATAGCTTCTGTTGGGATATGGGAACGATTTGCCGGTATAATGGATCTTGAATACAACTTTGGAAGCCTTATTTTCTTCTGAGAATCAAAGCCCCTGACAATAAGACCATCAACACGAACACTTTGAACTTGTTTGCGCTCCGCAAGCATTGTTGACAACGAAAGTGTAACCTCGGGTCCATCAACTCCCAACGCCTTCCTGGTGTCGTCTAAGACAAAAGACGTGTCAGACTGATTGTCCAATAAGGCATAGACCAGCCGCTCTTTATCGGGACTATCAATGTGAGACAGATAGACAGGCACTATCATGGAGCTTAAACTACACCGAAACAAAGAGGTCGCAATGGAAATGGATTAAACCGATGAGCTCCGCACATCAACATCGCTGGCGGTAACACCACAGGCTGAAGACTGTGGCCGACTTGGCCCAGGAGAATCTCGAGGAGGGATGAAAGCAGGAGAATGTGCTCGAAGAGGAGGAAGTAAGCTTCAAAACTTTTGTGTAAACATGTTGGATGGCGTCTCTCACAGTTCTTGCATTTGGCTTTGTTCTTACACCTTTTGTATATGTACCCGGGTTGTAGACAGCCTCGACACAACTTCCGTTGAACAACAAAAGAGTTTTGTTTTTCTCAGGCACAGACAATTTCGAGAATTTGAAACAACTCTGAGTATCATGAGGCTTGTTGCAGTACAGACACTGACGTCCCACTTTAGCTTCAACAACATGAGATGTACTGTTCTTTGGCAGCTGGCTAGAGTTCTTTCATGAATTGTTTTGCCTCGAAGAAGCAACTTCTTTGACGCCGCAAGAAGTAAAGGGCTCGTTGGCAACATCAGCTTCCTTGGTAATAAATTTAACAAAGGCATTGAAGGAAGGAAAATCACCACCTTGATCTTGATGTTTCATTACGACTCTCTTCCACCTTTGAACAACCCATTCTGGAAGCTTTTGAAGAAGTTTTCTGTTTTCGCCAGGATCATTCAAGAACCTTAATACTGGGACAGAGTCCATACATGACTCGCATTGACGCAAATAATCAGCAAACTTCCTAAGACCATGACTATCTCTTCCAGAGATCTTTGGGAACTCTTCTAATTTGTCTCTCATTCTATCGCCAAGAACAGCAACATTGCCGTACCTACGATTTAAATCTCGAAAGGCATCCTTGAAGGCGGATTTATTACCTAGAACCAGATAACACTGTACACACTCCTTTGCCTCACCACATAGATATCGATGCAGGTAGTGGAGACGTTCTTCCTCACTAATACCACGACTAGATATGAGACTATTGAAAGATCTTTTCCAACTCAGGTATTCTAACACGTCACCAGAAAACACAGACGGTTCGGGGCAGGCAATCGCGAAAGAGACATTTGACTACACAACACGTTCAGTAAATCGACACTGTTAATATTTGGATCGGGATTAGGAGTATCAACTGCAGGAAGAGCCTTAATAAACTCCTTACACTTGTCGCTGGACGGCATTTCCTCAAGGGTATCAACGTCTCGACCAGACTTGCAGGTGGACCTTTTAACCTTAAATAAGGTTTTCTCAGCTTGCACCGACCTTGCAGAATGAGCCTCATCAGTTCGACTACGAATCTTGGAATTCAACTCCTTTAAGCACAGTTCACCTGTAGCTTCAGCATCACTGAAAAACTCGAGCGACTCCTGATCGACACTTTCACCGACAATGTCAATAAACTTCTCATAATGAAACAAGAAATTCTCAAACTCATCTCTAAATTCCTTACGGGACTCTTTAAGACAAGAGACGTCATTAGACTCAGACACAACACTATCTACAGTTCGCATGTGCCTCTTCAAGAGACGCGCATGACGTTTTAAATCCTTGGTACGGCAAGAGATTTCATGTAAACGATCCTTCTCAGACAAGGGATGAGAACGATCACCATGCTTCAAGCTCGCTTGATCCTTGCAGGGATCAGCACCATCTTCAACCGCAAAACCTTTAGAGTCTTCAACGGACTTTTTAGCCCGATCCTTCGAATCTGACATTTTGTTACTGACACTTAATCTCTAAATTGAAAAATTAAATCATAAATGAAGCGTACATTTAAAACTCGATAACCTACCTAAAAAGAATTGAAACGACCTTAGAAAATTAACTTTAACTAGCATATCTATACGGGGGATCGACAACCAACCGACATGCAACAAATCTCGAAGTCTCCACAGACAAAGGCAGACTGATTGTAAGAAGGGTCAGCTTTGACATAATATCTTGAAATTATTCAAAAAAGGAAAGATAACTCCAGCATGAACACAAATTCAGACAAACTTGGGGAGTCCTAACACAAATCCAGGGGCCCTTCCGGCACAAAGAACAAACGCATCTTCGACACATAAACACAGATTAAGTTGACCTTTGACAACTTAAAACACAAACACTTGAAGCACATTAGACCTCAGAGTACAAATGTCAACTTGAAACGCAAACTTAAACACAAATCCGAAGCATCAAGACAACTTCAGAAAACTAGTATGAACTGGCTTCATACAAACTTGAAGCACCAAGACATCTTAAGAAATCTTGAGCATTAACTCAGCTTCACACAACTTTGAAGCATCAAAATAAACTTGAAGCACAAGCACAATGGTTGACGTTACAACACACGATGCCAGAAACGGCTTCAAACTCAACTTCACAAACTCAGAAGCACAAGACAAAACCCAACATGGTTATGTTCATTTGATCCGGAGATGACCTGGAGATCACGGGAAATCTTGGAAAGGCAAGATATATTTGTGATAGGTTTGGTGAATTGCAGACTTGATGTATTAAGAAAAATTTGTTGTGAGTTATATTGTTATTGAGAAAAGGAATGCTCAAGTAAGTCATCAGTAATTCTGAATAAATTGGTTCAAGTTGAAAGAGTGTGTAACGTAAGCATTTTTTTTTTAAAGTTGATGGTCAATGTGTAAATTATTAAGTCCACTGGGTTAACTACATGATACTTTTCGAGCATCCGTTATTAACATGGTTTTTGGCGAACCAAACACAAGTTTGAAACCTCAACATATACCATATAAACTTACAAAATTACAAATATACAGTTTAATGTAACAATACGAAGATAACAAAAGATTTTGATAACAGTGTATGTTTTACACCAGTTACAATAGCGGTCTAGTTGAAAGAAAATTGAAATAAATAATTTTAACACAGCAGTTTGTTTAACATCAACTACAGGAAAACGGTCTAGTTTACTACAAGTTGAAAAGAAAAGGATTTGGCATATCACAATACAACATAAGTTCCCAAGCTCAAGACTGGCCCATATTGCAACTTACTGTCCCAGCAATAAACCAAAAAAAAAAAGGTTATGAATGGGCGGGGGGGGGGAGGTTGGAAGGAGAGAAGGTACTGGCAAGAAAAAGGAAAAAAATGGAAGAAGGGTTGTCCTTTGACCATAAAAATCCATTACAAACACTTTTGCTCAGAAAGAAAAACGATCAACGTGTTAAAGACCGGGTGAGAAGCTTTCAAAGGCAGGCATTTTTAGCGCTCTAACGGCAGTAATAAAGGAGTTAGAAGCATTTGAATTTTTCACTCGAGACGTCCAGTTAGATTCATTTATACATTAGCGGGCATGCGTGTCCTTTTTTCTACCCATAATGCAACATTTTTAAGAGCACGCACCACGTTATCCGAAAGAAAAAATTTCAACACCTATTGCAACGCTTTAACAACTATGTACCAGATTCCAATTTTCAGGCACCACACATGAGCTTTCAGGCACCACATATGAGCTTTCAGGCACCACATATGAGTTTTCAGGCACCACATATGAGCTTTCAGGCACCACTTATCAGCTTTCAGGCACCACATATGAGCTTTCAGGTACCACATATGAGCTTTCAGGTACCACATATGAGCTTTCAGGAACCATATTTCAGTTTTGAGAAACCATATTTCATTTTTTTTTTTGACAACAGTACACTAAACAGTGACAGTACCATTGAATTAGGTTGCACAAACTGCGGCACCCAAAAAAAGGTACAATATGTGCTAGTAATATGCAGTGTGTAAGAGGGCGGAATGTCAAGGCCATTGCCATAACAACTGACCAAACCAAACCACTGGCAGTAACCGAGTAAAACATTAGGAAATTAAAGCTGCGATTTCTCGCTTAATATACGTCGTACAGGCCTGAAACTAATGCCAAATGAAAGCCCGTGAACAGAATCTTTACACCCAAAACCAATCACAATGAATTTTTAAGACTTTCTGCTAAATAAATGGAGAAATTGAACGGCCTAAAAACCCACACAACTGGGCGAAATAGCCCTCAACATTTCACAGAATTAAGACACTTTTTTCTAAATTTGACGATTAAAGTACACATACTGAACTGACACACGGGGCGAGGGCAACAAGAAAATTCTACTGCAATGTGAATGCCACTGTTCTAGAGGAGGAGGGGGTGGCTGTGATCAATTAAAAAAAAAGTACTAAAATTTATACTCACAAATTCTTACGAAAACTGTCGTTACTATCCAGTAAAAATACCCAAGTTTTCGACATATTTTTACCAGAAAACTTCACTTTTATAAACACGACTAATGTATCCATTTTTTTATCATTTTGAAAACCAATTTTTCCGCTGATATAGCGACGTTATTTTACCCAGACAGCAGTACACACAGCCTGTCTGAAACCCAGAAACAGAGGCTTTCCAATGCGTGTTTTACAAACAGGACTATTTAAGTAACGCAACAGCTAGTATGCCAAACACTGAACACACTGAGTACTGAGGAAGCAACGAAAACAAGTATACGAATCAATAGCGCACAGATAGAGGCCTCAGTTGAGTTATTTCAAACATTTCGCCTGTATTAATTTCAATGCGATTTAGATATACAAACTTACTGTAGCCTCATTTAAATTTTAGGATTTTCACAACAGCAGTCGTTTGCCTTGACTATAAATCAATGACAAGATTTAGTTTTTTTTCTAAAATTTGGCCACTGAAAAACAAGTTTTAAACAGAATGTTTATAATGGAGATTTTTTGGGAGGGGGGATTCTGTACTTGTCATTGAAAGCCAAAATTCAATTTATAACTTAATTTCAACCGAAATAAACACACACGCCATCCAGAGGTTGCTAGCACTTGCTTGAATGGAATTCTATTTTTATTTCAATAGATGAATTTGGGTTCAGAGGTTACTAGCACATAAACCCGATAAACCAAAGGTTCACTGGGCACGATCTGCTTCAAAAGTTCAGGTTCTATTGAATTCTACTAATCGTGGCTGATGGCTGAATGTCCATGCCTTTTCTCGGAAACTGGTGACGTGTTTATCGACGGAAACTGGTGATCATGAGCGCGTGATTCATGGCAATATAGGTGTTCGGGACTGTCTGCTGTATGTCGGTTGGTCTGCTCCCGTGCGGTGAATTCAGCCCATCATGGTATGGCCGTGTCTTGCCCTCATACCGGGTCTGTCCTGGTTCATTAGCTGTTGCCTGTGAAGGCGGATGAAGGCAATGACGAGGACGAGGTGGTAGTGTTTACGCTTTTATTTCCGTAAAAGACGAAAAGGTCAACTGAATAACAACAGCAGCAAAAAAACATATTAAAGTTAACCTGTTAATTCGAAGCAAAATACAAGTTTTGCTTCTCAAAAATCTATTAGTTAGAACGCGTATCATCGCTAAACACGTGCAAAACTCACGAAAATACAACTACCGACCACTTAAACCGACAATAACTGATATTTTAATAATATACACCCAAATACTGTAAATACTGGTGCTCTACACAAAATATGAGAAATAGAGAAGACAATAAAAACAATACTTGCCAGCTATTGCTCGCCTCAAATCCTACACACCACATGCTGAATTCACCCACAAAATACACAATCAGTAAAGCACTGTGTTACTGGTATTCTAGAACGCAAATGAGGCCGAAAATATTGCGCAATCGGCTTTTATATGACATGGAATTCACATGTGTACAACCAGATCGGGCAAAGAGGGGAGTTCACATGTGTACAACCGTATCGGGCAAACAGAATGTTAAAATCTGATTGGTCAAAAATTAAATAGACAAAAATAATGGTGAGGGAAGGGTATTCAAGAAATACTAGTTATGGCCATTGGCAGCGTCTGCATTCGCCACAGGTAGTGGTAAAACTTCTCTGGTGAAGGAAATTCTAGAACAAAAGTTAATTAAACCCTCTCCGAAAAGCATTTTATCGCGTTATGCAGCAGATCAGCCTTTGTATAAGTCAATGAAAGGTGTAGAATTTTACCAAGGCATTCCGGATGACATTGAAGAGCGCTTTAACCCCCCCAAAAAACTTACTCTAAATAACTAAATGTCATAGTGATGAGCGTATGACACGTCTCTTTAGTGTTGGCAGCAGTTACCAAAATCTAAGCATCATTTTTATTGTAAATAATTTATTCCACCAAGGTAAAGAAATGCGAAATAATAGTTTGAATGCACATTACATCATTCCGTTTAAAAAACCTAGACGCAGACCACAAAACAGTACATTAGCGCGACAAATGTATCCTGGAAGACCTCAGTTTCTCATAGAAGCCTATCAAGATGCTACTAGCAAACCTCATGGCTATTTATTCATTGATTCAAAACCAAAGACAAATGATTAACTGCGTATTTGTACAGACATTTTATAAAAAAAATACACATTATGTATATAAAGCGGTGTATGAACAAGAACCAACTCATTTAACCATTCGCAGTCAAGATGTCTAAACGTATTCGAGCGAACCAACCTTTTCTTCACTTGCTTGCACGCAGTGGGCCTAAACGACGTAAATCTTTCTACAGCAAGCTACTAAGGAAGGAGGATTTAACTAGCTTGTTTGAATTTTTTTAATATATTTCGAGGACATTTACCCTTAAGCTCAAAAAGGTTTAAGGAATTCAAGCGTGAGCGTTATACTCTACCACATACTTGAAGCATACTTTAAAGCATACTTTAAAAATGGTCCTCATTCCTGAATATGAATATAAAATGTTAGTAGAAAAGAAAGATAGTGGAATTAAAACAAAAGTGAATAAACTTTTACGTGGGAAACGAACTCTTGAAAAGACAATGGAAATGTCTCAACTTCTTGATCGTCATTTACGAACAAGTCAATCACAACAACAACAACAACAAAAGTCTGTTCCATCATCATCTGAAAAAAACAGAAAAGTTATTTCTAACCCATTTTTTACCTATCTTTCATGGAAAAATAATACAACTTTTAGCAGAATTTAAGAAACATGGTACAAAATGGACAGAGAAGAATGAACTTGTGTTGTAATCACAAAATCCAACATCATTGATTTGTTGAAAGAAGCATTGGTTGACACAAGAAGAAAGGAACGAGGAGAATCACAATATGGTTGGCATCAGTTTATCCAAAAAATTGTAGATGCCAATATTCCAAAAACTATGTTTAGAAAACTTGTGAAGACATCACAAAAGAAATGAAACAGCGTCAACAACGACAGTTTCCTGAAGGATGGGAAAATTTTTAACATGGCTTAAAGAGTTATGATGTTGTCAAGAAAATGAAACGAAAACTACAAATCATACTCCTATAAAAATAAGATGTGCAGGTGCTTGCTGTGAAGGAGATGTAACAACACTGTAGATTACGTGAAATATCCTGTGAAACATCCTGTGAAATAACATTCAATTACTTGTGAGAATGGCGCGCGCTATGCACAAACTGATGTATATAGGCATCCATTCCGTCAACGCACATATAGAATTTAGTCATCATGGAGTCAACAAGTTTTTATATTACTTTGCCTAGCAATGCTAGAATGAACTATTATCCCAACAACAAGGCTTCGAATTATCAAATCCATATGCCTCGAACCATCTATCTGAAAGGAAAATATGAAGTGGCCTTAGCTGAAATTCAATATCCATATACATGGACAACCATGAGACATGAAATGGCCTATTCTATTCAGTATCGACAACAGCCACTTGTAGATGCTGACCTTGGCACAATCACTATTCCATTTGGTTACTACAGATCCATATCAGATATATGTAATACAGTCAATGAAGAAGCGGCTAATTATATGAAAGAGGAACTTAAAGAAGCTATTTGGTTAAAGTATGATAAAATTAGACGACGAGTTTTTTTTATAAATTATAGCTTTGAAGTTTCATTCTCCACTGGATTAGCTGAAATTTTAGGATTTATACCAGATCAATGGTATGGACAATCTGGTCTTGCTGAACATAAAGCAGGTATTGAAACAGGGATTTTATACACTTTATGTGTATTGTAGAATTTGTGAATCACAAGTTGTTGGAGATTATTATGTTCCTTTGCTACTGCTATGTTCGCATTAAAGGTGTTGATGGTGAAAGTATTATGAAAACTTATGAAGAACCTCATTATGTTCCTGTAAACACATCCAAATTTAACGTAATAGAAATGAATATTAAGGATGACACATGACATAATGTTACATTTCAAACTGCAAAGGTGATCTGTAAACTTCATTTTCGACCAAAAGCATTATGAAAGCCTACACACACAACCCATCTGCATGTCGCACCCATTTTCTTCGTTCAAGTGTGCGGGGAATTACCAGGATTCAAAAGAGCGCGAATCCAATATGGTGATGGTATTAGTTCAATACTGGGATCATTGGCTCGCAAAGCTATTCCGCTACTGAAGGCAGGGGCTAAGATCGTTGCGCCACATCTTAAAAAGGCTGCAAAAAATGTTGCGAAAGATGTTACGGGCCGAGTTGCACAGCAGGATCGCTATCTTTCCAATCGCATTAGTTTGAAATTACGCTTACATAGACAAAAAGATGAATATGTATTAATGGCTGCAAATAATACCTATAAGGCAGAAGTGTAGGAGGTGTTTTTAAGCATTCACAAAGTGAAGGTTAGTCCAGGTATTCAGTTAGGACCTACAGATGCATTGATGAAAAGTCCTGCCAAGTTACTTATAACTAGAAAAGAATATAAAATTTTCGCCATTCCAGCAGTATTTCAATCTTTTGTGAAAGATAACATCTTTTTTGGGGTATTGTCATTTTACTGGTTCATAATGAATCCTTTGCTGGAACAGCATTAAGAAATCCATGCAATTTCGAACATTTTAACCTATACTTTATGCAACTGTACACAAATGGTGAACCAGTCCTATCCAAACCTATTCAAGTTTGACATTACGCGGAACAAATATCTTGACGCTTTTGAAACTCTTTATAAATCTTTTAATAAATTGAATGGTGAGAAAAGTTCCATCATAAAACGGAAAGATTGGCCTACAGGTTATGCTTTATTTTCTTTCGACTTAACACGTGATTATGATCGTGAGGATCATTATGCTCTAATCAGACATGAGACTCTGTAGAATATTTTGACTCTTATGGACTTTTACCTTTTGTTTAGAAAAGTTTTTAAGTAATGACTATATGCATAATTTCATACCAATACAAACTCCGATATCATCTACATGTGGTTTTTATTGTGTATATTATATATTGCATACAGCTAGAGATCATAGTATGTTTGATATTGTAAATGTATTAAAATGAAGTGATGGTGATTTTATTGTATAGGATTTTATATATAGACATAAACCATTGCTTTATTAATGTGGTATATCGAGTTATGTTAGTTAAGTTGTTGGTAATTGTTAACTTTTATTTATGATGAATGAAAGGCAGTTTTATACAACTTTTATTATTGTGTTACAAATCTATTTACATGTCAAACAATTATCTTACAAACTTTATTTACAAACACATTCAATATATGTTCAACAATTATTTTTCAAACTTTTTTACACATGCATTCAATACAGTGATAAATGAATGCCATTCATTACAATCTAAATTAATATATGTATCATAGACATTACACCCACATTTGCAAATGCTATGAAAACTCACATAACTCACATTACCAAACTTTATAACTTTAACAGTTACATTTTCACACAGTTTCAGTTCATATCCATCTTAATTTATGTCTATTTCCATCACCACAACCCACATAGGATATCTAAGCTCAATGGATCTGGTACCCCGCATGAGTTGTACTCGTTCCTCTTTGAATTCAAGCGTCAGATTCTTCCCAGTCCAATGCTTGTAACAGCGCGTTCCATTTCACTGTGCTGAGGGTGATGAAGTCATAGTGTTCTATAAGCTCGTCATGCTTGCAAAATTTTACAAACACGTCTAGACAGTTCTTAGGCACACGCACTTCTAAATCATTTGAGAGTACAAGGAGAAAACCAGGTATCCTCAACTTCTCTAGATGGTTCTTCAATACGGATTGATCTTCATGCGATAGTATGATATACTTTTCAAAATGTCTTAGCACAATGCCATCACATGCGTTTCTCATATATGAGAATCCATATGTAATGAATTCATAATCTGATAAAAAGTCCTCCTTCTCATTCAACAGTCAGATCAACTACGAGCTATCTCGTCTGTGAAGGGGGTATTTATGCTCGGATGATGGTGAAGAGTGGATGTTGTATAACCTCTAGGAATCGTAAGACTGCCCGCCAATTCTTCACCTCACAGTCAATTGATGATGAATATGGAGTATCTGGCACATCTCCATCATAATCCTCTGGATAATCGTGTGAAAGATTTTTCCATAATCTAACACGTATATCAGAATCATGTCCAACCACTAACACTTCAACTTTATTTTCAAGTTTAATTTTAAAGCCAGGTTTAAGCGGTATTTTAAAGTCTTTCCACACTTCAGGTTTAAACCGATAAGCAGAATTTATCATCACTTCATTCATGTCATTTACAGAGAGGTAAGCACCACCGTTAAACACTAATGTATTCATGATGAGAGTACATATCCTTTTTGGAGGTGTCTTCTTATCTTCGAAGCCTTTTATTCACTTCTTTCACCTGCTTCTTCAATATTTTGTATTCAGGTATTGTCAGCAAAATACCCTTCAAAAGCATTCCCTCCCATGACTGTGGTGTTGATTTCGTCTCCACTTTTAATTTCTTGGTGGTGGTGGTGGTGGTGGTGGTGGTGGTGGTGGTGGTGGTGGTGGTGGTGGTGGTGGTGGTAGTGGTGGTGGTGGTGGTGGTGGTGGGGGTGGTGGTGATGATGGTGGGATTTTTAACTTTTAAGTCTTTGTCTGTATCATTAAGAGTGTTCATATCAGTTGTAGATCTCTTACGATTATGATCAATGCTAACGCTTCAGTGTTCGCACCTCAAATAACTCTAACGTTGGAGAGTCTCCCCTTTTTATAATGTAGCCTTGTAATGTCCATGCGTCAAAGTGGAATAGCCATCATTCAGCACGTATCGCTTGTCGTCATATGGGAGAGGGCTACTTTCTTCAACTTCTCCGAGAAAAGCTGGTGGTCATGGCTTCGAATGAATTGTCCTGTAGCCATCGTTTGAGTTTGGTTGAACAAACTGTCTCTATAGTGCTCATGTTTCATGCGTCTTTGACAAGCTCGAGTGATACCTTTAGCCGTATGTTTTTTTCCACCATATATTAAACTATACATTTTCAATCTGAGTCCAACAAACTCTTTAATGGGGATGCCTGCCGTCTCATCCTTCATTTTCGCAAGCACTTTTTTGTTTGTGTTGGAATGCAGGAAATGACCTGGCGGATAGTCACTTGTGTCGAACAAGTCAGCATCTTGGTGCATATCCTTGTAGATATCTTCCGTTTCTCTCTCATAACATAGACAATTTCAGTTCAGCATTGTAATGAAAGTAAAACAACAGAACTTTGGTGAGGTCAAGAATAGTAAAGCCGAATTGAATGGGTTTATCCAGAAGCAAATCTACTTTGCGTAAATGTACAGCGGTTAAATCTTCGTTGAAAATTCTAAATTTGTGGAATGAAGGCTTGGCCACAAGTTTCTCGAACCACTTTTTCTTGTGGACGAGTTCAACATTGATTCGCTTTCTCACATTTTCAATGGCTTTTCATAACACAGAGTTGTTCATCAGTTTGAAGAAGTCTTTCTCAAACGGGTTCTTAGCCAATTTTCTCTTTTTCGTGTTTAAGGTAATGTATTTCTCCAGCGATTTGCTCTTTGTAAACATGATGGCGCTGTGCACCTTAGTGATTTTTAAACGAAGTGAAACATACTGCTGCAAATTCTTATAATGAAGCACATATTTCTTATTGTCACCCAATTTGGGAATGAGTTTTTCACTAGGTTTGCCTTTTATGCTTAGATCTTTCCTTCGCTCCTGACTGTGCTTTGACAATTCTCCAAATTTGATACTTTTCCGTTCAGGCCAATGGGTAGTGATTATGACGATCAGGGATTGTATGTGCGTATTCTAAATCCACTTCTAAAATGTATCAAATGTCATCATCTTCATCCACATTCATGAAGTCGAGGGATTTTGGCTCGCTCACATAAATCCACTTTCTGGCATGCTTTTTGACATGGCCCAACCATATATGTTGTTTGCATCTAAGTACATCAGGTAGATGTTCGGCATGTTAGAATTGTAATCTGCTACACAGGGGTTATTTGCTTTCGCATACTTGTGATCACACATATTCCTCCTCGTAGACCTTCTTCAACCATTTGATACATGTCAATGTCATTGCTCAATTTCAACTTCACCTTTGTCGCTTTTAACATAGCATCCCACGACAGTCCTGGTGTTGCAAAGTAGTGGGCAGGATCCATTTTATACGTGTTAAGACATACTTGACGAAAATTTTCAAACACATAAACCAGTAGAAGCACATCTGATTTCAGGTATAGGTTATGGTATTCACCAAATGTAGTACACTTGAATGTATCCAACACCTTCTGCGGATGAGCAATATCCACATCGCTAATGTCCTCTTCGCTAAGCTGACTGTGAAACTTATTCTTTGACGGTAGTTGTGTTTCAGCAAACTTGGATGGCTGGTCCACATAATCATAAGGGTACACTCCCTTTCTCAGCAGCAAATCTTGTTGGTCACTATCGTGAATGTGGGAAGTCATGTTGTAGAAGTTATCTTTCCCTTCTGCCGCAAGGTTGAATACCAACCTCTGTAGAGAGGTACTCATAGACTGAAAGCTGTCTGTAAATTTTAGATTGCATGGTGAATGCAATATATTTCTCAATGGTGTTGGCAATGACTTCAATCGTTTCATCTTTAAATTATCCAATTTTCTACATGATCAAATGACTGTCATAGCCTCGTAAATTGTGGAAAAACATAGGGGTGATAAAAGAATCTTTATTCCTTGCGATCTTCTCTAAGTTGGAAATGCAAGTTGCATTCATTATGTGCAGCTCCGCGGTATTTGTCATTGATATGATTATGATCTCTCACACGATCCGCTCCTAGAAGCTCATGACAAATGTTGCAATCGGTTGCGTTCTTGAAATTCTCTTCATCTTCATGAGTCATCACCATTTTCTTTGGCTGTTGTAAACCATGCACAATACGATCACGCTCATTCACCATATGGTCTAAAAAGACTTTCACAGCATTGTCTTTTCGATACACGACTGCTGCACGTGTGTCATACTTGCTAACAACTACATGAGCAAAGCTGTTGCACGATGATGGTGATACTTGTCTCCTTCATGCTTTTGCGTGAAACATTCAAAGTCAGCATAAATAACAAAAGGTGCTCGCTGTTGTTTGGCCACATTCTTAAACTTGATAAAAGGTTCCTTGGGGAATGATAAACGTTGCGCTCCATGTTTACCACACACTTACGATGTTTGTCTAAAAGATCTTGGCCTATAAACCCGTGAAGATAATTGAAACAGTGAAAAGCTGCTCTATCATGTTTTGATTGAAAGCTATAAGTCTGCTAAAATTCTTGATCAATCAGTAGTGCCTTTTCTTGTCATTGCTAATCAGAAGTAAGTTGATTTCTCTAGCACATTGACGTTTCGACTAAGTTGTATCGGAACAACTACATCTTGTTCATATCCAAACACGTTTATGGATACACCATTCTCCTTTTCAAACTTTTGAATGTCCGTAATCGTTGTGGGAAATGTCATGCCCGCTACCTTCAATTCATTCTCAAATCGTTTGTAATGATTCAAGTTTAGTTAATCTCAGTTGAGTTAATCTCGAAAGGGTGACGATGAGCCAATACTGACCACAAGAACACTTGTTGTCTTTATTCTTAATGTTTAACACAGCCTTTGTGTTCTTCACTTTCTGCGGTAGTGGGATAAAACTGCTTGCTTCCAGAGACATCAACGTTGCTGTTTGTACTTCAAGGTACAATATGTTATCCAACACCCTGGAAGAACCTTGTCGCTCATGTTGCTTCTGGCAAGTCCTGTTCAGTATCCGCTGGATTGTATCCTGTATATGTTGAAATGCTGATAAATGCATTTATCCACTTGTTCTGTCATAACACCTTCTGCATTCGCCGTCAGTTCCGTTTCATTCCGTCTACAACAAATGCTTTTCTCTTGCTGTCGCATTTCAAGCAGTAAATCCCATCCATCCTCAGACCCAAACCGAGCACGTTTCATCTTGGCTAAATGACATATATGGGCCTCGAACAATTCCAGAGATGGAAATGTTACATTGCAATTATGGCAGAGGACTGGTGAGTCTAAATTAGTTGCCATTGTTGTTGTTGTCACATCAATCGCTGCAACTGATATGATTAAATGTGTTCTCAAACGTTCCCTTTTATACACATACACAGACTGATTAGCATCATTTCGTACGAGAATGTGGTCCTTAAAAGGACCGAAAGGTTTAGTACGTTGGCTCTGCACCAACATGTTGGGTTCCCACAATCGCATTGATATCTGTAGAACTGCTGCATGGTGAACGGTCTTCCCGCACACTTGAAGGGGTGGAAGTTGTAATATTTTATTATTTTAAGTGTTGCGCCACACCACCAGCAGTCTGTGCACACCGGTCTCGGCCCAGGCTACGTCTCCGCAATCTTGTTCCACAGCAGGCCGCTACAGGTCTTACAGCAGAATCGACGTGGTGAGTTGTGGTGTACGGGACAGTTGTGAGGCTGCTCCGCATATTCTAACCACACCCAACACTTATAACACTCCGTTGTTAGTGTTACTATACGCCCGTTTCTCATCACTGTGATTGTCTTGTTAGTTGAAGTCATTTTCGTTGTAAACAAAAGCTAAATCTAAGGCTGTGAGTCTTTTCTTTTGTTCTTTACTGTACTGGAGCGATCTCAGATAGAAAGCATAACGCTTCCTCCAAGGGGTATGTCATTGCAGCCGTTTCAGTTTTATCTTCCACAGTTAATAAGATGTAAACTGATTAATCAGCATGAAAAGCAGTTAGATCATCAATAGCTAGAGTCAGTGAGTCCTCAGGTGTGTTCAGCGGCATGTCCATGATTTTCTGACGATGTCATTGATGTTTCAGAGACCAAACGGCACTTATATATGACTTTTTGTCCTGATTTGGATAAACTTTTGCTCTTCACCGGGGGGGGGGGGGGCGTCGGACATACCATACTCTTCAGGAGGGGGGGGGTCGGACATACCTTACTCTCCTCGGGCGTCGGACATACCTTACTCTCTTGGGGGGGGGGGTCGGAATACCTTACTGTTGGGTCTTTCTGAGAAGCTGCCTCTCCGCGTGACCTCATTTCCCAACATATGTATAAATGTGTTCTCTTCACAACTTCCACAGAACGCACAGAACGAACATTCGCGACATTTTGGAGGTTAACTTACACTACTAGCCTCCAACACAGCGACCGGTCAGATTGCACTTTCTACAGCTGCTCCCGGACCCGATTCGTGCTGCTGCCTTCTGTCTGCCGGTCCTGTTCACTCCGGAAGTAACCATCGACAGGAGGCTCAGAACTATTGAAGAGGGGAGATTTCACGAACCCTACGTCCGGTCAGTGGTGCTGGGGGAAGCAGTCCCATCTCCACTGGAAGAGGAAGAGTATCTTACGTGGGCCGGCTACTTCATACGACGCGATATAAACCTGTGTGGCTGGTGTGACTGCCTGATAGGAGGCGACAAGGTTATTGCCGCCGGCTGTGGTCATCAAACGTGTATGTTTTGTGCAGAGGGGCGCACCTATCAGGCAGCCTAAAGGCACGAGTATACTCTGGATTGCCAAAGATGTGGAAGCAAGACGGTCTATTTTATCTTTAATGGCCAACAAATATCCCAGTGTTCCAGGCAGTACCAGCACGTAAATCAGTAGATAGCAGTAGCACCAACAGTGGGGAGCTTGGACTCATCTTATTATCAAATAAGCAAAAAACCTGTCTTGGTATGATTGTGTGTGTGCATGCATGTGTGGTAAAAAGAAAAAACCTATCATGATAGTTCTAAAACATCTCGTGACTCATGCCCTCACTATCACGTGACTCATGACGTCATAGATCTAGAACTGTCATGACAGTTCTGGATCACTTTTGACGTCAGTATGATCTCAAAAAGGGATCCAGAACTGTCATTATTCAACTACTAACCTGGATCGGTATCTAGTTTATGGAACAGTATTGGTAATTCTTTAATCTTGTTTTCAGTGTTTAATTAGTCCTTGTTTTTATTGGAACCACTTTCTTTATAATCTGTCGACAGTAATTAGCTGTATATCTTTCTTAGCGAAATTCTCACAATGTTAGTAGGTCTGAGGAAAATGAATATGATAATGGCTACTTTGGTGTTGTTATGCTGCGTATGTGTACAATTGTCAAGTGCGGAGACTTTAAGACGATAGGGTTTGTACAATCCACAAAATAATTCAAGGTCGACTGCTCATGGATTTACACCTCGAACAGCTCTGCGCAGCATACGTTGTGCTGTTTGGTGTGCACATACATACAATCGTGTTTCCACACAATGTGATACTTCGCAGCATAGTCAAGGAACCCGTGAAGTGTATAATCACATTCAGACAGAATCAGTGGGAACGTTAGCCATAAACCTTACATAAAAGAATACTCATGATACCAAGAGTACCAATTTTCAAGTATTCCTATTATTTAGATTTAAAAAATTAAGACACTATCAATGTCCATATATAACAGCATCCAGATATAATAATAAAGATATATCACAGCGGAATAATTCGCGATTGTAGACTTAGATTGTGAAACCATAAAGGGCTGCTAGGTTAAGTGAAATAGGAACAATACTCTATTATTTCCATACGCAACTCTTTATCGAATTGCAAACAATTGCTATAATGGGGTAAATCTGCTTATATATGAACCAGGTGAGTCATACATAAAAAACAATAAGTAAGGGTGACTTAATAGTCTAGAGCGCTGCCCTGGTAATTCCCAGGTGCCGGGTGCTATTTCGGCTCGGGGTGGCAAGAGCGGTATTGACGTTCGCTGCTATTGCTCGGTTCAGCAGATACATTGGATAAGATCACATATCGTGGAATTCATAATTAACACCAATGTAATCTTTCACGAGAGGTTAGAGTGAGGGTTGATAGTGAGAGAGATAACACATGTTTGCAAAATCATGAATAAATGTTTTACCAGAATATGAATACGGAACCCTATGTTGACGAATACAATAAGCACTGGAAGTACTGATGCATAATAAAGACAATTAATATGCATATTTAGAAGTTTCCTAGTATTCATAATTCAGTGCCAATTCCGTAGCAGTGACCCCTTTAAGACAGCTATAAGATAGTGTGTTAGCATATAACCCGTTTCAATCAACATCTTGCTGTTTGACCAAGCATCTGATTTATCTTTTTTTATGCATTATTACATTGGACCGTATTATTAATCATTCTAAGGCAGTGGCCTTGACCATAAACGCTCTTCTACAACACTCCATGTGTTACTTTATTATTATTGTCAGTACATTACCTTCAGGTATCGCGTAGCTTCCTGGTGAACTGTGATAAAAATATTGGTGAGAAATTAGCTCAGTATTTCCTGCTGTTCGCAACCAAGTTGATGATTTGCATATTGCCTCCAGTTACGATTTCTCAAATTGTTGGTGGCATTTTAACGTATTATGTGAACAGTTTAAGCTACGATTTTGACGCGGATGTTCATAGCGAAAAAGCACTTTATTCTACTGCTGATGTTCCATTTGCAAATAATCAGCTTTATGTTTGATTTTTTATTTAATCGCAAGACAGCATCTTTATTTTTGGCTAAGCTGTATTTTTCAGTGTTATTATTCACACCTCATGGCTTAACAGAAAAAGTCAAATGATATGTTTAATTTCTAGCAAGAATTCTAAAGTCTAAAGACATCCACGCCGTATAATTAAGATATCATTTGATTCAGGTTAGGCACAGCAACAACGGACACGTAAACTGCAGTATTCTGCCTCATAATACTTAAATAATTTGACAGTACCTTGCACTGATATCCAGAATTATCTTTGTTAACTAACTGAATGATAAGCTTTTCTCAACACTTAATATTCATTAGGCCTTTAGCCACAATTAAAGGCAATTGCGAGAAGATTACAACACAAAATAAACAAAGTGTATGCAAAGAATGTATGATATCTGTGGACAACAGGCAATAGCAGCATAAGATACTTTACAAAGAGGTCAGATATCGAAGGTGTAAGGGTAAGTTTTGTATTAAAATCGACATCATCGCAGGATAGGATTTAATATCAAATTTTGGTAGACTTATCGTGTTCTACCTAATCAAATGGAAACAACAAGGAACAACTATTCGGACAACAAAACCCGCAAAAACAAAGCACTTTTGTTCTCTTTGTAACTGAAATTATCGTTCAAGTAGCACTGGTGTATATTTACCATTATTTTTTAACAAACTTTAATTTTGACTCTAGATAATTTAAAATAAACCAGAAGGGACAAAGATATTGAAAATATGAAGCAAAAACTAAGGCGGTTACAAAAAGTTCATGCAGATATAGCGTTGAAACATAATGATATCGACAATTGCATCGTTGTTCAACGTTAATGTTAAAGATATGCTTTTTAGCCCTACTTTTACAAAAAAGCGCGTGTTGGTAGCATTTTCTAATTAAAAAAGGAAAGCTTTGTTTCTTGGTTTGAGTGCTATATGCGAGACTTTCGGTATCATAAAATATTTTCCAGTAAACGTTTTTTGTCGATAATAACACACGTCAAAAAAGTGGCAGTTTTCTGTAATAACATCACAAATTCTGTCTCCTTCATAATTATTTTTATAAATTAATTAGGGGAGAAAATGGCAATCCAGTTAGTTTGTTATTCAGAAATTGAAACCTTAATGGTGATCTTAAATCGGAATCTTAATGAAGGAAAGGCCATTTTCTCTTCCACTCTATAACTACTTACTATATGCTTAGAAATCGTTTTTAAAAGTCACGGACACGCATGGTAACAAACTTTTGGCTCCGTCTGTCACTCCCCCTGCCATGGCGGAAGAGCAGGCTTATAGAGCAATTATTTATGTCAATAATGCACATTAGAACGCGCTTTTAGTAAGAAGAAAACAAGTTTCTGAAATAAAATGATTACATATTTATTGATAGTAGCAAATCATGAATCTACCAAATAGCAGCACATGCAATGCTGTTTTATTGAAGTGGTAAATGTACTTTCTAGTTATATATGAAACTTTAGGAACTTTTCGTTAGAAACGCCACAAACAAATAGTTCATTTTCATTTTCAAATGATTTGCTTAGTTGCTCCTAAATATTTTAGACTCAATGGATTTCGTTTTTCACTTTTGCCTTTTATAAAATAGAAAAAATGAATAAAAATGCCTGAATAATAGACCAGTTTTCATAATACAACATAAATCATATTCCATTATCTGCACTGAATAGCCATTCACTTTGTTCTCACCGATGGATGTTTTGTGCCGAATTTAAATCCATTTGGTCAGATGATAAAAAAGATGTCTACATGTCTACTTTACAATTTAATAAGATGTCATCTGAACTGTTTTGTAAATATCTTCCAAATTAGATGATCGAAACTTCAAGACTTCTCAGTAAATTTTAAATAACCAAATAGCTTATTAATTCAAATATTTAAAATGATATTATACAAATTTGGAATTTCATCCAATAAAGCAATAAACTGTATTTGTGGGGGATATAGCACATTTTAACTATAAGTATATATATATATATATATATATATATATATAATATATATATATATATATATATATATATATATATATATATATATATATATATATATATATATATATATATATATATATATATATATATATATATATATATATATATATATATATAGATCTGCAAACAGTCATAGGGGGACCATGCCTTATATATAGCACTTAGGGAGACCATTTGGAAAAAATAATATATGTTTTTTAGCTTGTTATCAAGTGGTAACACACAAATTTAATTTTAAAGAAAAATATATTATATTCACTATGTTACAAAATCATTCGTTTTTTGTTTACTGTGTAGTTTCATAACGTTTAAACACGCTAAGAATTAAGGAAACCTACTTTTGGTCTCCTTAAGCTTTTGGTCTCCCTAATATTGTGGTTTTAGCAAAAATGGTCCCCATATTGCTGGAATTACACTTATATATATATGTTAATTTATGAATGGTTGTTGAATGAAAAAGTACGATTTGTTTTTGTAAACAATGAAGTACCATTTTTATGAATAACAAAATACCATTTGTTTTATGAAAAATAAAATACCATTTCTTTTATGAATAATTAAACACCCTTTGTTTTATGAAAAATAAAATATCATTTGTTTTAAGAATAATGAAATACCATTACTTGTATGAATAATAAACTACCATATTCGTATTTAATAGAGAGGCCAGATTCCGATACATGCAGTATAATGAACAGAATTTGAGGTGTCTTTGATACTGTCATACTGCCATATGATCTTCAGATATCCATTTACAAGTAGGGCATATTTTATCAGCAATATAATAACGAGCTAAGGTCAACTATGGCATTAAATATAGTTCAGCTAGCAAGCAATACAGTGATGCACTCAAGGCAATAATCATTTTGGAGTTAAAGGAAAATATAGATGCAAACAAAAATTGTTAAATAATTTTATCTTAAGGCATACTATAAATTTTGGAAAACATTTGGGTATCATCATAAGTATCATCATAAGTTAAAGCTGATTTAAAAGCTGTCGGGAATTAACATCCAGAGTAAACTTGAGTGTTATATTTTGAACATTTTCAGCAGCATTGGCGTTATTGCTTTGTGAAGGCTCTGGCGAGGTATTTATGCCAACAGTTTGTGTTGAATCCTGACTATTATTTAATTCGTTATGTGTAGTTTTACTTTTTTCTGGAGAACGAATTGGAATTCTTGATGGAAGAGGCAAACTGTGTTCAGGATTCAGGTCATCTATACCACTTTCCATGGTCCTGTTTGACCCTTGTTCACGAATCTGTTTCGGAAATAACTTTGCTTTATTCAAAGGTGTGGATTCGTTTCCAGGGAAGGAGTGGTATTTTGGGTTGTGATGACACTGCGGCGGAAGGTATCCATCAGGATCCTCACATTTACTTGTTTCATCAAAACACGGTTCGTTTTTGAACGCTGTATTGCTATATGACTTGATCGCAAAATCGTCGCCAGGGGTCACTTTAGAAACTAAGTGAGAAGAATCTGTGTGATCAAGTGAAATATCCATGCAACTGGATGCTTTGTTTTGCATGAGTAAGGGTGTGTAATTTTTTTTCGGATTAAAACTATTGTTAATATAGGTTGGCAAACTGATTTCCTCATAGATAGGTCCTTCTCTTCGCTGAGAAGTGGCATCATCATACCTTTGCCTTGTGTGCACTGAAGGCGTGAAATGACTCCACTTTTTGTGTATGAAGTAACAGAGAATTCCCAGGCCACACAAAAAAAATGCGAGGCACCCGGAACCAAGCAAACCACCAACCATGGTCTTTGCACGTCTTCTGCTTACTGACCAGGATTCTGCAAGGCAACAAAGTGTGCCTTAGTTCAAATCAACTTCCTGATATATGCATAATAACTAACGCAAAATTTCACTTAATGTTCACATAAAATTGTCTTATTTAATGTATATTTTAATTTATTAAAAGCTAAGGCACATGTTCTTACTATGTTTAAATAAAATATTTTTTCTCATTCGACAAATTTGGATCTGAGGAAAGGCTGGAACTCATTGTTTCAGCATTTACCTAGCAACCAACCACTGGGTACCCTCCACCCTATGGATATTTCAGATAAATGTCAAATTTGTTTTAAATCAACCTTATTTTGATTTAATACATGAAACGTATAATTTGGGTTTTTCTTTTACCCTATTTACATTTTAATCAATTGACGAGGTCGTGGGGCCTTGTATATAAAGCTATCTGGTTAGTTTCCTACAACTCACCCAAAGTGGTCTGTGCAGAAATGGATGAACTTAACACTCTGGCCAAATCGTGATCAAGAACGTAAGCCTGAATGTTAAAAGAATAGGTTTCACCAGGAGTTAGATTGTCAACTAACGCCGTGTTGATATCTCCACCAACATTCCTTGTGCTGTTCTCGCCGTGCCCTTTGCTTGTGGTTGTAATTATGTAACCATCAACCGAAGAATTTAGGTTTTGTTCTTGCCACATAATTTTCAAATGGGTTGTAGTTTTGTTGGCAAAGTTCAGGTTTCTCACTGGTTGTGGTTCTGAAATTCATTTCATTTAAACAATACAGTGAAAAAGTATATTGCAAGAATTTACTTACTTTACGTGAACTTTAACGTGCAGTTAAGTTGTTTCAAGGAAATAACCAAACACCAAAGAAAGCTAACACTTCACTCAATCCCAAACTTCTTGGAACTTATAAAATTTAAATAGATAATTTCATTTTGTTCTAGCGTTTTACAATGTTATATTGAGACAATCACTATAGAGATTTCCTCAACAATGTCTTTACATGTTTTGCTTAACTTCATATCAACTCTATAGACTATCATTCGGATAACCGAATGAATTAAAAGAAAAACAGTTGGCATAGTCGCTTGGAACTTGGCAGAGGACATTGTGGAGAACTTAAGCCGCTGTTCTTACTATGAAAATAGTGCTAGATTAACATGCAACATATAATGCAAACAATCAGTTATAATTACTCAATAGAACATTGTAATTATATTAAGATTAGATAGGGTAAATTAAGTTACGTACTGGTATGCACTTGGATCACTAAAGCAGCACTCCGTTGTGTTCCGCTCATTGCTTGAATTTTTATGTCGTATAATTCCCCAGGAAAAAGATTGTCGATTGAGATGTTGTTTGTATTTCCTTCAATGCTACTTCCCTCTCCTTTGTGCTGTGCACGTTTATAGAATGCTATATAGCCATCATTTACACCTGTATCTTCATTCAAAAGTATCATTACTTTCGTCTCTTCGGTGATGGTTTCAGTCAACAGCGTGGGTGTGTTTGGCACTAAATTCATAAACACAGAAAGTAAGTCATTTTACTTTAGATTTAGATAATACTGATCACAAAACATGTATAATGGCATAATACATGAAACGTATAATTAGGGTTTTTCTTTTACCCTATTTACATTTTAATCAATTGACGAGGTCGTGGGGCTTTGTATATAAAGCTATCTGGTTAGTTTCCTACAACTCACCCAAAGTGGTCTGTGCAGAAATGGATGAACTTAACACTCTGGCCAAATCGTGATCAAGAACGTAAGCCTGAATGTTAAAAGAAAAGGTTTCACCAGGAGTTAGATTGTCAACTAACGCCGTGTTGATATCTCCACCAACATTCCTTGTGCTGTTCTCGCCGTGCCCTTTGCTTGTGGTTGTAATTATGTAACCATCAACCGAAGAATTTAGGCTTTGTTCTTGCCACATAATTTTCAAATGGGTTGTAGTTTTGTTGGCAAAGTTCAGGTTTCTCACTGGTTGTGGTTCTGAAATTCATTTCATTTAAACAATACATTGAAAAAGTATATTGCAAGAATTTACTTACTTTACGTGAACTTTAACGTGCAGTTAAGTTGTTTCAAGGAAATAACCAAACACCAAAGAAAGCTAATACTTCACTCAATCCCAAACTTCTTGGAACTTATAAAATTTAAATAGATAATTTCATTTTGTTCTAGCGTTTTACAATGTTATATTGAGACAATCACTATAGAGATTTCCTCAACAATGTCTTTACATGTTTTGCTTAACTTCATATCAACTCTATAGACTATCATTCGGATAACCGAATGAATTAAAAGAAAAACAGTTGGCATAGTCGCTTGGAACTTGGCAGAGGACATTGTGGAGAACTTAAGCCGCTGTTCTTACTGTGAAAATAGTGCTAGATTAACATGCAACATATAATGCAAACAATCAGTTATAATTACTCAATAGAACATTGTAATTATATTAAGATTAGATAGGGTAAATTAAGTTACGTACTGGTATGCACTTGGATCACTAAAGCAGCACTCCGTTGTGTTCCGCTCATTGCTTGAATTTTTATGTCGTATAATTCCCCAGGAAAAAGATTGTCGATTGAGATGTTGTTTGTATTTCCTTCAATGCTACTTCCCTCTCCTTTGTGCTGTGCACGTTTATAGAATGCTATATAGCCATCATTTACACCTGTATCTTCATTCAAAAGTATCATTACTTTCGTCTCTTCGGTGATGGTTTCAGTCAACAGCGTGGGTGTGTTTGGCACTAAATTCATAAACACAGAAAGTAAGTCATTTTACTTTAGATTTAGATAATACTGATCACAAAACATGTATAATGGCATAATACATGAAACGTATAATTTGGGTTTTTCTTTTACCCTATTTACATTTTAATCAATTGACGAGGTCGTGGGGCTTTGTATATAAAGCTATCTGGTTAGTTTCCTACAACTCACCCAAAGTGGTCTGTGCAGAAATGGATGAACTTAACACTCTGGCCAAATCGTGATCAAGAACGTAAGCCTGAATGTTAAAAGTATAGGTTTCACCAGGAGTTAGATTGTCAACTAACGCCGTGTTGATATCTCCACCAACATTCCTTGTGCTGTTCTCGCCGTGCCCTTTGCTTGTGGTTGTAATTATGTAACCATCAACCGAAGAATTTAGGCTTTGTTCTTGCCACATAATTTTCAAATGGGTTGTAGTTTTGTTGGCAAAGTTCAGGTTTCTCACTGGTTGTGGTTCTGAAATTCATTTCATTTAAACAATACAGTGAAAAAGTATATTGCAAGAATTTACTTACTTTACGTGAACTTTAACGTGCAGTTAAGTTGTTTCAATGAAATAACCAAACACCAAAGAAAGCTAATACTTCACTCAATCCCAAACTTCTTGGAACTTATAAAATTTAAATAGATAATTTCATTTTGTTCTAGCGTTTTACAATGTTATATTGAGACAATCACTATAGAGATTTCCTCAACAATGTCTTTACATGTTTTGCTTAACTTCATATCAACTCTATAGACTATCATTCGGATAACCGAATGAATTAAAAGAAAAACAGTTGGCATAGTCGCTTGGAACTTGGCAGAGGACATTGTGGAGAACTTAAGCCGCTGTTCTTACTGTGAAAATAGTGCTAGATTAACATGCAACATATAATGCAAACAATCAGTTATAATTACTCAATAGAACATTGTAATTATATTAAGATTAGATAGGGTAAATTAAGTTACGTACTGGTATGCACTTGGATCACTAAAGCAGCACTCCGTTGTGTTCCGCTCATTGCTTGAATTTTTATGTCGTATAATTCTCCAGGAAAAAGATTGTCGATTGAGATGTAGTTTGTATTTCCTTCAATGCTACTTTCCCCTCCTTTGTGCTGTGCACGTTTATAGAATGCTATATAGCCATCATTTACACCTGTATCTTCATTCAAAAGTATCATTACTTTCGTCTCTTCGGTGATGGTTTCAGTCAACAGCGTGGGTGTGTTTGGCACTAAATTCATAAACACAGAAAGTAAGTCATTTTACTTTAGATTTAGATAATACTGATCACAAAACATGTATAATGGCATAATACATGAAACGTATAATTTGGGTTTTTCTTTTACCCTATTTACATTTTAATCAATTGACGAGGTCGTGGGGCTTTGTATATAAAGCTATCTGGTTAGTTTCCTACAACTCACCCAAAGTGGTCTGTGCAGAAATGGATGAACTTAACACTCTGGCCAAATCGTGATCAAGAACGTAAGCCTGAATGTTAAAAGAATAGGTTTCACCAGGAGTTAGATTGTCAACTAACGCCGTGTTGATATCTCCACCAACATTCCTTGTGCTGTTCTCGCCGTGCCCTTTGCTTGTGGTTGTAATTATGTAACCATCAACCGAAGAATTTAGGCTTTGTTCTTGCCACATAATTTTCAAATGGGTTGTAGTTTTGTTGGCAAAGTTCAGGTTTCTCACTGGTTGTGGTTCTGAAATTCATTTCATTTAAACAATACAGTGAAAAAGTATATTGCAAGAATTTACTTACTTTACGTGAACTTTAACGTGCAGTTAAGTTGTTTCAAGGAAATAACCAAACACCAAAGAAAGCTAACACTTCACTCAATCCCAAACTTCTTGGAACTTATAAAATTTAAATAGATAATTTCATTTTGTTCTAGCCTTTTACAATGCCATACTGAGACAATCACTATAGAGATTTCCTTAACAATGCCTTTACATGTATTGCCTAACTTCATATCAACTCTATAGACTATTATTCGGATAACCGAATGAATTAAAAGAAAAACAGTTGGCATAATCGCTTTCAACTTGGCAGAGGACATTGTGGAGAATTTAAGCCGCTGTTCTTACTGTGAAAATAGTGCTAGATTAACATGCAACATATAATGCAAACAATCAGTTATAATTACTCAATAGAACATTGTAATTATATTAAGATTAGATAGGGTAAATTAAGTTACGTACTGGTATGCACTTGGATCACTAAAGCAGCACTCCGTTGTGTTCCGCTCATTGCTTGAATTTTTATGTCGTATAATTCTCCAGGAAAAAGATTGTCGATTGAGATATTGTTTGTATTTCCTTCAATGCTACTTTCCCCTCCTTTGTGCTGTGCACGTTTATAGAATGCTATATAGCCATCATTTACACCTGTATCTTCATTCAAAAGTATCATTACTTTCGTCTCTTCGGTGATCGTTTCAGTCAACAGCGTGGGTGTGTTTGGCACTAAATTCATAAACACAGAAAGTAAGTCATTTTACTTTAGATTTAGATAATACTGATCACAAAACATGTATAATGGCATAATACATGAAACGTATAATTTGGGTTTTTCTTTTACCCTATTTACATTTTAATCAATTGACGAGGTCGTGGGGCTTTGTATATAAAGCTATCTGGTTAGTTTCCTACAACTCACCCAAAGTGGTCTGTGCAGAAATGGATGAACTTAACACTCTGGCCAAATCGTGATCAAGAACGTAAGCCTGAATGTTAAAAGAATAGGTTTCACCAGGAGTTAGATTGTCAACTAACGCCTTGTTGATATCTCCACCAACATTCCTTGTGCTGTTCTCGCCGTGCCCTTTGCTTGTGGTTGTAATTATGTAACCATCACCCGAAGAATTTAGGTTTTGTTCTTGCCACATAATTTTCAAATGGGTTGTAGTTTTGTTGGCAAAGTTCAGGTTTCTCACTGGTTGTGGTTCTGAAATTCATTTCATTTAAACAATACAGTGAAAAAGTATATTGCAAGAATTTACTTACTTTACGTGAACTTTAACGTGCAGTTAAGTTGTTTCAAGGAAATAACCAAACACCAAAGAAAGCTAACACTTCACTCAATCCCAAACTTCTTGGAACTTATAAAATTTAAATAGATAATTTCATTTTGTTCTAGCCTTTTACAATGCCATACTGAGACAATCACTATAGAGATTTCCTTAACAATGCCTTTACATGTATTGCTTAACTTCATATCAACTCTATAGACTATCATTCGGATAACCGAATGAATTAAAAGAAAAACAGTTGGCATAATCGCTTTCAACTTGGCAGAGGACATTGTGGAGAATTTAAGCCGCTGTTCTTACTGTGAAAATAGTGCTAGATTAACATGCAACATATAATGCAAACAATCAGTTATAATTACTCAATAGAACATTGTAATTATATTAAAATTAGATAGGGTAAATTAAGTTACGTACTGGTATGCACTTGGATCACTAAAGCAGCACTCCGTTGTGTTCCGCTCATTGCTTGAATTTTTATGTCGTATAATTCCCCAGGAAAAAGATTGTCGATTGAGATGTTGTTTGTATTTCCTTCAATGCTACTTCCCTCTCCTTTGTGCTGTGCACGTTTATAGAATGCTATATAGCCATCATTTACACCTGTATCTTCATTCAAAAGTATCATTACTTTCGTCTCTTCGGTGATGGTTTCAGTCAACAGCGTGGGTGTGTTTGGCACTAAATTCATAAACACAGAAAGTAAGTCATTTTACTTTAGATTTAGATAATACTGATCACAAAACATGTATAATGGCATAATACATGAAACGTATAATTTGGGTTTTTCTTTTACCCTATTTACATTTTAATCAATTGACGAGGTCGTGGGGCTTTGTATATAAAGCTATCTGGTTAGTTTCCTACAACTCACCCAAAGTGGTCTGTGCAGAAATGGATGAACTTAACACTCTGGCCAAATCGTGATCAAGAACGTAAGCCTGAATGTTAAAAGAATAGGTTTCACCAGGAGTTAGATTGTCAACTAACGCCGTGTTGATATCTCCACCAACATTCCTTGTGCTGTTCTCGCCGTGCCCTTTGCTTGTGGTTGTAATTATGTAACCATCAACCGAAGAATTTAGGCTTTGTTCTTGCCACATAATTTTCAAATGGGTTGTAGTTTTGTTGGCAAAGTTCAGGTTTCTCACTGGTTGTGGTTCTGAAATTCATTTTATATAAACAACACAGTGAAAAAGTATATTGCAAGAATTTACTTACTTTACGTGAACTTTAACGCGCAGTTCCGTTGTGTCAAGGAAATGACCAAACACCAAAGAAAGCTAACACTTCACTCAATCCCAAACTTCTTGGAACTTATAAAATTTAAATAGATAATTTCATTTTGTTCTAGCCTTTTACAATGCCATACTGAGACAATCACTATAGAGATTTCCTCAACAATGCCTTTACATGTATTGCTTAACTTCATATCAACTCTACAGACTATCATTCGGATAACCGAATGAATTAAAAGAAAAACAGTTGGCATAATCGCTTTCAACTTGGCAGAGGACATTGTGGAGAATTTAAGCCGCTGTTCTTACTGTGAAAATAGTGCTAGATTAACATGCAACATATAATGCAAACAATCAGTTATAATTACTCAATAGAACATTGTAATTATATTAAGATTAGATAGGGTAAATTAAGTTACGTACTGGTATGCACTTGGATCACTAAAGCAGCACTCCGTTCTGTTCCGCTCATTGCTTGAATTTTTATGTCGTATAATTCTCCAGGAAAAAGATTGTCGATTGAGATGTTGTTTGTATTTCCTTCAATGCTACTTCCCTCTCCTTTGTGCTGTGCACGTTTATAGAATGCTATATAGCCATCATTTACACCTGTATCTTCATTCAAAAGTATCATTACTTTCGTCTCTTCGGTGATCGTTTCAGTCAACAGCGTGGGTGTGTTTGGCACTAAATTCATAAACACAGAAAGTAAGTCATTTTACTTTAGATTTAGATAATACTGATCACAAAACATGTATAATGGCATAATACATGAAACGTATAATTTGGGTTTTTCTTTTACCCTATTTACATTTTAATCAATTGACGAGGTCGTGGGGCTTTGTATATAAAGCTATCTGGTTAGTTTCCTACAACTCACCCAAAGTGGTCTGTGCAGAAATGGATGAACTTAACACTCTGGCCAAATCGTGATCAAGAACGTAAGCCTGAATGTTAAAAGAATAGGTTTCACCAGGAGTTAGATTGTCAACTAACGCCGTGTTGATATCTCCACCAACATTCCTTGTGCTGTTCTCGCCGTGCCCTTTGCTTGTGGTTGTAATTATGTAACCATCAACCGAAGAATTTAGGCTTTGTTCTTGCCACATAATTTTCAAATGGGTTGTAGTTTTGTTGGCAAAGTTCAGGTTTCTCACTGGTTGTGGTTCTGAAATTCATTTCATATAAACAATACAGTGAAAAAGTATATTGCAAGAATTTACTTACTTTACGTGAACTTTAACGCGCAGTTCCGTTGTGTCAAGGAAATGACCAAACACCAAAGAAAGCTAACACTTCACTCAATCCCAAACTTCTTGGAACTTATAAAATTTAATTAGATAATTTCATTTTGTTCTAGCCTTTTACAATGCCATACTGAGACAATCACTATAGAGATTTCCTCAACAATGCCTTTACATGTATTGCTTAACTTCATATCAACTCTACAGACTATCATTCGGATAACCGAATGAATTAAAAGAAAAACAGTTGGCATAATCGCTTTCAACTTGGCAGAGGACATTGTGGAGAATTTAAGCCGCTGTTCTTACTGTGAAAATAGTGCTAGATTAACATGCAACATATAATGCAAACAATCAGTTATAATTACTCAATAGAACATTGTAATTATATTAAGATTAGATAGGGTAAATTAAGTTACGTACTGGTATGCACTTGGATCACTAAAGCAGCACTCCGTTCTGTTCCGCTCATTGCTTGAATTTTTATGTCGTATAATTCTCCAGGAAAAAGATTGTCGATTGAGATGTTGTTTGTATTTCCTTCAATGCTACTTCCCTCTCCTTTGTACTGTGCACGTTTATAGAATGCTATATAGCCATCATTTACACCTGTATCTTCATTCAAAAGTATCATTACTTTCGTCTCTTCGGTGATGGTTTCAGTCAACAGCGTGGGTGTGTTTGGCACTAAATTCATAAACACAGAAAGTAAGTCATTTTACTTTAGATTTAGATAATACTGATCACAAAACATGTATAATGGCATAATACATGAAACGTATAATTTGGGTTTTTCTTTTACCCTATTTACATTTTAATCAATTGACGAGGTCGTGGGGCTTTGTATATAAAGCTATCTGGTTAGTTTCCTACAACTCACCCAAAGTGGTCTGTGCAGAAATGGATGAACTTAACACTCTGGCCAAATCGTGATCAAGAACGTAAGCCTGAATGTTAAAAGAATAGGTTTCACCAGGAGTTAGATTGTCAACTAACGCCGTGTTGATATCTCCACCAACATTCCTTGTGCTGTTCTCGCCGTGCCCTTTGCTTGTGGTTGTAATTATGTAACCATCAACCGAAGAATTTAGGCTTTGTTCTTGCCACATAATTTTCAAATGGGTTGTAGTTTTGTTGGCAAAGTTCAGGTTTCTCACTGGTTGTGGTTCTGAAATTCATTTCATATAAACAATACAGTGAAAAAGTATATTGCAAGAATTTACTTACTTTACGTGAACTTTAACGCGCAGTTCCGTTGTGTCAAGGAAATGACCAAACACCAAAGAAAGCTAACACTTCACTCAATCCCAAACTTCTTGGAACTTATAAAATTTAATTAGATAATTTCATTTTGTTCTAGCCTTTTACAATGCTATACTGAGACAATCACTATAGAGATTTCCTCAACAATGCCTTTACATGTATTGCTTAACTTCATATCAACTCTACAGACTATCATTCGGATAACCGAATGAATTAAAAGAAAAACAGTTGGCATAATCGCTTTCAACTTGGCAGAGGACATTGTGGAGAATTTAAGCCGCTGTTCTTACTGTGAAAATAGTGCTAGATTAACATGCAACATATAATGCAAACAATCAGTTATAATTACTCAATAGAACATTGTAATTATATTAAGATTAGATAGGGTAAATTAAGTTACGTACTGGTATGCACTTGGATCACTAAAGCAGCACTCCGTTCTGTTCCGCTCATTGCTTGAATTTTTATGTCGTATAATTCTCCAGGAAAAAGATTGTCGATTGAGATGTTGTTTGTATTTCCTTCAATGCTACTTCCCTCTCCTTTGTACTGTGCACGTTTATAGAATGCTATATAGCCATCATTTACACCTGTATCTTCATTCAAAAGTATCATTACTTTCGTCTCTTCGGTGATGGTTTCAGTCAACAGCGTGGGTGTGTTTGGCACTAAATTCATAAACACAGAAAGTAAGTCATTTTACTTTAGATTTAGATAATACTGATCACAAAACATGTATAATGGCATAATACATGAAACGTATAATTTGGGTTTTTCTTTTACCCTATTTACATTTTAATCAATTGACGAGGTCGTGGGGCTTTGTATATAAAGCTATCTGGTTAGTTTCCTACAACTCACCCAAAGTGGTCTGTCCAGAAATGGATGAACTTAACACTCTGGCCAAATCGTGATCAAGAACGTAAGCCTGAATGTTAAAAGAATAGGTTTCACCAGGAGTTAGATTGTCAACTAACGCCGTGTTGATCTCTCCACCAACATTCCTTGTGCTGTTCTCGCCGTGCCCTTTGCTTGTGGTTGTAATTATGTAACCATCAACCGAAGAATTTAGGCTTTGTTCTTGCCACATAATTTTCAAATGGGTTGTAGTTTTGTTGGCAAAGTTCAGGTTTCTCACTGGTTGTGGTTCTGAAATTCATTTCATATAAACAATACAGTGAAAAAGTATATTGCAAGAATTTACTTACTTTACGTGAACTTTACCGCGCAGTTCTGTTGTGTCAAGGAAATGACCAAACACCAAAGAAAGCTAACACTTCACTCAATCCCAAACTTCTTGGAACTTATAAAATTTAAAAAGATAATTTTGTTTTGTTCTAGACTTTTACAATGTCATATTGAGACAATCACTATAGAGATTTAATCAACAATGCCTTTACATGTATTGCTTAACTTCATATCAACTCTATAGACTATCATTCGGATAACCCGTGAGTTAAAAGAAAAACAGTTGGCATAGTCGCTTGGAGCTTGGCAGAGGACATTGTGGAGAATTTAAGCCGCTGTTCTTACTGTGAAAATAGTGCTAGATTAACATGCAGCATATAATGCAAACTATCAGTTATAATTACTCAATAGAACATTGTAATTATATTAAGATTAGATAGGGTAAATTAAGTTACGTACTGGTATGCACTTGGATCACTAAAGCAGCACTCCGTTCTGTTCCGCTCATTGCTTGAATTTTTATGTCGTATAATTCTCCAGGAAAAAGATTGTCGATTGAGATGTTGCTTGTATTTCCTTCAATGCTACTTTCCTCTCCTTTGTGCTGTGCACGTTTATAGAATGCTATATAGCCATCATTTACACCTGTATCTTCATTCAAAAGTATCATTACTTTCGTCTCTTCGGTGATCGTTTCAGTCAACAGCGTGGGTGTGTTTGGCACTAAATTCATAAACACAGAAAGTAAGTCATTTTACTTTAGATTTAGATAATACTGATCACAAAACATGTATAATGGCATAATACATGAAACGTATAATTTGGGTTTTTCTTTTACCCAATTTACATTTTAATCAATTGACGAGGTCGTGGGGCTTCGTATATAAAGCTATCTGGTTAGTTTCCTACAACTCACCCAAAGTGGTCTGTGCAGAAATGGATGAACTTAACACTCTGGCCAAATCCTGATCAAGAACATAAGCCTGAATGTTAAAAGAATAGGTTTCACCAGGAGTTAGATTGTCAACTAACGCCGTGTTGATCTCTCCACCAACATTCCTTGTGCTGCTCTCGCCGTGCCCTTTGCTTGTGGTTGTAATTATGTAACCATCAACCGAAGAATTTAGGTTTTGTTCTTGCCACATAATTTTCAAATGGGTTGTAGTTTTGTTGGCAAAGTTCAGGTTTCTCACTGGTTGTGGTTCTGAAATTCATTTCATTTAAACAATACAGTGAAAAAGTATATTGCAAGAATTTACTTACTTTACGTGAACTTTAACGTGCAGTTCCGTTGTGTCAAGGAAATGACCAAACACCAAAGAAAGCTAACACTTCACTCAATCCCAAACTTCTTGGAACTTATAAAATTTAAAAAGATAATTTTGTTTTGTTCTAGACTTTTACAATGTCATATTGAGACAATCACTATAGAGATTTAATCAACAATGCCTTTACATGTATTGCTTAACTTCATATCAACTCTATAGACTATCATTCGGATAACCGAATGAATTAAAAGAAAAACCGTTAACATAGTCGCTTGCAACTTGGTAGAGGACATTCTGGAGAATTTAAGCCGCTGTTCTTACTGTGAAAATAGTGCTTGAAAAACAATCAACATATAATGCAAACTATCAGTTATAATTACTCAATAGAACATTGTAATTATATTAAGATTAGATAGGGAAAATAAGTTACGTACTGGTATGCACATGGATCACTAAAGCAGCACTCCGTAGTGTTCCGCTCATTGCTTGAATTTTTATGTCGTATAATTCTCCAGGAAAAAGATTGTCGATTGAGATGTTGTTTGTATTTCCTTCAGTGCTACTTTCCCCTCCTTTGTGCTGTGCACGTTTATAGAATGCTATATAGCCATCATTTACACCTGTATCTTCATTCAAATTTATAGTTACTTTCGTCTCTTCGGTGATCGTTTCAGTCAACAGCGTGGGTGTGTTTGGCACTAAATTCATAAACACAGAAAGTAATTCATTTTACTTTAGATTTAGATAATACTGATCACAAAACATGAATAATGACATAATACATGAAACGTATAATTTGGGTTTTTCCTTTGATCTATTTACATTTTAATCAATTAACGAAGTCGTGGGGCTTTGTATATAAAGCTATCTGGTTAGTTTCCTACAACTCACCCAAAGTGGTCTGTGCAGAAATGGATGAACTTAACACTCTGGCCAAATCCTGATCAAGAACATAAGCCTGAATGTCAAAAGAATAGGTTTCACCAGGAGTTAGATTGCCAACTAACGCCATGTTGATATCTCTACCAACAGTCCGTGTGCTGTTCTCGCCGTGCCTTTTGCTTGTGGTTGTAATTATGTAACCATCAACCGAAGAATTTAGGCTTTGTTCTTGCCACATAATTTTCAAATGGGTTGTAGTTTTGTTGGCAAAGTTCAGGTATCTCACTGGTTGTGGTTCTGAAATTCATTTCAATTAAACAATACAGTGAAAAAGTATATTGCAAGAATTTACTTACTTTACGTGAACTTTAACGTGCAGTTCCGTTGTGTCAAGGAAATGACCAAACACCAAAGAAAGCTAACACTTCACTCAATCCCAAACTTCTTGGAACTTATAAAATTTAAAAAGATAGTTTTGTTTTGTTCTAGACTTTTACAATGTCATATTGAGACAATCACTATAGAGATTTAATCAACAATGCCTTTACATGTATTGCTTAACTTCATATCAACTCTATAGACTATCATTCGGATAACCGAATGAATTAAAGAAAAACCGTTAACATAGTCGCTTGCAACTTGGTAGAGGACATTCTGGAGAATTTAAGCCGCTGTTCTTACTGTGAAAATAGTGCTTGAAAAACAATCAACCTATAATGCAAACTATCAGTTATAATTACTCAATAGAACATTGTAATTATATTAAGATTAGATAGGGAAAATAAGTTACGTACTGGTATGCACATGGATCACTAAAGCAGCACTCCGTAGTGTTCCGCTCATTGCTTGAATTTTTATGTCGTATAATTCTCCAGGAAAAAGATTGTCGATTGAGATGTTGTTTGTATTTCCTTCAATGCTACTTTCCCCTCCTTTGTGCTGTGCACGTTTATAGAATGCTATATAGCCATCATTTACACCTGTATCTTCATTCAAATTTATAGTTACTTTCGTCTCTTCGGTGATCGTTTCAGTCAACAGCGTGGGTGTGTTTGGCACTAAATTCATAAACACAGAAAGTAATTCATTTTACTTTAGATTTAGATAATACTGATCACAAAACATGAATAATGACATAATACATGAAACGTATAATTTGGGTTTTTCCTTTGATCTATTTACATTTTAATCAATTAACGAGGTCGTGGGGCTTTGTATATAAAGCTATCTGGTTAGTTTCCTACAACTCACCCAAAGTGGTCTGTGCAGAAATGGATGAACTTAACACTCTGGCCAAATCCTGATCAAGAACATAAGCCTGAATGTTAAAAGAATAGGTTTCACCAGGAGTTAGATTGTCAACTAACGCCGTGTTGATATCTCCACCAACATTCCTTGTGCTGTTCTCGCCGTGCCCTTTGCTTGTGGTTGTAATTATGTAACCATCAACCGAAGAATTTAGGTTTTGTTCTTGCCACATAATTTTCAAATGGGTTGTAGTTTTGTTGGCAAAGTTCAGGTTTCTCACTGGTTGTGGTTCTGAAATTCATTTCATTTAAACAATACAGTGAAAAAGTATATTGCAAGAATTTACTTACTTTACGTGAACTTTAACGTGCAGTTCCGTTGTGTCAAGGAAATGACCAAACACCAAAGAAAGCTAACACTTCACTCAATCCCAAACTTCTTGGAACTTATAAAATTTAAAAAGATAGTTTTGTTTTGTTCTAGACTTTTACAATGTCATATTGAGACAATCACTATAGAGATTTAATCAACAATGCCTTTACATGTATTGCTTAACTTCATATCAACTCTATAGACTATCATTCGGATAACCGAATGAATTAAAAGAAAAACCGTTAACATAGTCGCTTGCAACTTGGTAGAGGACATTCTGGAGAATTTAAGCCGCTGTTCTTACTGTGAAAATAGTGCTTGAAAAACAATCAACCTATAATGCAAACTATCAGTTATAATTACTCAATAGAACATTGTAATTATATTAAGATTAGATAGGGAAAATAAGTTACGTACTGGTATGCACATGGATCACTAAAGCAGCACTCCGTAGTGTTCCGCTCATTGCTTGAATTTTTATGTCGTATAATTCTCCAGGAAAAAGATTGTCGATTGAGATGTTGTTTGTATTTCCTTCAATGCTACTTTCCCCTCCTTTGTGCTGTGCACGTTTATAGAATGCTATATAGCCATCATTTACACCTGTATCTTCATTCAAATTTATAGTTACTTTCGTCTCTTCGGTGATCGTTTCAGTCAACAGCGTGGGTGTGTTTGGCACTAAATTCATAAACACAGAAAGTAATTCATTTTACTTTAGATTTAGATAATACTGATCACAAAACATGAATAATGACATAATACATGAAACGTATAATTTGGGTTTTTCCTTTGATCTATTTACATTTTAATCAATTAACGAGGTCGTGGGGCTTTGTATATAAAGCTATCTGGTTAGTTTCCTACAACTCACCCAAAGTGGTCTGTGCAGAAATGGATGAACTTAACACTCTGGCCAAATCCTAATCAAGAACATAAGCCTGAATGTTAAAAGAATAGGTTTCACCAGGAGTTAGATTGCCAACTAACGCCATGTTGATATCTCTACCAACAGTCCGTGTGCTGTTCTCGCCGTGCCTTTTGCTTGTGGTTGTAATTATGTAACCATCAACCGAAGAATTTAGGTTTTGTTCTTGCCACATAATTTTCAAATGGGTTGTAGTTTTGTTGGCAAAGTTCAGGTATCTCACTGGTTGTGGTTCTGAAATTCATTTCAATTAAACAATACAGTGAAAAAGTATATTGCAAGAATTTACTTACTTTACGTGAACTTTAACGTGCAGTTCCGTTGTGTCAAGGAAATGACCAAACACCAAAGAAAGCTAACACTTCACTCAATCCCAAACTTCTTGGAACTTATAAAATTTAAAAAGATAGTTTTGTTTTGTTCTAGACTTTTACAATGTCATATTGAGACAATCACTATAGAGATTTAATCAACAATGCCTTTACATGTATTGCTTAACTTCATATCAACTCTATAGACTATCATTCGGATAACCGAATGAATTAAAAGAAAAACCGTTAACATAGTCGCTTGCAACTTGGTAGAGGACATTCTGGAGAATTTAAGCCGCTGTTCTTACTGTGAAAATAGTGCTTGAAAAACAATCAACCTATAATGCAAACTATCAGTTATAATTACTCAATAGAACATTGTAATTATATTAAGATTAGATAGGGAAAATAAGTTACGTACTGGTATGCACATGGATCACTAAAGCAGCACTCCGTAGTGTTCCGCTCATTGCTTGAATTTTTATGTCGTATAATTCTCCAGGAAAAAGATTGTCGATTGAGATGTTGTTTGTATTTCCTTCAATGCTACTTTCCCCTCCTTTGTGCTGTGCACGTTTATAGAATGCTATATAGCCATCATTTACACCTGTATCTTCATTCAAATTTATAGTTACTTTCGTCTCTTCGGTGATCGTTTCAGTCAACAGCGTGGGTGTGTTTGGCACTAAATTCATAAACACAGAAAGTAATTCATTTTACTTTAGATTTAGATAATACTGATCACAAAACATGAATAATGACATAATACATGAAACGTATAATTTGGGTTTTTCCTTTGATCTATTTACATTTTAATCAATTAACGAGGTCGTGGGGCTTTGTATATAAAGCTATCTGGTTAGTTTCCTACAACTCACCCAAAGTGGTCTGTGCAGAAATGGATGAACTTAACACTCTGGCCAAATCCTGATCAAGAACATAAGCCTGAATGTTAAAAGAATAGGTTTCACCAGGAGTTAGATTGTCAACTAACGCCGTGTTGATATCTCCACCAACATTCCTTGTGCTGTTCTCGCCGTGCCCTTTGCTTGTGGTTGTAATTATGTAACCATCAACCGAAGAATTTAGGTTTTGTTCTTGCCACATAATTTTCAAATGGGTTGTAGTTTTGTTGGCAAAGTTCAGGTTTCTCACTGGTTGTGGTTCTGAAATTCATTTCATTTAAACAATACAGTGAAAAAGTATATTGCAAGAATTTACTTACTTTACGTGAACTTTAACGTGCAGTTCCGTTGTGTCAAGGAAATGACCAAACACCAAAGAAAGCTAACACTTCACTCAATCCCAAACTTCTTGGAACTTATAAAATTTAAAAAGATAGTTTTGTTTTGTTCTAGACTTTTACAATGTCATATTGAGACAATCACTATAGAGATTTAATCAACAATGCCTTTACATGTATTGCTTAACTTCATATCAACTCTATAGACTATCATTCGGATAACCGAATGAATTAAAAGAAAAACCGTTAACATAGTCGCTTGCAACTTGGTAGAGGACATTCTGGAGAATTTAAGCCGCTGTTCTTACTGTGAAAATAGTGCTTGAAAAACAATCAACCTATAATGCAAACTATCAGTTATAATTACTCAATAGAACATTGTAATTATATTAAGATTAGATAGGGAAAATAAGTTACGTACTGGTATGCACATGGATCACTAAAGCAGCACTCCGTAGTGTTCCGCTCATTGCTTGAATTTTTATGTCGTATAATTCTCCAGGAAAAAGATTGTCGATTGAGATGTTGTTTGTATTTCCTTCAATGCTACTTTCCCCTCCTTTGTGCTGTGCACGTTTATAGAATGCTATATAGCCATCATTTACACCTGTATCTTCATTCAAATTTATAGTTACTTTCGTCTCTTCGGTGATCGTTTCAGTCAACAGCGTGGGTGTGTTTGGCACTAAATTCATAAACACAGAAAGTAATTCATTTTACTTTAGATTTAGATAATACTGATCACAAAACATGAATAATGACATAATACATGAAACGTATAATTTGGGTTTTTCCTTTGATCTATTTACATTTTAATCAATTAACGAGGTCGTGGGGCTTTGTATATAAAGCTATCTGGTTAGTTTCCTACAACTCACCCAAAGTGGTCTGTGCAGAAATGGATGAACTTAACACTCTGGCCAAATCCTAATCAAGAACATAAGCCTGAATGTTAAAAGAATAGGTTTCACCAGGAGTTAGATTGCCAACTAACGCCATGTTGATATCTCTACCAACAGTCCGTGTGCTGTTCTCGCCGTGCCTTTTGCTTGTGGTTGTAATTATGTAACCATCAACCGAAGAATTTAGGTTTTGTTCTTGCCACATAATTTTCAAATGGGTTGTAGTTTTGTTGGCAAAGTTCAGGTATCTCACTGGTTGTGGTTCTGAAATTCATTTCAATTAAACAATACAGTGAAAAAGTATATTGCAAGAATTTACTTACTTTACGTGAACTTTAACGTGCAGTTCCGTTGTGTCAAGGAAATGACCAAACACCAAAGAAAGCTAACACTTCACTCAATCCCAAACTTCTTGGAACTTATAAAATTTAAAAAGATAGTTTTGTTTTGTTCTAGACTTTTACAATGTCATATTGAGACAATCACTATAGAGATTTAATCAACAATGCCTTTACATGTATTGCTTAACTTCATATCAACTCTATAGACTATCATTCGGATAACCGAATGAATTAAAGAAAAACCGTTAACATAGTCGCTTGCAACTTGGTAGAGGACATTCTGGAGAATTTAAGCCGCTGTTCTTACTGTGAAAATAGTGCTTGGAAAACAATCAACCTATAATGCAAACTATCAGTTATAATTACTCAATAGAACATTGTAATTATATTAAGATTAGATAGGGAAAATAAATTACGTACTGGTATGCACATGGATCACTAAAGCAGCACTCCGTAGTGTTCCGCTCATTGCTTGAATTTTTATGTCGTATAATTCTCCAGGAAAAAGATTGTCGATTGAGATGTTGTTTGTATTTCCTTCAATGCTACTTTCCCCTCCTTTGTGCTGTGCACGTTTATAGAATGCTATATAGCCATCATTTACACCTGTATCTTCATTCAAATTTATAGTTACTTTCGTCTCTTCGGTGATCGTTTCAGTCAACAGCGTGGGTGTGTTTGGCACTAAATTCATAAACACAGAAAGTAATTCATTTTACTTTAGATTTAGATAATACTGATCACAAAAAATGTATAATGGCATAATACATGAAACGTATAATTTGGGTTTTTCTTTTACCCTATTTACATTTTAATCAATTAACGAGGTCGTGGGGCTTCGTATATAAAGCTATCTGGTTAGATTCCTACAACTCACCCAAAGTGGTCTGTGTAGAAATGAATGAACTTAACACTCTTGCCAAATCTTGATCAAGAACGTAAGCCTGAATGCTAAAAGAATAGGTTTCACCAGGAGTTAGATTATCAACTAACGCCGTGTTGATATCTCCACCAACAGTCCTTGTGCTGTTCTCTCCGTGTCCTTTGCTTCTGGCTGTAATTATGTAACCATCAACCGAAGAATTTAGGTTCTGTTCTTGCCACATAATTGTCAAATGGGTTGTAGTTTTGTTGGTAAAGTTCAGGTTTCTCACTGGTTGTGGTTCTGAAATTCATTTCAATTAAACAATACAGTGAAAAAGTATATTGCAAGAATTTACTTACTTTATGTGAACTTTAACGTGCAGTTCCGTTGTGTCAAGTAAATAACCAAACACCAAATAAAGTTAACACTTCACTCAATCCCAAACTTCTTGGAACTTATAAATTTTATATAGATAATCTCGTTTTGTTCTAGCCTTTTATAATGTCATGCTGAGACAATCATCATAGCAATTGCCTCAACAATGCCTTTAGATGTATTTAGATGCAGTTAAATTCAAATCAACTGTATAGACTATCATTTGGATAACCGAATGAATTAAAATAAAAACAGTTGGCATAGTCGTTTACTATTTTTCAGAGGACGTTCTGGAGAATTTAAGTCGCTATTCTCACTGTGAAGATAGTGATGGATTAACTAATAACATTTAATGCAAACTATCAGTTTTAATTACCCGATAGAACATTGTAATTATATTAAGATTAGATAGAATAAATTAAGTTACGTACTGGTATGCACTTGAATCTCTAAAGCAACGCTCCTTTCCGTTCCGCTCGTTGCTTGAATTTTTATGTCGTATAATTCTCCAGGGGAAAGATTGTCGATTGAGATATTGTTTTTGTTTTCTTCTATGTGGTTTTCCCATTGTATATGCTGTGCACGTTTATAGAATGCTATATAGCCATCATTTACACCTGTATCTTCATTCAAATTTATAGTTACTTTCGTCTCTTCGGTGATCGTTTCAGTCAACAGCGTGGGTGTGTTTGGCACTAAATTCATAAACGCAGATAGTAATAGCAGAGAGTAAATACTACAGATTTAGATAATACTGATTACAAAACATATACATTACATAATATACGAAACGTATGATTTGAGTTTCTTTTCTTTTAACCCATTTACATTTAAATCAGTTAATGAGATCTCGGAGCTCTTTATATAAACTATCTGCTTTTTTTCCTGCATCTTACCCATAGTAGTTTGTGCAGAAATGGATGAACTTAACACTCTGGCCAAATCTTGAACATGAACGTAAGCCTGAATGCTAAAAGTATAGGTTTCACCAGGAGTAAGATTATCAGCTAAAGCGGTGTTAACATTTCCGCCAATAGCCTTTGTATTGTTCTCGCCTCCTTGTTCTTTGCTTGTCATTGTAATTATGTAACCATCAACCGAGAAATTTACATTTTGTCGTTGCCATATAATCTTCATATGGGTTGTGGTTTTGTTAGCAAAATTCAGCCTTTTTAATGGCTGTGGCTCTGAAATTCAATACTTTTACATTATACAGTGAAAATTCTATTTGAGGCCTTTTCTTACCCCATGTAAATTCTAAGGGTACTTTCCGGTGTGCTAAGATAAATACTCCAAACAAACGTAAAAATATCTTTTTTCACTGCTACAAAAATTGCTTCATTTTGTTCTTATTTGTTCAAATGCTATACTGAGAAATCGCCATTATTGTTATTATTATTATTATTATTATTATTATTATTATTATTATTATTATTATTATTATTATTATTATTATTATTACCATTATTATTATTATTATTATTATTATTATTACAGTAGTAATAAATATCATGAGAATGGGAATTATATTGATGATACATTTAAGAATAATTTTAGAAATATTGTAAAAAAATTAAATAGCTCAAGAATAACTTGCTCGTATTTCCAAATCCAGTAGCTGTTTTACTTCTATGTGCGCCTGCAAAACACGTCACAAAGACTGTTACTTGTTCTCCAGGGTAAGCAACTGCTGACACATCAATAATGCAGCCATTTTCTTGACAACTTGACAGTTGCAGCGGACTAACAGTATTATTACTGTTCTTGTAAGTCACTGCTATTCTATCCTTAAGTATACAAAATTCAGAAAATATAAGTATTTAACTTTGTCTGACATATAATATTAAAGGAACGCCAAGGAAAACACACACACTCACGCACACACACACACATACAGCTATAGACATATCTATACATCTATATACACGTTTACGTTTACTACTGTTGTGGTTTATACTGTGAAACATTGAAACACAGAATGGTGTCGTATTGAGCAAAATATATATCAGTTTCAAATTGGTATAAAAGAATAGACAAATAGACAAAAAAAATATTCAAGTCAGGGATTTCAGTATCGACAGGATATACCAGATTACTTTAGCCTTTAAGTTTATCATAGATATGGCCATGCAAGTTGCAGCACGGCGACAGAATGCTAAAGGTCATCAGAGTGGCAATAATTCTACTAGTGTTAAAATCAAATAATTCATTGCATATTTGACACAAATTTAAAATTTAGATATGTATTTGTTCTTCCTATATTATAATAAATATATATTTAGTTTACTTTGTTGCAGCTTATATCGTAAACCATTAAAGTGCATAATGGTGACTTATTAAGAGAAATATGTGTTAATTTCAAATTGGTATAAAATAATGGGTAAAACTTTACGATAGAAAAATTATTCAAGTCAGGGATAATAAGTGATAGAATATACTAATACTAATGCATCAACTTTGATTTCGACTTCATGTTATCTTAATTGCCAATTTTATTGTATGCGAAATGTGTTGACTTGTTCCATAGCGTTATAAAATGCGACAGTATGTCATGAAAATGAGGTCATATTGATGCCTGCATGAATGCATATACATACAAACACACACACACACATATATATATATATATATATATATATATATATATATATATATATATATATATATATATATATGTATGTATATATATATATATATATATATATATATATATATATATATATATATATATATATATATATATGTAGATCTACAACCAGTCATAGGGGGACCATGCCTTATATATAGCACTTAGGGAGACCATTTGGAAAAAATAATATATGTTTTTAGCTTGTTAGACCTACTTTGGTCTCCTTAAATTTTTGGTCTCTCTAATACTGTGGTTTTTAGCAAAAATGGTCCTCGTATTACTGGAATTACACTTTATATATTCTGTTTTAAAATTAAATTTGTGTGTTACCACTCGATAACAAGCTAAAAAACATATATTATTTTCTCCAAATGGTCTCTCTAAGTGCTATATACAAGGCATTGTCCCCCTATGACTAATTGCAGATCTATATATATATATATATATATATATATATATATATATATATATATATATATATATATATATATATATATATATATATATATATATATATATATATATATATATATATATATATATATCATATTACGTGAAACCGTATATTTTAACAGTGATAAAAACAGAACGCGAAAAATTATTACTGTAAACTATTAGCGTCAATACAGTTCATATTCAATTGGAAACAGAAAGTACCCTCCGACCGTTCATATCCTCCCAAGTCACGTAAACATGACTTATATTTAGCGCTGCAACACTCAGATTTACAACAGTGTTTGGTACTGCAAAACAAATTATCAGAAAATCAAATCATAATACAAAGTGCAATATCACAACACAATCTTAATTCATTATTTGTTGATTACTTTCCTTTATTGAAGACATTTCCAAATATAACACATACAATAATCAATAAATTGCAGAAATATGTTGTGATAGATAGAAACTATCCTTGGATACATGAAAGCTGCCTTCTAGAATACTATTTGTCAGGTTAATGCACATTTCGTTATGGAGTTTTTGTTTTCTTCAGCATTTTAATTTTTTGTGCTTGTTCTGTTGCACATACAGGTCTTATTTTTTTCCTTTTAGCAATGCGCAACAGCCATTGTACTATGTCTAACCTATTGATGAAACGTATGTGTGTACGAAATTCACCAAAATTATTATAACTTTTTGTTTATTAATATGCTTAAATTTGATACAAGAAACATTTTCTTGATAAACATATCTAAGATGTACCTACCTGTGCGCACAGGTCTCACTGTACTATGTCTTTGTGCGTCTAAATAAATTCCTCCAATGTGCGCTCGTATGTAGTACGCAGTCCCTGGAGTAAGCTGATCAAAAGTTGTCACAACAGTATGATTGATTGTATTGGTAACTATACGCCTTTCGTTATATAAATATCGGTAATCACTGGCACAATAAATTCTATACTGTCTCATTCTTCTTGGATCACTCTCTATTCTCACTGTTACAGCAGTTTCTGTTTCTTCTATAACATTTACAACTGGCTTTGAAAGTTCTATAAGAAAAGTAAACAATATGAAACACATAATCTTCAGGATTCCTTTTACTCAAATCATTAAAATTATTTGCTAAACAGCTTCTGGATTCATTCATTATTGCAATTCCAAGAACACCACTCTCAAAGAAGCGCAATAAGCAAAACCATCAATGCTAATGTTCACTGATGTTGTGTTACCAAAACACATAGCACAAATCTTTCAGCGCAGTTCAAAATCTTTTATGGATAATTATATGCATAACGTAAAAATAATATAGCACAACCATCAGTTGTCAATCACTATCAACGTATTTTAAAATGTATAATATTTTCCAAACAAATCTGGACGTTATTTAGCAATATAATCAAAATGTATTTAAAAGCAATATAGCATGTAATTTGTAAATTAAGTATACTCCTATGTGACTAATTAATTTTAACGATGTTTATATTAATTGCGTATACACTATTTACCAGTTACTACAGCAAACCAGTTGGATCTTGCTGTTTGTCTGTGGTAGCTGCTTTCGGTGACAATAACAAAGTTATACTTGGTACCAGGGCATAAATCTCGAATCGATGTGGATGATACTGTAGAGTTGATTAGTACTTCCTGTGGATACCTCGGTGCTCTATATTTACTATATTGTACTCTGAATCTTAATGCAAAGCCTCTTAAAGTCCATTCTATGTCTATAGCTGTTCTTGGATTCAGTGGATTTCTTTCTGCTTTACGTATAGACACTGCACTTGGATCTGGGAGCAATGCAGCAAACAGATATTATCATGAGTGTATAATTATTAGATATATAGAGATAATCTAGAAGTGAACCCAAAGATGAAAATAAAATGTGATAAAATTGCAGTACAGACTGGTATTCATTTATGTGAAAAAGTGTACAAGACAGAAGTGGATTAACACGCAGGCAAGACTTTCTGAGAACTGGATTTGATAGAAAAATAGCCCAGATTTACTTAGAAAATAAGACAAAGGATTTTGACCACTGGCTTGTGCTTGACACACTTGTGGAGTCACGGTTAGCTAGTTTACACCACACTGGATGGCTGACAATCGGTAAATTTTATGGGCACCAAAAGGTATGCGAGACATTTAAAAGCTATACCATTGGATGCTTCGAATTAGGCATTTCTTTTTTACTTTGTTTAATCCCTCTGTTTATAAGCAAATATTAGATAGTGATTTGGTTTTGGGTTGAATATCAAAAAGAAAATAAAACAACATACTTTAGACACAAAGATATACAGAGAGAGTAATCGATAAGTAGGCATAAATACTTACACGTCGCTGCGGTTTTAAGATTACTTTCGATACTATGTACACCATCAGATTGTCCCGCGTGTGTGATCGCCTTCACTCCGATTGTGTAAAGCTCTCCTGGTATGAGTCTGGTCAAGATACGTGTGACCTGTGAATCGCTACATGAAACTGTTTTCTGTCGAGTTACTCCATCACTTTGCGCAGTGTATAGAATCAGGCAACTGTCTCGAATGCTGTTAGATCTTGGCGAAAACATTATCCTAATTTCCCCAGGTCTTGTCCGTAATCCGTACGCGGAAATCATTTTAGGGGGCTTTGGAACTGTAGAAAACACATACATTTCACAGATAAATGAAATAGAGATATACCACAAGAGACAATGTTACAAACTAAATAAATGTCTTAGTATTTAATGTAGCTGATAAATAGGATATATGTGTAGCATGCGTCAAAAAGTAAAGAGTACACATCAAGCCTTTCCCATAAAGTTATTTATTAAATTTTATTTATATTGTGCGTACCTTTCAATTTACAGTGTTTTCGTATTAATTAGCTCCCCACACAAGGTGGGAGAGCTTTTTATTTTTTCAGTTGCCACTTACAAACAGGAAAGGTATTGCTTTAGTTACATATTACAACTAAGTTCTCTGGTATTAGATAAAACAACAGACTCAAGATCATCTTAGGGAATATAATCTTTATTAGTTTTCTTTCACAAAAGTATAATTACAGTCACTCAGTAAGCTTAAGTTCAATTATACATTTTAATCTTTTATTTTAACCTGTAACGATTATACTTCACAATAAGCCAATAAGCCAATGATAAATTCATTCTGTGTGTATGTTCCCAAGTTGTTGCAGTTTGGACATTTTCGTATAACTGACCGCCTTCACACTGATTATGTAGAGTTCTCCGGGAATGAGGTCTGTCACGACTGTTGTAATCTCCAATTCTGTACTTATCAGTCTTTTATCATTAGTAGTCCCACTACTTTGTCCATGATATATAATAATATTGCTATATTGGATGCTATCAAGGCTTGGAGAAAAAGTTAATGTAATTTGTCTAGGATTATCTTCTATTTTCTTAAATAACACATATGTTCGCTTAAAGTTCTTTTTGTAGAGACGCTCAATCAACTATAAATCTGTTTTTAATTGTGAGTATTTCTAAATATGTAATGTTGGACTTGTGTTGGTAAGGGTATGTCAATGTAAAAGGATACATTACATGCATTTATATCCAAAGCTCTTCGTTTTAAGGAATAAAATTATTGATTGATGTTACAAAGAAGTACAATTAAGTCACTCATTAAGGTTAAGTTCAAACATTGATGCCTAAAATGTTAGACTACAGAAGTACATAAAAGCTAAACATCAATATTTTAACAATTCTACTTCTCAAAAACCGATGTTAAATTCAATTTGCGTGTATACTCACAAGTTGTTGCAGGTTTAGATTCACTTTCATTGGACAGCTTCGTATGACTGACCGCCTTCACACTGATTATGTAGAGTTCTCCGGGAATGAGGTCTGTCACGACTGTTGTAATCTCTAAATCTGTACTTGTCAGTCTTTTTTCATTAGTAGTTCCATTACTTTGCCCACGGCATATAATAATATAGCTGTCTTGGATGCTATCGAGGCTGGGAGAGAAAGTGATTGTAATTTGTCCAGGAATGCCCTCTATTGCCGACGCGAATGCAATTATAGGAGGGCGTGGTGCTGCAAAAAATTTTTGCAAATTTTAGTAATCTAGTTTTCGTTCCACGTTAAATGCATGGTATGTTAGAGTTATGCCTTGGAATCTTGTCGAAAGAGACATATGTTCGCTAACAGTTCATTTCAATATAACTATCTTGGAAGCTATCAAGGCTTGGAGAGAAGGATATTGTTTTTCGAGGATTGTCTCCTGAATCGAATGATATTATAGGAGGACGTGGGGCCACAAAACATTTTACCAAGTTTTAATAATTTGGTTTTCGTTCAATGATCATAGTTACAAGGATATTTTATTATATCTGACATTCCACGTGAAGAGGGTGAAGTTTATAATATATTTTCGTTCGAGGGTGAAGTTTATAATATATTGCTTAAAAGTGTGGTATTTATTAAGTTTATAATATATTGCTTAAAAGTGTGGTATTTTTTAAATCCGACATTTTTATATAGGGTTAGCTTTGAAAAGACATTGAAATGTATGGCAAGTCAATAATATTCCTTATAAAATCCTTGGATGTGCCATCTCTTACATATTTTATGAATAACACATATGTTCCTTTGCAGTTCGTTTACGTTGAGACGTTGTATGAGCTATATTTTTGTATTTCCTGATTTGTATTGAAAAACGATAGATACGGGTAGGTGGACTGAGCAAGTCAATTCGACACTCAAACAACCCTCCATCATATCCGATGAGATTATTGAAAGCACGCTGCAGCTGCCAGTTTTGCTATACCTGAACTGTCTGCCTACATGTGACGAAGAAGCGAAAGCACCGGTACCTGATAGTATTCCTTCCGAGATCCAGAAGAATGGAGATGCACATATGGTAACCAACTGACAAAATTATTCCGGTTTTACTGGAAGAAGGGAGAAGATCCACAAGACATAAAATATGCCACCATACACCTTTACGGAAAGAAAAGAAATAGATCCAACTACTGTCACGACCGAGAAAATACACATCCAAAATCTCAATCCGGTTTTTGCAACGAATGTAGCACAACTGATATGATTTTTTTCATGAGGCAACTGTAGGAAAAATGTCGATAACACTAAAATTGGGCTGTACACGGTATTTGCGGACCCCACAAATACCTTCGACACATTGAGCATCGTAGAGTTAAAGAAGCTCCTAAGCAAAACAGGCTGCCCAGGTAAGATGATTTTGATGAGAGATGCGTTCCATGATGCCAGGATAGGAAGAGTAACTTGTGCCAGGATAGGAAGAGTTACTTATGCTTAGATACGCATTCCTTGACCTTGACAAGTGCGTTCTGATTGCAGCATTTTCAACTTACGAAGATTTGCCGTGCGTGATAAAGTAGTGCACACTCTGATCCGTGGTCTGCTCTTTGCCGATCAGCCTTTGCGGCTTGTCTGTTCACAGCCTTGAAGACATACAGATCATAACAGACAGATTTGCTGATGCAGAAAAGAAGTTCGACCTTACTATAATCCTGAATAAAACAAATACTGCATCAGCCTACCGAGGATAATCTCGCACAGTATCTGTCGGAGACACTAACTTGATAATTGTTTTAGAAGCATTATCATCCGATGGAAGCACTGATATAGAGATAACCCAGCGTATAACGAAGCCAATTCTGCCTTTGGTAAACAAAGACTTCAGTCTTTGAAGTATAAAAATCAACAACATAAGCGTTTGATACCGTCGTGATATCCATTCTACCCTACTGGTGCAAAACGTGGATGCTGTACAGAGGGCACATACGTCATATTGACTCCTTCCATACTGGATGTCTCATCTGAACGTGGCATCAAGAGGCAAGATAAGGCACCAAAAATCAAGTCTTACTATGAATCAACAGTGAAGGTAGAGAAGTCATAATGATTGTTAGTTGGGTTAGGTAGGACAGATAGATGATTATCCTACTCTCTCGCTCTCGCTCTCTCTCTCTCTCTCTCTCTCTCTTTCTCTTTCTCTCTCTCTCTCTCTCTCTCGTTTTCAGAAAATATTCTCTATGGCCACCTGATAGAGGGATTCGTTGTAAAGGTCGTCCTTGTCTTCCATACAGCTGTACAATAAAGCACAAAATGAAGTCGTGCCCTACAGGCATAAAGCAGTGGAAACGTGAGACCTACGTCAGGAGTGTAGGAAGATGTCTGCATCCAGAACCGGACTGTTTTTACATCACCACATTCACAAGACTTGTGTTATCCTACGCTCATCCATCGAGCGTAAGGGCATACCAAGTGGAAAAGGACATATTACATGCATTTATACCAAGAAGCTCTCTTCTTGGTTATTTTGGTTATTTTATTTTTATTTATTATGTTATATATGTTGATTAATGTTATTTTCGTAAGTCATTGTTGGTACAGATGTGTTCTGTCAGTATGTCTGTCTATGAACGTGTATGTTTTAACCTGTAAGTTTTAAGATTTACTAAGAATTCAGAAATAGCCTTTTAAAATGCTATCTAAAGAAAGTATCTTCTGCTTCAACTAGTTTTCATACATTGTTCACTAAACAACAACTGAAATTCTAAACAACTTCCTAAGTGACGTCCATTTAATACTACAATATCCCGCAAGGCTCTTCAAGTTAGTTATGCAGTCAAACGGGGTTTATTTAACATATTTACTCAGGAAACTCTCTTTTAGCATACCTCGGGATGATTCTACGCCCGGGCTTGTGTTTACTGTGCTCATAGCGGTAGAAGCAGTTGATGTAATTAGATCAGCATCACCAACCTTAAAATTATCAATATCTGCTTCAAGAAACATATTACGGTATTTTTAGGCAATTTAATAAAATATTTATATATACCATTGTAAATCATCTATTTACATATACCACCATTTGTAAATCATCTATTTACATGCCGCACCATTTGTAAATCATAAAGTTACACATGTCCCCTGTAAATTATATGCTTACATAACCACTTGAAACTCATTGTTTTGGTTATTTAAGCCTTAATGGCCTCTAAATTTGATAAAGGGTTTCCAACAATTTCGAGTGAGTGTAGCAAGCTAAATAACTCGTCTTATGTGAAGAACGACCAGTGATGCATAAAATTATCAATGCTGTATTAAATGATAAAATAGTCTACAATAGCTAAACCGGAATAAATCATCACATATTTGATACCAATTTAAAATTTTGATACCTGTCTTTTCTGCCTACATCATAATTAATATATATTTAGCTCATTTTGATTGATTTACGTTGGCTGCGGCGGATTTTATGGCAAAACATTAAAATACATAGAGGTGATTTTTTGTGAAAATATATATAGAAGTTAAAAATTGTTAAGGAAGTTTTCCCTTTCCTGGAATATTATGCAGAATATCGTGGAAGCTAAAATTGCTAGCTTTTGGAGGTGTTCTCACTCAAAAATATTCGGGACATGATATTACCCATTTAGAGTAAAAGTTACAACACTGTATAAACTGTCTTATAATTCATCTCGATAGCAACATAAAAATGTCTTTGCGAAATAGGCTGCCGATTTTATAGCATTTTTTGTGAAAGTAATACACAAAACAATGAAATGTACTTACGTCCTGTCTGCTTGTGACACAAAACAAAAAGAGTATGAGTATAATTCGCTGTGTTGTCCCCTTATACATGATTGCGCTTAACACCGCTGGTGGTTTTAAAACTATCTACGAATTGGTATACCAACACTACAAACAAATACATACAGAGAATAAATAAATATCATAAAATCAACAGAATCACATTGTTACTTTTTCCCATTAAATTTAAATATAAGATGTTTGGATGTTTGTTTCAATCTTTATGAAGTTGCTACATTATACATGAATTACACCATATGAGTTACAAAATGGTATATGACCTGAAACAATATGAATTTTCAAACGTTATGAGCACGAGACCATTTAAATTATTAAGCGATATGTTACTTGAGATCACATGAATTATCAAATGATGTATAGCAGTAGACCATCTGATTTATCAAATATCATAATCAATTTCGTGTCAAAATAACATGTCTTAATAAATAGCGGAAGAATTTCCAACAAACATACTCGGTTTATCAGCATAGCTTTCTTGTCAATTTCTAACAACAGGAAAACAACATGTTTTCCTTGGGAAAGATATGTTCAGGATGTTTCCATAGAATCATTTGAAAGTTTTCTTTAAATTTTATCATCTTATCAGTAAACATCAAACTGTTTCTGTTTAACATCGTGTTTTAGTCTTCCTGGTGCACAAATATTCACATATAGATTGGTCGTCCAATGCGGCATATTTTTTGGATCTTGCGTTAGCATTCCCTTTACATTTGATCATGCGCACTAAATCCATTTAGGGATTATTTATTATTTATTTATGAATTATTTTTGTAGTCATGCTTGAATTTACGAAAAACTGCATTGAATAAATTAAATTGAATTTTATGAACTTGCGAAATTGTGTCTTCAGCTTAATCATAATTTCTTCTAATGATTATATCCTTGGGCTTCTGATATTTAAATAAAACAACCACGTAATGATGGCATCTGTTTCCTGTTGATTGATTCTTATTCAAAGGGAAGTACAATAGTAAAGCCGTAACCAGAAAATGCGAAAAAGGAATCAAATGATTTTTCGAATTATTGCGTTTAGTTAACACACTTTGAAAGCCCTAAAACAACTGGTTATATTTAACAGCTAAGCTCTCGGTTTTGTGGCTTAAATTCAGAATATATTTCACTTAAATGAATAAAAACTACAAGATATCACTTGTTTGAATTTTAGCTGCAGAGTGACATGGGTTATCTATCTCAGGTTATTTAGCTATTAACCTTAAACATTAGCACAAAACAGTGTTTATAATACGAATAGGTTTAAGGTTAATTGTTTTTAACCACAAGGAATGTCATATGACAGATCCCGCTATTTACTTTGACAGAAACAGATGACATTTGTATCCACAATATACTTTTGCTCTGGGAATGGAAAAGCCTTAAATTTTAGAACTTATTGTTTATGCGCAGTTTAACTGTGGCGAGAGAATTTCCTCCAAATATATATATTATCACAAAGTTCCCATTTGAGAAGAGGAAATCTTCCACACTGCAATGTGATTCATAATCATGCGCTTTGTTGGCGCTGTTGGCAATTCATAATAGAAGACACCAGAAGGTCAATGCTTATCAAGCTCTGTTGTATAAAAAACTAGAGCAATGTGTGACACTATAACCCACACATTGAACTTTCCCACTGCATAGAATTGAATGCATGCCTTGCCAGGATCGGCACATGTCTGTTGTTATTTATTAGCTGCAAAAGCTATCTGCACAGTTAGCCTATATCAGGCAGCTAATAGTTTTACCAGAACTTAATTTTACTATTAAGGTAAAATTTATTAACTAACTTTTAAAAGTTTTTTCTTGTTTCAGGGACAAAAGTAGATGCATGCTATACAATTAAATTTTTTGAAGATGAGCGCAGACCTTAAACCATAAAGTAGATATCACTAAGTCAGATGTTATAAAATAACTAACAAACGATGAGTGACCTTAAATAGAGTTGTTTGCATTTTTAACAACACATGTAATTTAGTCAAATATTTCTCACTTCTAATTTTCATTAAGGGCCCAAAAAAGATTATGTACCTAGTAAATATTTCTACGTCAATCAAACATTGATTTGAAGCTGTGACGTCAACCTGACTAAATCGAAAATTGTAATGTGATAGTAATTTAGTTCTGAGTGGTTGTGGATATAGTCAGCGTCTTTGACACAAAATCGAACAAATACCTGGAAACAGACGTCTATAGATGTGGAAATAGTTACTCTGTACAGGCGTATGGGTCACAGGCAAACTGCATTAGCAAAATGAGCACAGAAAATATAGAAATTGTAGGAAGGTGCAAGTTTTCCTCTCTATATTAATATTCCTCCCACGTATATACAACGTCCCTCTTCCAAATTCTATACAACATTAGGAATTAGACGTTGTTTCGAATTCCAGTTGAAACTTATTCAAAACACTTATTAGACGTATCAAAAAGTTTTTTTACTTTCAAAATCAAACAAAACCATACGCTGATGCGACGACAAATGTGCCCTTCTAACACAGTCGAGGTGATGAGTGAGTAGCATCGGGGTGGCAAGAAACATAAGAATATTTTAAAAAGAGTTATAGAGAGAGAGAAAAAGGAAGAACGAAAGAAAGAGTGAGAGAGTGAGTAAGTGAGTGAGTGAGTGCGAGAGAGAGAGCAAGTGGGCAAGAACTGAGTGCATTCTTGATTTGTATTCTGCTTAAATTTTATACCTTTTTGCTTATTGATGACGTCTAACTGTCATATGAGTTGTGTATCATAACAGAGACACACAAAAGGGACTGGATTCTTAAATTACATAATGAGAACAAAACAATTCACTCAAAACGTTTTCTCTGCGGTTTGTTTTTGATTCGTGAAATTAAAACGACGCCAAATTTTTTATCCCTTGAAGATAGAATAAGTACCCTTATTCACATGGTGACCTTGACGTAGATCAAAGTATTAGAAGTATAGCAGTATAAATGCAATCAGCAGATATTGATTTATTTTGAATCACATGATCTTTGTCAGGTTTTATACAATTGGGGAGGGATAAAGACGAAGATAGGGAAGAAATATCCAAAACATCAACCAATCGTCGGAATCCACATTAAGTTGTAGATATGTCCATACAGAATATCTATTTAGATATTTCGGGACGAAGCAGAGGGAGCAATCCATTATATAAAATTTCTATCTCTCAAGAATTGCATTAACACTAACAGGGACTGGTCGTGACTGGGCAAATCCTTTCAAACAATGAACCCATAACTACTTTTCAGCTGGCCAGATTCACAATGATTCCTTTGTAAATCACCTTCATCGCGGAATATTTAGAAGTCATGCCAAGACCGTGAAATGTTATTGAGATCACAACTGGGATCCCAGTGGGATACCACTAGCCTTCTCGTTTGGCAGCTATCAAGAAAAAAAACAATCATATCTGAAGTGATTTGAGTTAAGGTAATATAGAAAAATTATGTTAGGTATTTTAGTTTTACTTACTATTTGCTATCATAGCGGTTTATGACAAAGCTCTGTTGTTGGCATTTCCTTGAACACTTCTGTTTACTTTTTTCTTGTTTAAATGATAATAACACATCTTTGTACATTTGTGATTCTCTCCTTTCCGTGCAAACCGTGCAAAAATAGAATCAATTATTTTCTTCATTCGACAAATATTAAAAAAATATTGACTTCGTATGCTATACTTTACCTTTGTTACAGGATACATGAAGACAGAACTCATAATTGTTTACAAAATATGGATAATGCTTCCTTTTTATGTTACATGTTTACATCTAGAATGACTTGTGCCTCGAGACCATTAAAATCAACTGGAATGCGAATCACAGTTATCAACATTTGGCATTCCTAATGCACCCTATGCGAACTTTTTAAGCATGTCTTTAAATTGAGATGGCTGGTGAAGCAACTAATATGTCTATTCTTAATCAAAGGAGATGATAAAGAGCCATTATAAAACCTTATTTACGATATGCATGCAATGCACACGAAAAATGAACTAAGAGCCTGAGACCTGAGCTATGACTATGTGAGTGATCGTGAGAATGACTGACACAAACCTTAATAACTAATTAACAAATACACCAACACATGATACATGTTAAATGAGAACACCTAATTGAATTTAATACATGATTTTTACTGTACGTTTTCCTTTTCAAATTAATAGATTGTGATCTTAATTAAAACATTGAACTTTATTAAAAACAGCATTAATGATCTAACTTATCACAATATCCATGACTATAACTACCTAAAATGAATAATCCTTACAGTATTTATAAGGAATTTATCTCCCATAAAACAAGACTCATATCTATTGAACTCTTGAAATAACTTCTAGATCTATAGGTTTAGAACTGAGGAATTACTGAATTACTGGACCTTTTATAGATAAATGAATTAATGAGAAGAAACCTACACATTTTCTAATTCCATGAAAAGTGGATGCAAAACAATCCGGATTTTACAATAACACACAACGAATACATGGAAGTATATACAATATTACTCAGATTTGAGGTTTATGGACAAACGCATTAATAAGCCTTACAAATTAAACTTAAATTGAAATGGGATAGAAAACCAATAAATGTGTTTTGGAAGCTTCCATAGAAACACAGACAACACTCATAGCAACCCACATTTTAAAGAACTTTGGCCTCGTAATGTGCCACATGACCACGAGAGGGAGAGAAAACAGCTGAACTCTCGCACTTACAGCTGGTGTCACTTGTTATAAAACATAAACTTCATGTGATTGTTTAACCTGCACACAAAATGACTTGTAATCCAACATATTAATGATGCAATGTACAATAACAAGCTGGTTTGTCTACCCCAACTTCGCACTGACACATATTTAGTCTATTTTAGTTTTCATGCAAGTTATTGAAATGAGCACTTAACAGAGCGTACCTTAGCAAAAATGGCAACATGAATATGGACTATTTTTTAGCTTGCGTGGTTAGATTTGTCAATGCAATTTCATATCAATGTTACAATATACAACTAGAATGGCTGGAGCACCAATGACATCAATATCTAGTTGGAGTCACTGACTAGACCGGACTTAGCACCTCTACGTAAGTGTGTAGATAATTTAAGGAAATGTCGTGATTGTTTGCTTATCGCAAATAATTCAGTACGATATAAGCGTGTTACGTTTGAGAGGTTGCAAATGAAAGACAATGACACAATGGCATTATTTACTTCTTTTCAGTTTACATGCTGACAAATTATAGTCAAATGATCAGCACACTTTTATATTAATGCCATAGAAGACAAGAGAGAGTATGGACAACGCACATGTTTATTAATAGCTGCTCTAAACAAGAATTGTTTCCACGTTTCCACGTTCCACGAGTATGCATGTAATTAAACTAGGCTGGCGGATACGGTCATAAAGGCATTTTTTCCTTTAAAAGGTAGCAGATGTTATTGTTTATTGGACCCAAGTGCATCAACGGATTTGTAATAATTGCAGGATTCCTTTAAAATCCGTGGTTGATATAAGATGTACTTTGCTTCACGTGTTTATTCAAAATTCATTAAATTTGAATTGTTATTGATATAGTTTATGATAATGTTTAATTTTACCTTTGTGTTATAACTCGACCACGTGACTGGATTTCATAACAATAAACAAATTTCCATACTTATAACTCATTCTAGATTTTTATGCGGCTTACCTCACGCTATCCCACCCATGCGCACACTCATTTCCGGCTAGATGTCATTAACTGCACCCTTCTGATCTGGCTGGTATTAATGCTTCTTCAGATCAAACAAATTTAAATCCATTTTTGCCATGAAGAATCAAAACACCGATTCGTTGTGTTGTTTGTAAGTCAAGTTACAAAAATTTGTAGGCTTTTATCCTTGTTCTGCTGCTCCCAAAATAACCAAGGTGACAAAATGAAATCCCATCTCCAAACATCCGTTTATGAAAATGTTACCAAATATATCTTTACATTTTGTTCACTAAAATAGTTGCATGTCCTCTTTCCATGACAAGCGTCATGTGCATTTGCGTATGGAAATTCCTCACCTCATAGAATGCTCTTCATTCCCATGCGTGGGCGATGCTGGCCCGGTGGATAAAACGGTTCTCACAGCCAAAGAATGTGGTTCTGAAGGTGTTTGGTTTGAATTCAATCCGTGACGAGGACTCATTATTTATAGCCCTAGAGACAATAATCTACTTCTATGGCTAGCGTATGTTAGGTAAATAGGTTCTTGTAAAGGGCCTCTTTGGTTGCTTTAGATAGTGTTCAAATGAAGCGCTGTATGACGGTGTCAAATTAAGAACAATAGTAAGTAATCGCCATTAAGGGTTCAATTTTAGTCTGTTTTAGACCTATCACTCCACTAGCGATGTGTATCTTTTGCGTGAAAGATAGGACATTTAACTTCGTGTTTTACATTCAAAAATAATGAAAAGAACAATATTAAATCTTTGATTTCTTTTAAGTGGTGAAATAGTTTAATATTTCAGCAATGACTGTAGAAGGTTTAACTCCTATTATTTATCAGAAGGAAATTCAAAATTTCTTATCGTTTCCTAACGTACTGCTTCCTTTTAGCTTCAGACAAAAAAGTAATCCAAAATATACATCCAGATATGCTCCTGTGACCTTGTAATTAAGCTTGAAAGTTTTGCAGACACACTTATCCTGTATTCACTGAGCTCTTCAGAATAATATGCCTTCTGTTTATTGCGGTAAACTTGTTTGTGTGTCGTGGATTAAAACATGTATTTTTTAGAGAATGTTTATCTTCCACGAGCTGAAAGACCTTAATGCAACGTTTAAATTCAAGCCAATATTTATTTCTATCTAGCTGATACAACCACGGGACATTTTGATAACGTCTTTTTGACAACTAAACTTATTTTAAACCAAAATTCCCCTTACAACTTTTGCTTATAACCGGAAAAAAATTTATAGCTATTTTGAAAGTTTCTGCCTTTTTTTTTTTTTTTGCTTTTGTTTCTTTTTTTTCCAGAAAACTCCTCCCACACTGTTTGAAGGAGCAAGACGAAATTTAGCACTCGTCTAGAGGATGGCAATGTTCTAGCGAATCTGCAAATTTGTGTACTTCAACGGTCAATTTAAGGTCAAAGTTTTTTGTTCTACAAAATGGTTTCAAGAAAAGTCCATCTCGCCTTTGATTCATTTATACACAATCATTAGGCCTCGGTAAAACCGCAGATATTTTTGACCTTGACATCAAAGATCAAGGTCAAACTTGGATTAAATAATTTTTCAAAATAACTATTCATCATGAAACGTATCTATAAAAAACCGTTCGCGAAAACGGTTGGAGCAATTTTGAGCCTATTTTTGATCCTGTGAGCCTAAAAGACGTTATACACCTCCTCGGTCATGGTCCAGGTCAAAAATCTGAAATTGACCATTATCTCGAATGCGAGATTTTAGAGAGATTTTATGGCCTTTTTCGAACCTTTGGGCCAAAAGACGATAAGGAATTGATGTCTGGGTGACATTGACTATTTCGTTCATAATGTAATGCAAGCATTTTCTTTTGTGGCTGCTGCAAGTGGGTCATTCCGAAATCTAGCGGAACTCAATCTACCTTTAACTTAATTCAGTATTGTTTGGCTTTTATCTTTATTATCTATAGAGTCTTAAGACAAGGCGGTAGGACAATTTACGCTTAAATTTTGTTTGTAATTTTTGAATTGCGTAATCTGGTGAAAAACTTAATGTCTCCTAATTGCATATACATTTAAAATATTACAGTGAAACATGTGAGAGATCAGAGCTACATGTAAAGAACTAAATGTATCTTGTGGCATTGCAAATTTATGCGTCATTTAAAAGCCTTTTTCCATGGATAAACACCGGATAGAAAATTTTCTGAGTCAAAATCATACGACAAAATATGACAGCTAATGTGGTGATAGTTGGACATTGTGTTTATGTACAAAAACAGCTTAAGATAAAAGAGAGAAGAAATTTATCATGCATTCAGTTTTTGTTCTCTGTCTCTCTCTCTCTCTCTCTCTCTCTCTCTCTTTCTCTCTCTTCTCTCTCTCTCTCTCTCTCTCTCTCTCTCTCTCTCTCTCTCTCTCTCGCTCGCTCTCTCTCTCTCTCTCTCGCTGTCTCTCTCTTCCTGTCTCTCTCCCTCAATCCCTCTATCTCCCTCTCTCTCTTTCTCCCTCCCTTTCTCTCTCTCTCTCTCTCTCTCTCTCTCTCTCTCTCTCTCTCTCTCTCTCTCTCTCTCTCTCTCTCTCTCGCTCACTCTCTATTTCTCTCTCTCCTTCGCTATCACTTTTTCGTTCTGACATTAAGCCCACATGTTGTATTTTTACTTATGTGTTTTATTTATATGTTTTTTAAAGTGTCCTCTACGAAATATTTACTGGTACACGCCCACTCACTTTTAATTTTCTGCCAAGCAACTACGAAAGGTGAGCTTCACCGGTGTCTGGCATTCATTTGTCATATAATGACACTGGAAATCTGTGTTGAGGCTACATTCAATGATATGCTGTAAAATAAAAAAACTAAAAGTCGTAAACTATCTCAAAATTTGATATTTTTTTCAAATGTTGCAGGTGCTAATTAATTTTTACAGCAACTTAAAATTTAACATGGTAATAAAGTGTGTATATAATTAGCCCACCAGGAGTAAACATTACCACAATTACCATTATTACATTGGCCAGTTTTGCAATCTTAATGTCATTTGTTAAAGCCATCCCAGTTTTCTGTATTATTGTCAATTGCTGACGCATATGTCACGAGATGTCGCGGTTGTTTCGTGCTGCATCATTACCCTCAAAATACACCTCCAAAGATATTACAGATTCACACTTTCTGTTTTCTTTAGGTTGAGACTGGGAAGATCAAGATCAGAATGAGGAGGTTATTTCTCCCATTATATCCAATCTTACGTAGTTTCATCAGTACATGCACAATGTGGAAAAGATTGCTCCATTATTAATGGCTTTTAAAATTTTATAAAGTTTAATAGTGAAATTAAGCATTAAACATTAGATATGTCAGAAACAAACAATTAGATATGTTCTTTCTTTCTGTGTTTTCAAGATAAATCGATGTTTATTCTAAAGCTTCAATCATAATCACCATTCTGTTTAATATAACAATTATATAACAATAATATGTGGAAAAATTTATTGAACAGCCTGTTTGTAAACAAGAATCAAAGTGGTAAGTGATAAGATAGAAAGTACTACCATAAGGAATATTTAAATGCAATTCACAGAAACATTAAATGTGGGTAATTTAACTAAAAGAAAACTGATCAGCTCGTTCACAGTAATAGAGCCGATGATTTTGAACTGCTTTCCAAACGAACCATCAGTCGCACACTGTTAATATAAAAAAACTAAAATCTGCAATGTTTTAGCTATTTTGAAAGATGTTAAAATTGGTTAAAAGTCTCAAAAAGTGGATTTTCTTGGAAAAGATGAGAGAAACCATGATTGCATCTTACTTGTTTAGTGTTTATTGATGCATTATTGTTACTTCTGAACATAACGTGCTCGTACATTCTTGTTCGAAAATACGGCTTGTGTTTCGAAGCAGACTTCCAGTTGTTTAACGTAAAATATACAGTTACAGATTTGTCTATATTTGATCTTTGCCTTTGTAATTCTTGAGCTAATACACATTGTTCGATACCATTCAAATTGGAAAAGAAATTTCGGTTAAACCTGTCACAGTCACCAGCGTAATTTATAAAATTCAATGAAATTTTGAATTTGAAATTCCACATATTTACACAAACTGACATAAGTGACAAATAATTGGACGAAATCATATCCGATTGATAACGTAAGTAAACTGATAACACGATAGCATTCATTGAATTGTTTTGATGCTTTACCTGTACTGAAGTGTTTTCTAATAAAAATAGCACTTCTGAAGAGAGCACTAAAGACCTTATTTCGTGGGCATAATTATTTTTCTTTGATCACGTATGTATCCTAACAACATTGATAGGGTAACCCAATTAATCTGTTACTTTTTTCTTAGAGATTTTTCTTGTATTCGCAGTACCTTTCACTTTTTTGCTATGAAGAATAGTCGAACATGGCATTCAATGCCAAACTATTTGGTGCAGAAACCTTGGTGCTTCTCAAAACAACAAACAAACTGATCAATAATGCCCAGATTTAAAAAGAAAATAATCTTTTTCAAATATTTTGTTACATTCTTGGATATTTACAATTGCTCTTGGAATTGAGTTTCAAGTGGGCAATACAGATCAACATTCAAATGCCTACGGTCCTGCCCCGCAATCCTCGTGGAGTATCAATTCAAAACAAAGACCCTGCAACGGCATGCTTGGAAGGTAAACAAATCACTTTTTCTTGTTTGCTTATAATAATAATAATAATAATAATTAGGAAACTATACATTTTGAGCAATTGTTTGTTGGCCTTGAGATAAGCAAATGCTATTTGGGAATTGACACTTTCGATGTGTCAGTGACATCGTTGGAAGACGGTTTCATGCAGTTAATAATTACACAATAGGGTTTTAGCAAACACCGCTTTTAAAATTAATGGAATTTTTATGTTTAATATCTTTGCCATAATTAAACTCATGTCGTGGTATATTATGCTTACAATTACGTTTCTATTGCTGTTTATTCAGCTCATGCACATTAACCAGAGTTTTACCGTGTACTTATAAATGGAATCATGACGTCATTCAAAACAAGTAAGGAATATGAGGTAGTACCAGCTGCAAATGTTACTACCAGCTATATTTTTAAGAAACATCCAATTGAAAATAAACTGAGCAGCTGAATAAAGTGATTAATTTATATTATAGCTAAAGCTGGCAGATTCTTAAGGAAGTTATTTTCAATTAAGGCAACGATTTTAGAGATATAGTGTTGGACATTGTCTTGGCATAGACTAGTCAGTCAGTTTAGCAACAGTTTGACGCAAAACATGTGAATCATTATATTAAGAGTTGGTAATTTGCGTGATTGCAAAGGTGTTGACTGGGTGATGCAGATAAATCTGTTTATTAGACAGAACGGTCGGGATTAGCAAACGACCAATTGAATATATATAAACAAACGACTATATATCTCACTGGTCTTTTCATATGATCTTATCTAGAAGAAAGATACATGAAGACCTTGCAGTCACATTTTTCTTCTGTTACCCATTTTGTAAAATTTATTATGTATTTATAAAAAAAATTGTGAAATGTTTAATTGTCGAATTTATTATCGTATAATAATAAAGAACAATGTACAGTGGTACATGCCCGTATATGTCACAACTCTATGGTGTTACTAATAAAAAGGGCACTGTTCACGTGCAGGAATCTCATGCTCACTGTGTCACAGATCCTAGTATGTGCTCGACTGTAGAATGTTTCTACGTGTTGAAAGCAATCATGTTGACAAATATCGCTATCCGATTTAAAACAAGATATCTTTAAATGATATTTTAATACGGTAATTAAATATACACGCCCCGATTGAAATCAAGCCAAACCCAGCAAAACATCATTCGACAGACCCTTTATTTGTTGAAATAACATCTTTTGAGTTTTATTTTTTCTTAACTTGAGATTCCAGTTGTACCTATGGCATTAAGTATGCTTGTACTGTGACGTGTTGGCGGTTGACAGAACGAGCCTGTACTCCTTCGTGATATGTCACGCGATTTATACTAGCTCTGTACTGTTTAGTGTCACAAATCCAAGTGACGTATCACAAGCCTCAGCACGTATAGGAAACAAGTAAGGGCTCCCATAAAATGGATTTAACCACAGACGTAGAAATGCATTTGTTCATCTCAGTGGATCTATTGCGCTCTGCCTTTTTCTAAATGTTGCCCATTATATGAAGCATACAATCCGATAATTTAGCTACAGGAGACTATTTAATTAAATTTAAAATTAATTAAATTAATACTGCTTCGATACTGAGCTGCAGAAAGAATAAGAAAGAAGCAGTTTTAAACGTAAGCATAAAAATGAATCTGAAACATTTAACTTGTTTGCTGTTTTTTTTGTGTACTTTTTGCTCTAATGTTTTCGTTTGGCTCTCCTAAAAATCAAAATGTGGAGTGCTTAAAGTAACTAACTGAACAGTTTTCCATTCACACTGTTTACATTCCTATAGATAATGCTTTAAAAAAATAGACGAAGGAGAGAGAAACATTGTCTTAGAAAGTGTTACTGTGCTAGGGCCAGTAGTTAACCGTAACATCGCCTTACATTTCAATGCTTCTGCTCAGAGCTAAAATTGAAACAGGAGCATATATGACTGCAGACTTCAACAATCAAGCGTACCATGATGCAGCAATTTCGTTGGCACTTTTGATAAACATGTTGTTTGCCTACGTCATTGGAAACGATGCCAGAATTGAAACAATCAATCACCTGTTGTCTAAAACACTTTTCTTTGAAAAGGAAGACTTTGTACGTCACATCAATTACTCACACATTTACACCAAAAACCTTTCAGCAACTTTTTCAAGACACACAGTTTACACATCGTTAGGTGTCACAGCACCAAGACAATACTGCAATTATTTTAACAATTGTCTATAAATTCACTAAAACACTTGGTCAGTATATAAATAAACAATTAGCAAAAACACTTTCATGGCTGTTGTTAAGGTAATTGCACATTAAGTTGCACGGTCACGAAACAAATGATTAGGAACACTAGAGAAGGAAGGGGACAATTTCTGAGTGAAATGTTTGAAGTAATGACACAATAACAACAACTGCCTTCTTTCTTTGTTTACAGTCTTTATAGTATCATTTGGGGTTTGTTTTTGGTATTATTAACAGTTTTGCATTGTTCCTTATCACAGAACAATCTATCAGAACCAAACATGTACAGTTTTTAAGGGGTATCAATGCCTTAACAGTTTGAGTGTCAACATTTCTGTGGGATATTATAATATTTCTCTTCGTTTCATAAAGAATCATTTTTACAAAATCAGTCAATACTGTGGTATGTTTCCTATAGCTGTGCAGCCGCACCTGTTTTTAAGAAAAACTATATTTTTAGATTTGCACTTCATTGTGCAGTTTTCCGACTTTGAATCGTTTTCGAAAGCTGCTGAATTCATAATAAAACTATCAACAAAACATACCAAATGCATAACTCATAATAAAGATTTTATTTGAGCTTCCTCTTTTATTTATGACATGCCACTGTTGAAAGAAAGGATAAAGATTTAAGGATATCTTATGTTAAGCGTATGAGGTAAGATTCGGACAGGGTGATCCAAATACACCAATGGAGTCTTTTACAATACCTGTAATATCTTTAGCAATGTTGCGATAAGCGTTAACAATTTCTACCTCTTTTAAGTGTGCAAAATATCATTTATTTATTCTACATTTTTGTATGTCTATGTAAAATTGTTTCAAAGTAAATAATCCTATGTTTGTACCTACATTAATAATGTTTAAAACTTTGTTAATAACCAAGGCTATTAACATTTGGAGTGAAATGGATTGTGAGGTAGCATCTTTTTATTATGAAAAAACAGTATAATTAGAGTTTGCTTAATGTAATCAAAATTCACTTTTCAATGATTGCAGACGTACTTTATATGCAGTTCAGATCGTGAATATTTCTTATTTAGCAGTGCTTTTGATACATGTGGGGTCTTTTAACATTAACGTGGTTGCGTTGCGTTACTTGTAGGAACAGCTACAGAGATATGAGCATGTCTCAGCCACTGTTAGAGAATGGTGATTGAAAATGATAAGGATGTTTCTTGTTTTTTTTTCTTTTTGCCTAGTGTATCGAGGATTTATATGGAAACTATCATTGTCATTTCACCATTTTCTTCCCTAATGCTTGCTGCCAGAAATGCAAGCAACTTGTAGCCTAAATATCACTTTTCCATGCTATAAAAGTTAGATCTTTGTTTGTTTTACATTACCAAGTGTAACGAAATATATCAATGTTTCATCAATGTTATTTATAAATGCAAGAATACTAAAATAGCATAAAACCCTGAAAAATATTGTACTCTATAAGCACCTAATGAACTATAATAGTGAAACACAGCAGTAAATATGGCTTATGTTAATAAATAGCCGCAATATCTATCGTCGTTTGCTTTTCCGTCAGCATCAAAAATAGTAACTTGAGAATTACCAATCAGAATACAGGATCCGTCATATTTTGTACGCTGAACATTCACAAATATTATTTAATTTTACCACTTGAATTGCTATATTTCTTGATAGATAATTGTAAAGAACCGTGCTTCAGCTACTCACAATACTACTTGTCCTGGCAAAACGAAAGCATAGCAAAGCACCTTATTTTTCTTATTCTTCACGATTTTACTTCTTTACAGCTCTATTATCTATTGAGGTGGAAATACATACAAAAGTATATGGAACAAGGTGTTGGAAACAAACCAACCATGTGATACTACAGAAGAAAGAAATAAAAAAAGCACAATTAGAAGCAAGTTACACTGAATAAATTTGTGAAACTGAAATGTGACTAGATGTTTTTAGTTTTATTTTTCGCATTGTATTTTTTGCAATAACTTTTGAAAAAGTTCATATATGTTTTTAAAATTAGTGTGAACTGTCTTCTGCTGATTTCATGGCATCGTAAATATATCAAAATGTAAGTTTTTATTGCATCACATCTTATAGGTTTCTTGCTCCACAACTTCTCTTGCTTTTTCAATACCAGTAAAAATGGAGAAAAATGGAGCTAGTATCTACCTAAAATCACAGTGTTTCTTGTCAACGAGAAACAATAACATGATACAGATATAGCTTTACCGATTTCATCCGAGTCACGTGTCATTAGAAGCGTTCGGAAAAATATGGCACTACTACTACAGGTGAGTAAATCTGCAATTGCAGTTACCAAAATTCTGTACCAAGTGCCAAAATGATATAAACACACTAAAATTCATGTAGAAATGAAAACATATCCGATTTATAGTTTGTGTTATTAATAAGTGTTTCTGTTTTCCTCAATATTCAAGGTCACGGACTGCCATAGCACTATTATACAATATGGAATAAAAAGCTTTTTTGGCTGATTTATATTAAGCAAATACGTTTAGTTAAAGTATAAATCAATGCTTCGGATTGCTGAGCAATTCGAAACGGGAGTCGGTTAATCTTCTATATATAAAATACTGACGGTCCGGAGAGCATTACTGAACGTCATGAGTGAAAGTCTGTTTAAATATTCTAAGGTTCTCGTACATTAGGTCAGATAGGAAAAGACTGCACCCCATTTATTAAAATTGACCTACCGGCAATCAGTTTATGCAAATCAGTTTAAACACTTCAAAATATTGTGCAATAATAATATAAGTCTTCTATCATGCAAGCGTTCTATTATGGCGTATTATTAAACCATTGCAAAAAGCTAAGCATTGTTCAAGGTATGTAAGTTTTTGTATGTGCCTTGAAAACGTATGTTTCCAATGATATATATTGTCAGTATATTTACATGTAAGCCCGTTTTGTTGAAATCGGGCTTACATGTCATGTGCTAATGCAACAACTGACTGGAAGAGAGACATTGACATTATTCGCGCGATTACGGGTGTATTAAAAGCATCCGCATTGTTCTCAATACCATACTCATTGACTTACTTCTTACAGCCTATTTCTCAGAATATACAGGTAAAATTTGAAGATCTTGAGCGTATATTCGTCATAAAAGATATCATTCCTTTGACAAATTATTCAGTGGTCTTAAACATCAACCTGTTCAATAAAATTGCTTAAATATTTAAGCTATTGACTTCTGCAGTATCAACGAAATTATAAAAATTTTGGTATTTATGCAAAGTGCAAAACCATTACAACCACTAAAAGGTACAAACCGTTTTGTTGGGTGGTTGTCGTGTATGTATTTAGTGGACGTAATTAGCGCAAATTAAGTGCAGGCATTGCCTTTGTAGTTGTTGGATGAGCCGTTAGGTTTAATGGAAAGTGCTAAGTGACAGCTTTGGAAGATGCTTGACAAAGTAAGAATAGGTGGTGCCACTTTACAAAGGTAAGTGAAGTGAATCTTAGCGCACAAATTAGTCTTTTCTCTTGCGCCCCGTCCAGGCTTAAAATGTTTCACAAATAGAATGGAGAAAGTAAGATGTTATTTACTCGCTTAGGTATTATGGTCAATGGCAAGCTGAAATGTATCGGAAGCACACAACACCCCCAAAAAATTGGCGAAGGACATATTTTGTTGATTAAAGTATCGGAACCTAGAAAAACGGAATTCATAGCTATGTTGGAAAGTCAAAACCACATGTGAGATAAAATACTAAAGGCCGCCTTTTAGGGTAGATATTTATCTTTCATTTTAGCATGAAAGAAAATAAGATTTTATTTTAATAAAGACCTTTAATAAGCGTTAATAAAGACTGTTTTCATACTGAAGAAAGACATTTTTCTCGTACAATTTTTTGAACATGCAGAAGCTTTTTTGCATTTCTGACATCATCCGGTAAAGTATTAAAAAGAGCGATACCATAAATACATACACGACGACCTTTTAAGGACGTTCTTGCATACTTGGTCTTAAATTTCCCAATGCTTTATACATTACAGTAGACACTCTAAAATCAACTAAATCATAAAACTTTAATAACTTTAAATAAAGAAACAGAGAATTTGTTAACTTTGCAAATAATTTTAACTATTTTTTTACTCCTTTTAAATAGTACACCTTCCTTTTAGACCACAGTGTGTATATATCAAGTAGATTTCTCATATGAAACGCATATTCCTTTAGCACATTGGATTAGTATTCAGGAAATACTGTAAACCTTATAGCGTCTTTATTTTATTAAGGAAACATTTAATTGTAACAAGCACTTTGTTGTTATGTTAAACAAAGCAAAAATATCAATACATTAGGTCTCAGTTTTACGACTTAAAAATATATATATATATATATTTAGGTTCCTAAAATTAGATTTGATGATCGCTTTTTTACCATTCAATGGTTTGTACGCTTTTACGCTCAAATGTAGCACCGAAATAATGAGAATAACCGATTCACATGATTTTGAACTTTCTTATAGTCGTTTAAGATATCAATTATATTTTGGGAAATATAAATATAAATTCAGCTTAAAATATTGGACGACAAATTCTTAGAAATATATACAGAGCAAATGAAGATCGTATTAATTAATGGTTTGGATTATTATATTACTAAAGCAGCACTTTCCACCCGTGTTGATATTTCCCTAATATAACTATGTATGTATTGCTGTTATATTAGCGTTTCGTGGTTCAAATGTTAGGCATGACGGACAACCTAATGGCAATTGAAACTGTTGTATTATGTATTTTGGTAATAGATCGAAAATTTTTACCATTTTATGAAGGCGTACACTGTAGCATTTTAAATAGGTGCATAAAGAGCAAAAGAGCACAAGTTTAAGTTTACATGCAGAATTGACACATTTGATATAAATATAATCGATACGTACTACAGAACTTAAATATAATATCTTTTCGCATAAATGAAGTGCGAATGAGCCACATCACAAGATCATTGACAAATTACACATGTGTCAGGATATGTGTTGGAAATTTTTTCCAGAAACAACTCAATAAGGAAATGTTATGTAATTATAAATACAGATACAGAACGTATAACAGTTCACAACGAAATTAATAGTAATCAAGGACACAAAATATCATTGTAATGATGTTAAAACACCAACCAAGTGTTATCAAGCTATGTTAGAAATTAATTATTAATACTCTTCTTGTTTTGTTTTGTTTCTTGGTGAATTAACCAATTGTAAGTTAGGCACTGTGCCTGTATCAGTTTTCAAGGTAGTTTGCCGGGCTCTTGTAAATTATTTAGGTTTATACTTTGCAGAAAGCCTTTATAGATCTAAGCTGGATCAGTGTCTATTTTATGGAACAGCATTGGCAATTCCTTAACCTTGGTTCTGGTATTTAATCACTCCATGTTGTTTATTGCAGCCATTTTCTCTACAGTCCATAGAACAGGAATTAGGTATATATCTTTCTTATTCAAAATCTGAAAGTGGTAGCAGTTCTGAAGAAAATTAATATGATGGTAGCTGTTTTAATGTTGTTATGCTGCGTATGTATCCAATTGTCAGGTGCCGAAACACTAGGACGAGAAGTTTTGTACAATCTACTGTATAATACAAGGCTGACCGCTCATGGATTTACAACTCGAACAACTTTGGGCAGAATACATTGTACTGTTTGGTGTGCACAGACATACAATTGTTTTTCAGCACAATATACTTCTCGAAACAGTCAAGGGACTTGTGAATTGTTTAATCGCATTCAGGTAGAATCAGCGCAATTTGAAAACGATCAGGCTTGGATTTATATGTGTAAGTATTGATGTCTTAGGGCATTTTGAAGTAATTTATGAGCAAGTATTACTACAAGATAATATCCACGTGTGAATATTCATTCGTAAGCAAATTTTTGTGGGAAAATTAGCTATCAAGTATTATATAAAGAATACCCGTGATGCCATTGACATTTACAATTTACAATTTCAGACACTATCAATGTCAACACCCAACATCTTTAAGAAATTACACCTGTGTCATGATATGTGTTTGAGAATACAGATACAGAACACACTAAAGTATCACATAAATGAGTAGAATGTTGTTTTTACTTTACAATAGAAAGAGCCGCTAGGCACAGTGAAATATGGAAAATACTATATCATTCCCATATGAATTATTTATATAGTCGAAAACAGTTGATATCGTGTGATACATCTGTTTATATATAAATCAGATGAGCCAGCTGTATCTTATCGGTAATAGCTGAATGCGTAGTGCTTAAAGAATTCTTACTACGCAACAAAAACAATAAAACAGTCGTTGAAAGTGTTGGTCTAGTAATCCCGAGGTGCCAGGTCCGATTCCGGTTCGGGGTGGTAAGAGAGGTATTGGCGTTCGCTGCTGAGGTTAAGCGGGTATATTGGTTGAGATCATCCTTCGCGAAATTCAAAATTTCGACCATCATTTTAAAAAAACAAAAGACAATATTTCTTAAATTATTATCAAGATATTCGAGTGTAATTACTCTTATCCATAGCTAGGATTTCAGCATTACACAGTATGTACACAGTATGCTATTGCAGGCACGTGCTTTTAGTGTTAGAAATTGATATTTTCAATTCAGCTATGAGAGAGTGTGAGAGAAAAACAGAGAGAGAGAGAGAGAGACAGAGAGAGAGAGAGAGAGAGAGAGAGAGAGAGATAGAGAGAGAGAGAGAGGTTAACAAACCTAAGTAAAGCAGTGTAAGTAAAGCAATGTTTGTAGAGTCATGACTAAACATTTTATTGGAGAATGAATATGCCCCCCCCCCATCCCCCACGTTGAGAAGAGGAATAAAATGAGCACTGTAATCACTGGTGCATAACGAAGACAATTTATGAGCATGGTTAGAAATTTCCACGGATTTATAATTCAGTGCTGTATAGGTACTGTATAGGAATATAGCTCCTTTCAATCAACATCTTGGTGTTTGATTGCGTTTCTGAGTTATCTTTATTTATTATGCAGACTACATTGGTGCGTATGAATCATTCACAAGCAGAGACCTTGTCTGTGAACACTCTTCAACAACACTCTATTTGTTTCTTTATTAGTATTGTCACTAAATTACTGTCAGGAATCGCGTAGCCGGTTAATGAATTGTAGCGAAAATATGGGTGGGTGAGACTTCAGTATCCCAAGGCTGCTGCTCTCCGCAACTAAGTTGATGACGCATGTTGGTTGATAATGCGCATTGAATATTCATGTGGATAACAAAGAGGGCTAACTGTTGAACAGAAATTCAACATTGATGTTTTGAGTCATTTCTTTTATTCTTTAACAGAGTTAAATTTATTCGTTCATATTCTATAAGTGGTATTTTTAGTTTTTGAAGCAAATATTAAAATTTAAACAATGTTCTATTAGATTTCTGGCTTTCTGGCTTACAATAAGGACATATCGATCCCTACCTGCCAACAAGAATTCACAAAAAGTACTTTCTCGAGTTTCAAGGCTTTGATAATTGAGCAGATTAAAAAGTATGTTCTAGCGTCTCCAACGAAATCTTGCTCACTTGACCCAATACCCACGGAATTACTGAAGCAGTGCGTAGATTAACTCTTGACTTCCATGTCATTCATAATAAACAGATCACTTTCGGAAGGATACATGCCTAGAAAGATGAAAGAGGCATTGATAACACCAGTTCCAAGAAAAGCTAACGACACATCGTATAAGAATTTTCGGCCGATCTCAAACCTACCCTTCATTTCCAAAGTCATTGAAAGAATAGCAGTCGACCAGCTTACTACCTATTGCGAACAAAATAAATTAAACTAAGAGAATAAGTCCGCATACAGGCGCAGCCAAAGCACGGAAACACGTTGTTGCGAGTAACAAACGATATTTTAAATAACATGGACCATGGAAAAATTACCCTACTCACCCTCTTGGATCTCAGCGCTCCATTCGGTACCATTCCACACAATATATTCGTAGATCGCCTGGAAACATTATTCGGAATAAATGGGTCGGCAAAATCTTGCTTTCAATCTTACTTCAAAAACAGGTTTCATAGCGTTCAAATCAACAGTGTAAAGTCAAGACCTCTGCAGCTTACCAATGGAATGCCACAAGGCTCAGGCCTAGGCCCTTGGGGATATACCAAACATACAACACCGCTGGGCAGTACCATCCGTTCTCTTTTCGTAATGTTCCATATGTTTGCCGACCATACACAATTATGCAAGGAGCTAAATCCAAACTACATAGATTCCCAAAACGCAGCCAAAGCCTTGTTAGAATCATGCATTGAATCCGTGTCACGATGGATCACTCAAAATCGCTTGAAAATCGCTTAAATTGTGACAAAACGGAATTTATGCTGATCGGTTCTAAACGCCAACTATTGAAAATGTCGTACAATAGCATAAGAGTGGTCGATGAAGACATTAGCGCTAAGGCATGCGTTCGTGATCTCGGAGTTATGACTGACAACGAAGTAAACATGTCGTCACACGTACAGTATATTATTCGTAAAGGTTATGCAAACATACGCCTTGTACGATCCATACGTTCATACCTAACTGAAGATGCAACACGAACACTTGTTCAGGCATTAATCACATCACAATTAGACTACTGCAATGGAACTTTATACGGTATTCATGAGTATCTTTTGGATAAACTACAGCGCCTACAAAATGCAGGGATCAGACTGGTTCTAGGTCTGAGAAAGCATAACCGCATAAGCTTTGGATTATTTAAGTTTCACTGGTTGTCCGTCCGTTACAGAATACAGTTCAAAATTGCCCTCATTAAGTTCAAAACTCTGAACGGAAAAGGGCCCGATTACCTCCGCGAACTGTTAATCGTGCAACAGAACACGCGATTGCCACGCTCAAATTCACAAATCCTCCTTAGGGTTCCGAAGACCAAATTGAATACCGCCGGTGACCGTGCATTTTCCCATGCAGCTCCTGTCATATGGAATCAGATTCCCAATTCAATAAAGAGTTCCCAAACTGTTCATATTTTCAAGAAAAAAAACTCAAAACACACTACTTTACCAAGGCGTTTCCAGAATTTTGCTCCTGTTAATCTGCTTGTAAAGCGCACTGAGCAAGTTTACCACTTGATTTTGCGCTATGTAAAAGCTATGATGGTGATGATGATGTCTGACGGGTTCAGTATATTTGTGACATATATAATGAATCACTGAATCCGATTGTTGCTGTAGTACCGTTTCAAGTACTTACGCATTATCTAAGCTCAATTCATTCATGGAAGCAGGCAAGTTAAGGTTACACATACCGATTTAAGCAGACGTCAAGTTCATGCATGTTGATCCTCTGATTAAAAGATTTAATGGACTTTTAATCAGAATATTACATGAACGAAAGTATATTTTCCTTAAATGATTAAAAAACAGTAGGTTTGTTAAAGTGAATAATTGCATCACAACATATTAAAGGAATATGATTAGTCCTATCAAACAAGTATGTACCTTGACGTGCATTAGAGACTGTTGTACGAAATAATGAAGTTGGTACTTAATGAGGTATGGAAGATTAAGGTGGTGCACTGCCATACACTGCCTGTGTGCAATATGGAGCCTTGTTTACTATTTTTGTGAAGAATAAAAACTATTATTTAAGCGTAAATTTATTTTTGTGTTAAGTAATTGCAATTTATTTAGAATTACTTTTCGTATGATGAGAAATTGCCGGGTGGAGGCACGCGGTAGAGGACTTAAATAGGTGAAAGGGTTTGGTGGTCGGGCAGGTAAAGAGTATGGTTGCTCAGACAGATGTGTCAGACTTCCTGTCTGACCTAACAGGTGTTTAAAAAAGTTAAGGTAAAGCCCCGTCCTTATAATTTAACTTCACAACTAAAATACTACACTTGGCTTGTAAATGCGATTTGAGAAATAGATTTCTTCATGAACACGTACTGCAATCAACAGATACACAGTACAGAAAAACTAAATAGTGTATACAATCCATGCGCTAAATAAGATAAAATTCAGATAAATATAATATATACATAATATACAGTAGCAGTAACTTTATTTCTTACATGATATGAGTAAATATTGACCGGTCTAAGTCCATATTTTAACGTTTTTCGGGAAGCAAATATGCATAGATATTGCAGCATTTACTATCAGAACGCAAGTTAAGTCATGTATCAAAACATAGATTTATTTTGAATACATATAAAAAATATTCTGTCGTAGTAAGTAAGTTTTACTTAAGCAGCTAATTGTTTTCTTTTTATATATGTGTTGGAATTAACAGACAGTGCCGGCATTGATGACGAACCCCAATTTATCAGAGAAAGTAGCACTTCTATTCCTGACGCTACTACCGCAATACGACGAAATGGTAAAAAGTACTTTTCATTGAAATGTTAAAAATAAAACCTATCCTATGTAAGAAATTCAAGTAAAATAGTTATATGTTCCCATAGTTATTTGACATTAAGTAAATAAAACAGTCAAATCAAAGTAAAAGTCTGCAATTTTGGCTCAAGCGTTACCCTTACTAAATGAAGTGCAGATTATAGTAGCATGATGTATCACGTTGAATGTACAGATAAAAGCAGTTTAATGTATCGCGTCAGGTGCACGCCAGGTTATATTCACAGAGCATAGCATTATTATGTAAAACGTTGACGTAACTGTTGTACTGACCGCATGTAAGCTTTGAGAACTGCTTATATTATTTTCTGTCTCGTTTCGTTCCGTTCCGCAAATCATAATTTTAGGGAAGGACTGTTTATATTTTGCGGAGCGAAAGTGAATCATTCTAAATTCATTTCTATGCGTTACCTTTAGTCATTTAATTAAAATTTCCATACTTTTGTGATGAGTACTCCGACATATTTATTTAAAATAACGAGCATCAGTCACTGAGTTGACAGCAAATACCTAGTTTTGGCTGGGTAGTCATATTTAATCTGCTGATCTTATGTATTAAATGAATTGCTATATTAAAAAGAAACGTGTGTTGATTGAAAGTTATATTTAAAACAGTTTTGGGCAATCAATACTAAATCGTAAGATTGCGGAATGAAAAAAAATCATGAAACGGAAACGAGGAAAAATGTTTGTGAGGTCAACCTTTTAAACACACAGTTTTAGGATTTTACGATTTCATTGGACAAAGCTTAAACATAAGAAGCAATCAACATACGTTTCTTATTTTAATATGTGAATATATTAACTGTCAGTGAAGATATTTTCTGTCAAATAATTTATTGCCGTTCACCAATTTATCATTTGAGTGCTGATCATAGAGACATAGCATTTTAATTAAATGACTAGAGTCGTCTGCATGCCACAGGACATTCCACAAAATATAAATAACCATAAAAAATGGTTTTCAATAACTGTAAATGAGAGCATTAAAAGTGAATGATTTTGTATACTTAAAAAGTGATGAGGATTAATTTACATACCACTTTTTGGCTGTTTAAAGCAATTTACTTGGATTATACATTTTTTTTAATTTCAGTGTCATTTGATCTTATTCAAGGTATGCTTATACAAATTATTGCTAGCTATGATAAAATACAGTTATATATTATACAATAAACGTTGCAGAAATACACTTGTATCATTTCTCTATAATGATGTGATGTCCTTGTACATTGGGGCTGTAAATTTTTCAGCACTAATTATCGTTCATTGTCTTGCATTTATTTAGCCCTCGGTAACTCTTTTATTGTGTAGAAATACAGATTATATAAAATGTTACAATATCTTTGTGCTTCAGAGTTGTAAATTATTTCAAGTATTAAAAAGCAAAAATTCTGGTGACGAAGGAAAGTATTTTAAGTTTTATTTTTCTCAGAATCTTGGTGCGAAGGCGATAAGTACATACCTAGCCCCGTTTCTGTCAGCTGCCTGGACATACAGTACCCACCTTCTACAGCAGTATGTCCACTCTCCACTACGAATCAACCACCGGGAAGTCTTGCCACATGCGAGGATCTTGGCAGTTCTTTGTGGTACATACATGTCGGTACGTCTATTTATTAACTTGCATTTGGTGTAAAATAACATCGACGCACAGTGTGTTAAATCTTCCAGATTAAACGTAGCTATATCGTTTGAAATCCCGTTGAAAGCACAATTGGGTAAAAAGTACAAGATATCATATTCCTATTAATTTTAAATATATTCTAATTTGTAATCTTACGACAAGAGAACCTTTTAACTACCCGTTTTTCGCTTAGAAATGTCAATGTTAAAATAAAATTACATATTTTCGTGACTATCATATAACTTAGCTGTGACATGTAGCTTTATCTCATATCAACTACTGAGATTATAGAACGACATAAATATTCGACGATAACTTTCGTTTTACTGAGTTAAGAGTGACAATTTCTACGATACATCATAGATTAAAAGTTACGTAGCCATGCGCTGCAACGTCACATTCAAGTACGTGGTCAAGTAGACTGTTTATACAAGAGGCTTATTGAACAACGAATAACAGCAGTGTGCGAAACACACACGGTGTCATTTTACTGCGCGAAAAAAAATAACTATTTGCAAATGTCTGTTTGACTTTATACCTGTAGGGATATCAGAACCACTCCGATTTCAAAAATAAAAATTTTAAGGCTTTTTCGGGGTTTATTGGGGCATAAAATATGAACAGAAACTCAATATATACTTCAATCATGGTCTGGTAGACACAAGTAGTGATATTAAAGACCAATTAAGTGTTTTTCTATATTAAGGCTCTTAAAACTAGCCTAATTAGGCATACTTATTTTCAACTGCAAATGTTACATGTTCTACGCTACTTTCAGAGTTCACAAAATTCTGCACATATTCAACAAATTACTAATACTGTTTCTTTCGATTAGTAACCTTTATTTTTATTTTTGTAAGCAAATGTTTGCAACTGAGACGCAAATTTTCGTTTTCAATCATTAAGTTTTTTCAAACTCTTCCCTGATTATCCTCTGCTGGATAGCAGCCAAAAGCTGGAGCTCGTGTCCATATTGAGTAGCTATCTTGTCTTATGATTTATCGCTGAACCTACCCTCTCGTTTGTGTTTAGATCATTCTTTTAACGAGCTCATTTCAAAATATAACTCGCGATTCTTTTGCTCAAAATCTTACTTGTACTTTTCGGGTCTTTCGCTTTCTTCTTTTTCTTTCTCATTCCTTCCTTTCTTTTCGCGCTTCTTTACCATATCCTCCAAATTTCTTTCATATAGAGCTCCTCCAAATCTCTTTCGTATAAGGTATAGGCAATTCGGCATTGGGCGGTTATTTCCCCTGTGATCGGAATTGATCCTAGTTGCCCTCCGGCCGATTTAACGACATCTTTTGATAGTTTTTTGAGAGCTTGGTAGGTCCTTAGTCAGGACTTTATTTTCTGCAAGAGACCGCTCACTATCCGCATTTCCATGAGAACTTAAAAAGAAGGGCTGGCTTGACGATATCAGGAAGTATCTTGAATCTTAGAGCTCACATGGGTCTTCAACTCTAAACACGTCTCCAGTACATGCCAAGTCAGTCCTAATTTTTCAAGTCGCCCGAAATTTCTAGACACTGGTATATGAGCCAGTCATCAACTACAGACACCACATCATCTGGTCGGATACACGGCAAAGACATGGCAACGACTTTTATGTTATTTACACTATTTGGGTTGCATTTATTTTCCGGGTGACGGCATAGAAGGGTTCTCAGTAGAGAATTCTGAAATCGTAATTTCTCTTGAAGAGAGGTCACTGATGTAGCAAAACGCTCGCATATCCTCCAGTCATATCGTTATGACGTCCGCACACTCAATAAGATCTCCCTAGAAGGTAGTCCTACAGTTCCTGGTCGGAGCGTTGATTGGCACGCTTTGTACAATCGACGTTGGTCAATTGTGCCCCAGACGATCCTATAAGCTCATGATTGATAAAACATCTCATGAGCATACGAAAAATATCGATCAAAGATGCATATAAAACAAGCACTAATGGCCCTTCTGTAGTCAAGAATTCATCAAATAATGGCTTGACTACTTCGAGAAAAGTCATTTCAATCAACAAAACTTTTTTCGAATTTCTTCAGCTCTTCTGCTAAATCTGTGTAACGCTTGGTTGAGGTAGCATTCTTGTTATTTTTTGGGAGAAATTCAAGTAAATATGTTTTGACAGCAGGAAACGGATTCTTTGAAGCGCCGGCAGTAGTGTCAACCAGCGTGAATCGATATACCTGAGAAACCTTTAATTGAATTAAAACTTGAAATCTTCTTAACGGCTGGAAATGTGTAACCGCGAATAGATAGCTATCGGAAAGTCAAATGATTTCGATCCAATTTTTTTTCGTTTCCTTTCTTTCTTGAGCGCATTGTGCAGGGCATGTATAAAGCAAAATCCGATATCAACTACTCCTCTTGAGCCAAAATTCTTAACCGCTTCATCTAGCTTATTCTTAATGTTTTTATTAACATTCGGGTGGTCTGCTGATGTCGCGAGTAACTTAGTCAAACGCAGTTTCAAATTCTGAAAACAGCTGATCAAACTTTCGGCAAAACATTTTGCATAAGCATAGCCAAAAGACTGGGAATTTATGAATCTGACTTTGGTGTACACTGTCCCATAGGAAAAGGCATTTTGCCAACGCAGCTGTTCTTTATCATAACTGAAAAAAACTACGACATCTATATGAATACCTGAATCTATACCATAAAGTAAGAAAACACTAGAGATAATTACAAACTAGAGCAGTGTGCAAGCCCACACATTCCCTACAGGCCTCCCATCAGTTAAACACGGCCATCAATAGTCAATCTGAAATTTTCTAAATCCAGTTGTTGCTTTTCCTTTGACGAACCTGGCCCGTTTGTAATACCAGTCCTTGTTAGTTTCCATAGAAGCTACATACTAAGTTTCATTAAAATCCCTGCAGTTGTTCTTGAGATATCGTGTTAACAGAACTCATTCCGATGCTGAATAATTTCCAGGATTTGGTAAATTTCAAAGTTCACTTGGTTCATTTTTCTTGAGCCATCCTAATCCATTGACAATACCGATCCTTGTTAGTGCCCATAGAAGCTACACACCAAGTTTCATAAAAATCCTTGCAGTTTTTCTTGAGATATCGTGTTAACAATAGTCAACCAAGAGCTGAAATTGATATAATACAAAGATCTTCACAAGATATTTTACGGTTTTAGGGGTTCTTTTTAATTTTTAAGGGTTGGTGAAAAAAAATAAAAGTTTTTAAAGGTTTCAAGGGTTTTTCGTTGGTTCCTCGAAAGTATGCATAACTGTAACCCTAAACGTAACACTGAGTCATAACTATAACGCTAACCTTATACCGTAACGTCTCCCGATATTTGGTGTGGGGGGCAGGTGGACAGACGGCTGCAGCGGATGGAGGATCCGATGCAATGTGTTTGTCACTTGAACAACAAGCAGTGGTGCACAGTGCTGGAAACTGCCAAATGACAAGTACACTGGAAGCGTGCTCCCAACTTATTGTAGCGGCTGGGTGTAATTCACGTAAGTCTTGTTGTTTAATTTAAGCGCGAAACGTGAAGCAGCTTGTGCCGGGCTCGGTGTGTTATCTCGGCACAAAGGCCTGCGGGGTCTTAGAGGTCCCAAACTACAGACATTTTAAGTAATAGAAGCCAAATTCCTATATTCAAATATGATATTTAGGGTTCGCGCTGGGTTCTCAGGAAAGTGAGTCAAAAAAGGAAAGTGTGACTCACTTGGGTCCAGAAAGACTCGGCGGGTTCCGAAAAAAGTGAGTCATTTCGTAAAAAAAATGCCCAAAAAGTGGACAAAAACCCCGCCAACGCGAACCCTGAAAATGCCGATATTCAAATTTGCAAGAATTCACACAATCAACAATAAGTGTTGATTTAGGACGTTGACTGCATGGAAAATGTTGACCCTTTGCTGCACGCAAGCTAATGTTGACAGTTGGTGCCATATTCCACTGAGAAAATAATCTCAGACCGTGCTGGGCTTGTTGACCAAAAATCCTAAAATACGCAGATGCTGAACGGTTGAGTCAACACAAAGTAATGTTGACTATTTGTAAAATGTTGACCTAAAGGTCAACAATCATTTTGTATTCATTTTTATTTCACGACTCTTCAGTACGCACACAGAGGAAACCGTAGTAGTTAGTAGTTTACGTGGTAAAAGTGCCCGGCAGGAACGTGCTGTCGTACCCCAGGGTGGCGGAGGGTGGAGGGGGGTAGGGGTAAGTCACGTACCAAGTGATCACGATGCGTGTCCATGACATTTTAAAACGATCCCTATTCGTAGAGTGCTAATTTTGAAAAAAAATCCCCTATTTTTAACCAAACGCTTATAGTGACAGTTTGAAATGACCCCGGTTTTATGAGACAGCGGGGTACAGAATGAAAATGACTCCCTTTTTCACATAATTCTGGTCTCTAAATAACCCCTTTCTCTGTTTTTTTTTCGGGAGACGAATTCAACGCTCTTCCAGCATGGAAAACGCCACGCTACGCAGTACTGAAAGTATGTACTTGCCATCGTCATAGCAACGTAACTACCCGTCAGAAAGCATCGCAGAGCAGTGCAAAAACAGCTAAATTATACGAGAATATATCTGAGCCAAAAATTATGAAATCAAATATAATACCACACTCGTGTTTGGACTGATCCGAATCCCTCCCTTGGCCTCGCGTTTCAGGCGTGCGCTATTCGTGTTACAGGAGGTTCACCCATTCGTGTTATATATACAAACCTCATTTGTTGTTTTTTATTGTGAAGTCACGGAATTCCTGGCTTGTATCCAATAAAAATGCACGACACAATGGTCAGGAGCGGTCCGGTCAACAACGGAAAATTGATGTTCATCATCCCACAAATTTCTGGTCAACAAACTAGATTTGTTGACCAGTTCTCCGCCAATTAAAACTTCTGACACATAGTAATTAGCAGATATTGACTTAGTCTGAGTCAACATTTTTAACCAGTAAGAAATGTTTGACCTTTAGGTACAAATAGTTGCACTATCTACTGATTGCGTTCCTGTCAACACCGAACAATGATTGACCAATCAGATCACAGCTTTTACCCAAGCCATGGAATAACAGGATCAGTTGTGATATTATTTATATATTTTTTACCCTACAGCTGACACAGACTACTGCGCTGGAGAGCCGTGTAGGAACGGCGGTACATGCACGACTGCAGTAGCTAGATTCTCCTGCTCCTGCCCAAGTGATCTAACCGGACGTATCTGTGAAGAAGTGTAAAAGCTGGCAAAACCCGCTGTCTATACATCACCATCACCTTTACGCGATCTTATGACACAAGAGTTTAGTGTTTAACGACAACCGTGCGACTTATCCAAGGGATAACTACACAAACTTTGAAGTTCCGCTATCGAGATATTTTGTTTAACAACAGATAATATTTACGTAATGACGCCTTTCTTAATTTCACCACACGCGTCAAAAAGTTGAAACAGCAGTCCATCTTAACCTTATAACTAATATCTTGCTCAAATTATATGCATATCTTACGTGATGACGTCATGTGCCGTTTTCGTTCGTTCTACTTTCGACAAATTTCTACTGAATGTTTCGAGCCCACCAATAAAGAACTTAGCAAGTTTTAACTTTTTCCGATATTCAGCGGCATAGAAATCTTACATACAAGACGTCATACGCCCTTCTTAATTTCGCTACATCCTTCAAATGTTTATAGAAACGACCGACTGACCTATTGAATACCCATATAACATTTGAAGTCGATACGACTTTCCGTTATCGAGATATTTTGTATACAAGATCCTGTTCAATATATATATATATATATATATATATATATATATATATATATATATATATATATATATATATATATATATATATTACGTAATGACGTCATACACCACACTCGTTCGTTCTGCTTCCGACAAAAATTTCAAAGAATCAACAATCCCACAAAGTTTGAACTTTCTCCGATGTTCAGCGGCTGAAAAATTTAACACACAAAATTTTTACGTATTGACGTCATACGCCTGTCCTAATAACGTAATATTGGAGAACATTACACATTTGTAGACAAGATTTTAGATATATATCAGATTTAGGTCGATCTGATTGTAGTATAAGAGTTACGACTGTGATTCAACTAAATATTCAAACTTCCGTGATTTTTTTTTTCTTTTTTAATCAGATAAGTTTGCTTGTGTGTATGTCCGTATTATGTTTGTTTTCTCTTTGACAATTCTTCTAAAAATAAAGCAAATGAATCTTAGACATTGAACTTTCTATATTTTGATTATTAAATAAAGAAATGATAGCAGATAGTGTGCACATCCCTCGGCGGGGGGGGGGGGGGGGATTCTTTAACCAACTGGTTACTATGCATACCCATCACCTTTTGAAATAACCCCTAAACGAAGAGTGCTAATTTTGAAAGCGCGGAGTACTGAATGAAAATTACCTCCAATTGTTTATGAACCGCGGACCGCGTCTGGCCTCAAAATTACCAATTCTTCCCCCAACCCCCCCCCCCCCCACCCCCCCCTCCTTTTTGAGCACGGATTGAAACACATTTGATACAAAGCCTCCCCCCCCTCCCCGCCCCCACCTCTTCCCTTTTCCGGGCTGCGCACGTTTCTGTGTTTAGGAATCAAAGTGGTGAGTGCATTTTGCTTGTTACCAATTTGTCATTTATTTTCCAGATCAATTTATTACCACGAAACAGTCTTGTGCAAACTTGTAATTTTTTATCTGCTAAATGTTTAAAAAAACTCTAGAATTTCGCTTCGGGCGATTTTCAGTTTACTTTCATTAAGGTTTTGTAGGACACAGATTATTCAATGGGCAAAACAGTTTTCTCTGATGCTATTCTTCATGGAATCATTTTCGTTCACGCTTTCTGAATAAACAACCGGTTCTGACGTCATCATTGTTGGACTTTCGAGTCTGCTTTCCGATGGTTATTTGTAACTTTCAGAATGAAACTGGAATAAACTCGGCGATTCAGTACAAAAAAAAATAATAATTTTTACATTCCGTTTAATTCGGCACATGTTTAGTATTATTGTGTGGGGGTATTTATATATTTATGGGGGTATTTTTAGTATTATTGGGTGGGGGATTTATATCGTGCGAAACATGACTAGTCCATTTTCTAACTCTTATAAATTGTTTGTCGAATGTTTGAAAATCGTTCACCTATGTGACCTATTATTTTTGGACAGCAACAAATTATAAGAAAACGCCTTTCATACGCGCATATGAAAAATAATAAGTTACAGTGAAACTATGGTCCAGTCGAAAAATAATGCGACGTCGCACAAGTTCAATATATATATTTTTACTGTAGCAATAACCAAAAGCAAGGGTTGAAAAGCGGCTGAGATATCGCGTGCACAAATTTGTGCTTCCAAGTGTCGCCAGACAGACGGACGGACGGACTGACCCGAATAGCACAGTCCCCCGCTCCGCGCTACGCTGCGGCGTGGGATTAATAAATATGAGCTTGTCTGCCAAATGCCATGACCAGGCCCCCAAAGCATTTATTTTTACTTTGATTTATTTGAAAATGTCAATGTATTTGTCAGTTATCAAAAAACAGCAAACAAATCACAAAAGTAAAACATTAGGCATTCTAATCGTTTTGCCTTCATCATTGAAATGGCAAGCGTGTTAGTGACAAATAAAAACAATGCAGAGAGAAAGAGAGAGAGACAGAGAGAGAGAGAGAAAGAGAGAGAGTGAATGAAAGTAAGACAGACAGAACAAAAAGAGGGAGAGAGAGAGAGAGAGAGAGAGTGAGGCAGTGAGAGAGAGACAGAAAGAGTGAGAGTGAGAGAGAGAGAGAGAGAGAGTGGGAGGGGGGTCTTCAATAACAATTGTAATCTGCACTGTACATTTCACACACCACAAAACCGTGTCTTTTTTTTCAATTACTCAAAAAGCGCTGTCCAACATGAAGAAAGTTATTCGGTATAGAAGAGGGGCGGCACAGGAGGTTTCACGCGTGGCGGAGTGACGTCATCAGATGGGCGCCCCCCGGGGCTCAATCAGCATCTCGTTGACGGCCACGTGGGGAGGCTGTGACGCGGCGTACAGCACGGCGCGCGCGATGTCGTCTGCTTCCAATATCCGGGTATTTCCGCTTCCGTCAAATGCTTCTTTGGCCTACAAAACGTCATTATAACTTTTTTAAAATTAATATTGATTGCATTTGAATTATTAAAAAAATAAATCTATAGAACGATACACAAACAACAAGCAATCTGGCACGAAATCTAAACTGGATGAGTAAACATTTTTGTTTTTTATTTCACAAACTTTGCAATAGCAAGAACGTCAATATACACTTTGTCTTATGCCAATCATAAAAACAAACATTTTGATTGATTTTGGTTGTTTGACTAATAAATCGATCGACTGACTGATTGCTTGATTGAAAGTACAATCTACCTCCATGTCCGTGGTGTGCATAAACAGCTCTGTTTTGACGTCACCAGGCTGGATACACGTGACCTTGATCCCGATGCTTGCTAGCTCATGTCGCATTCCCTGAGATAACCCTTCTATAAAGAACTTCGTTCCCGAATAGACAGACAATCCGGCAAAGCCCTGAAATAGTGAAATTTAAGATTAAAACGTTCATTTACATATAATAAATCCCTTTCAAAACACAATACAATTTTTATTTTTTTGTTCTAATTTTTTTTTCATGCTACATTTGTTTTTTTTTTTTTTTTGTTTTTTTTGTTTTTTTTTTTTTTCAAGCATTTTATTTTATTCATCTATCTATTTATTTTAAGCATCTTTCAATAATAATCATAATAATACTAATGATATCAAAAATACTAATACTAATACTAATAATAACAATAATAATAATAAATCAACATATAAAACTCAAAGCATCTAACCCGTCTGCCCGCATCTGACGACATATTTATTATATGTCCTTCACCCCTTTTCACCATGCCGTCCAGTACTTCCCCGATACAGTTAACTGCTCCCTAAGGACAATATGTCAATACTTGTAATGCAATGCAAACACAAACAGTAATACTCATTTTTATTTAAATGCTGCAACTTCCATTTCATTGACACACAGATTTGATAATCCTGCATTCGCAGTAATGTCAGTTTTTTTATAATGAATGAATTGCGTCATTTTACACACCACAAACCGCTTCAATCTTTCCATGATATTCTATGAATATTCGATACATTTTCTTTCAATAATGTATTGGTCTCTGGGTTGGTAAACTATGGCATTTCATAATCGAAATTTGTGCAAGAAACAGTACACCATTTAAAAACAGTTAAAACACCACAAACCAAACATGACATACTTTGCAGTTGATGTCAATTTGCTTTTCCCATTCGTCAACCTTCAGATTTTTCATCATGGTATAATACATGATGCCGGCATTGTTGACCAAAATGTTGACCGGGCCAAGCACCGTCTCCACGTGCGTCACCATTTCTTTCACCTGAGTGTATAAGCAATAGCTCATAGTGATTTTTTGGTGTAAATTGTATATATTGTTGATTTATGTTTATAAAGAGGGGAGGGGGAAGCAAGCACCAAGCTTAATTAAAAATGATGAGGCTCATTTTATAATTTTTCTTTGATTGACACAAATTTAACTCTTTCTTTTAATTTTTTTTATAACTGGCGGCGGAGATGGGGGGGGGGGGGGGGGGGTTGAACGGGGGATGGGAGTGACACCTATCATTCTGTTTTTAACTTAAAAGCCTTGCGCAAATGTATTCATGTACAAATTGGTTACCACGCGTGCCCATGCACTTTATACAGCGACCCATATTTAACTGAATGTTCAATTTGAATTTCAAAAAAAAAAAGAAAAAAAAAACACCCCTCTCTAAGTTATTTATATAACAGTGCAGACGCAGAAAGAACGCACGTTTCTGCAATCATGAAATGAAAACTTAGACTGTGTATAAAACTGTTGTGTCTTCCCTATAAGTTGGACGCGCAGCGCACCCTTCGGAAAGAACACCCCCTCCCCCCCCCCCAAGACTGTATAAAATAAACAATAAAAAATTACCCTCCCCTTCCCTACCTTCCTCCACGTTCTTCTTTTTTTTTTCTTCCTCTATAGGGGGGGGGGGGGGGGTGGAGGCATTACCGCAAGAAAATGATACATTCAGTTTAAACATTTCACGAAGTTAAAAAATTTTACACACCATATTTCTGTCCGTCACATCACACTTGACACAGATGGCCACGCCCCCTTGGCTTTCTATCACCTTCCGTTCTGCTTCTAACTTCTCCTCCCTCCTCGCTGCCATGGCAACCTTAGCTCCAGCCCCAGCCAGTCTCCTCGCTATAGCGGCCCCTATACCGCTCGATGCTCCCGTCACAATAGCAACTTTTCCAGCTAACTGTTTCTCAACTGAAAAAAAAAACGAGATTTAAAATGACTTTGAACAAAACATATTCCGTAAAACTGAGTAACACTTGTTTTATTTTATCCATGCATGTTTTATAAATGAATTTATAAATTAAAAAAAAAATCGAGCTCAAATACCCGACATTTCCGCCATTTTAGCAAAGGCATGCAATGTTGCGCTAATTTAATTTGTATAGTTTTGAAAATCATGGAAAATGGTGTGTAAAATTAACACTGCTATATATATATATATATATATATATATATATAGGTCTTTGGACAACTCGGCCCATTACCAACTCGGTCCACACAAACTCGGCCCATCGCGAAAGACGACTCGGCCCAACTTTTGGACGACTCGGCCCATTCGTGAAAGACGACTCGGCCCAAATTACCAACTCGGCCCAAAACATTTTTATCGAAAATTTTCTCAAAATATGTGAATTTTTTTTTAGTGTCTTGTATGGAAGAAGTGTTAGAACTTTGTCCATTGTCGATTATGCATATGTCAGGAGAACAAACCACTTCTAATTGTGGATGGCAGAATGAGATTATTACACAGAAAAACCAAACTTTTTACCAGGGATAGGGACAAGTCGGCACCTGAGTCGGCACGAAACATTGTCGCTAGTTTTTGGTCAAGTCAGCGCCACTTTCCATTGGCAAGTTGGTACCACCTTTGAAAGTCGGCACCAAACATCAAAACATTTTTACACATAATTTTAATTGTGAAAAAAATAAGGTTCCCAGCACCAATTTTAAAATCTCGGTACCAAGAATCACAGGTTTTAATGCAATCAAGCAACTCTTGCTCATGACAATAACAGAATTATTTAGACGCAAATGTATAAAAAAAATCAGAATTTACTTGTGTACTCTGTGTTATTTTAAGATGAAAGATGTTTTGTTCAAAACAGTAACAGAGTTCTTTTGACACCTTTATGTGCTCTGTAATTGTTAGATCAAAGGTTTGACTGCACATCAAGGGAGCTTGAGGGATACCTTTGATTGAAATGAATAGCAATTATTGTTGTGAACAATTAATTGGATTTACAATATAACACTCGTGAGTAAAATCAATTGCAAATCACTCATTAAATTCGGTTATTTTGGTTGTGAGTGATGGGAATTAATTGTAACCTGTACCATTGTACGCGACCATGTGAACAACATTAATTTAATTGCAATTATTGCTCAAAGAGTGCTGAAGTGCAATTTTTGGTGTGTAAAAATGACCCAATATCACCATAACACATGAAGTGCATGGCGAGTGATATTTATGCCCGGATCATAAACCGTAAAATGGTGTGTTAAATGGGTATTGTAATATTTGATGTTTGTGACATTCAGACTCCTTTCAGTCATCTCTGTCATCGTGAAAAACAATGCATATCATACGAAACATCTCCCGCCTTTCATAACCTCATGTAACAAATGTCTCCAGTCTTTCATTGTTTGATTAAATCGTATCAAAAATCATAACTGTGTCATAAAAAGCTGCTAGTTCTAATCAAAATCAGCAATAAAAACTGAAATAGGAAATAGTAAAGTGGCAAAAAATGGGCCGAGTCGTCTTTCACAATTGGGCCGAGTCGGTAAAACTGGGCCGAGTCGTCCAAAAAAGTTTGGGCCGAGCTGTCCAAAAAGGGCTGAGTTGGTAGTGGGCCGAGTTGGTAATGGGCCGAGTTGTCCAAACCCCTATATATATATATATATATATATATATATATATATATATATATATATATATATATATATATATATATATATATATTGAAACAATCTTTACTGTACTCACTTACAGCGGACAAAGGGACTGCGGAGCACTTTTTGAAAATATCGGTTCAATTATTATATGTATTATTCAATTATTTAAAATCTTCACCCATTGTGTTTCTTCTAAGCCTAGGTATAACCCTCCTTTCGGCCAAGCCTTGGAAATATGTTCCCAGCAACCCGTGGTCGATTTCCGGATAAGTTAGTCCTAAAATCTTCAGCACTTTTTGCAGTTCTCCGTTTCTGTAGGTGCTTAACGAAGAAAAGTATGATTCTTGCCTGAAAATAAAAACAAACTGACAAAATTTAAGGTTGTGTGAATTACTAAATCATTAAAAATAGATTAAACAAGTATGTAAGTAAAACTAAGTCCCCCGCAGGCGTTCAATAAAAAGGATTTCAATCAACAATTGAGTAGCTTGAAGAGTTATGGCTATACGTCGCCCACAACCAGCCATTGTACAAATCAATACGGTGAAATTTCAACGGTCAACCATTTTCCCATTTTTTTTTTTACGAAAATCTCAAAATATGTACAAGAAAACAGCTGGATCGCTTCAATGGTTACGGAAATATGGCGCCGACAAACACCCATTAAATAGGTCAATTGCGCAGAATTTTCAAAGTTTTCCCATTTTTCCAATTTTTAAAATAACTCCTCGTTGCACAGATATAGTCTTTGCATGTGCAAGAGAACACTTGAATCGGTTCAGTGGTTACGAAGATATAGCGCCGACAAAAACAGTGTCGACGGATGGACGGACGGACCCGAATCCAAAAGTCCCCCGCTTCACGCTACGCGGCGGCGGGGGACTAATAATTAAAGTAATTTCACAAACAGATACTGTGCCTCATCAAAAATGTCACATCGCTTTTAGTCAGATTGTGGTGTGTAAAATTGCCCAAAAATACAAATGCTTTTTTTTAAAGCCTGCACTTTACATCCATTTCTTTATTTATTTTATTTATACATTTATTTTAATGTACCGTTACATTCATGGACAATAATTCGCATACATACCCAACCATTGTGTCTAAAATTCGCTTCAAAAGATCAATTTGTTTCAATTTTGTATCTAATTTCTGCACCCTGCAATGATACAGAAAGTATGTTGCTAAAGCGAACAACAACAAATTTGTCTTCGTCAACCGTACCCGATTTCATATCAATCCCCATCCCCTCCCCCATCGCTTCGCAATCGGCGTTAACCCTGTATCGGTTGAGGGGTGGGGTTGGGGGTCAACTTAAAAAAAAAAATTACCAATAGTAGTGAGTTTACCAATCAATTTTTTAAAGTAAAACAAATTTAACAGGTTTATTTTTATTTTTTTTTTTAGGACAGCCCTGAATTACCCCCGACGTTCTCCCTAAAAAAAAAAATACTGACGCTAGTGACGCTATAGTCGCACTACCAGTTAATGCAATCTCAACAGCATCGCAGCCCTACTCCTGAGCTGGTCGTGATTTATAAATACAGGCCCCGGTACCATCTCTCACTCATTCTTTCGCCCTCTCTCACTCAACCGTTGGCCCCTCTCTCACTCACCCGTTCGCCCCTCTCTCACTCACCCGTTCGGACCTCTCTCACTCACCCGTTCGCCCCTCATTCACTCACCCGTTCGCCCCTCTCTCACTCACCCGTTCGCCCCTCATTCACTCACCCGTTCGCCCCTCTCTCACTCACCCGTTCGCCCCTCATTCACTCACCCGTTCGCCCCTCTCTCACTCACCCGTTCGCCCCTCATTCATTCACCCGTTCGCCCCTCTCTCACTCACCCGTTCGGACCTCTGTCACTCAACCGTTCGCCCCTCATCCACTCACCCGTTCGCCCCTCATCCACTCACCCTTTCGCCCCTCTCTCACTCACCCGTTCGCCCCTCTCTCACTCACCCGTTCGCCCCTCATTCACTCACCCGTTCGCCCCTCTCTCACTCACCCGTTCGCCCCTCATTCACTCACCCGTTCGCCCCTCTCTCACTCACCCGTTCGGACCTCTCTCACTCACCCGTTCGCCTCTCATCCACTCACCCTTTCGCCCCTCTCTCACTCACCCGTTCGCCTCTCTCTCACTCATCCTTTGCCCCTCTCTCACTCACCCGGTCTCCCCTCTCTTACTCACCCGCTCGCCCCTCTCTCACTCACCCGTTCGCCTCTCTCTCACTCACTCGTTCGCCCCTCTCTCACTCACCGTTCACCCCTCTCTCACTCACCCGTTCGCCCCTCTCTCACTCATCCGGTCTCCCCTCTCTCACTCACTCGGTCGCCCCTCTCTCACTCACCCGGTCGCCCCTCTCTCACTCACCCGGTCGCCCCTCTCTCACTCACCCGTTCGCTCCTCTCTCACTCACCCGTTCACCCCTCTCTCACTCACCCGTTCGGACCTCTCTCACTCACCCGGTCGCCCCTCTCTCACTCACCCGGTCGCCACTCATTCACTCACCCGTTCGCCCTCTCTCACTCATCCGTTCGCCCCTCTCTCACTCACCCGTTCGCCACTCATTCACTCACCCGTTCGCCCTCTCTCACTCATCCATTCGCCACTCTCTCACTCACCCGTTCGCCCCTCATTCACTCACCCGTTCGCCCCTCTCTCACTCACCCGTTCGCCCCTCTCTCACTCACCCGTTCGCCCCTCTCTCCCTCACACGTTCGCCCCTCTCTCACTCACCCGTTCGCCCCTCTCTCACTCACCCGTTCACCCCTCTCTCACTCACCTGTTCGCACCTCTCTCACTCAACCGGTCTCCCCTCTCTCACTCACCTGGTCGCCCCTCTCTCACTCACCCGGTCGCCCCTCTCTCACTCACCCGGTCGCCCCTCTCTCACTCACCCGGTCGCCCCTCTCTCACTCACCCGTTCGCCCCTCTCTCACTCACCCGTTCACCCCTCTCTCACTCACCCGTTCGCACCTCTCTCACTCACCCGGTCTCCCCTCTCTCACTCACCTGGTCGCCCCTCTCTCACTCACCTGGTCGCCCCTCTCTCACTCACCCGGTCGCCCCTCTCTCACTCACCCGGTCGCCCCTCTCTCACTCACCCGGTCGCCCCTCTCTCACTCACCCGTTCGCCCCTCTCTCCCTCACCCTTTCGTCCCTCTCTCACTCACCCGGTCGCCCCTCTCTCACTCACCCGTTCGTCCCTCTCTCACTCAACTGTTCGCCCCTCTCTCACTCACCCCTTCCCCCTCTCTCACTCACCCGTTCGCCCCTCTCTTACTCATCCGTTTGCCCCTCTCTCACTCACCCTTTCGTCCCTCTCTCACTCACCCGTTCGCCCCTCACTCACCCGTTCGTCCCTCTCTCACTCACCCCTTCCCCCTCTCTCACTCACCCGTTCGCCCCTCTCTCACTCATCCGTTTGCCCCTCTCTTACTCACCCGCTCGCCCCTCTCTCACTCACCCGTTCGCCCCTCTCTCACTCATCCGTTCGTCCCTCTCTCACTCACCCCTTCCCCCTCTCTCACTCACCCGTTCGCCCCTCTCTCACTCATCCGTTTGCCCCTCTCTCACTCACCCTTTCCTCCCTCTCTCACTCACCCGTTCGCCCCTCTCTCACTCACCCGTTCGTCCCTCTCTCACTCACCCCTTCCCCCTCTCTCACTCAACCGTTCGCCCCTCTCTCACTCATCCGTTTGCCCCTCTCTCACTCACCCTTTCGTCCCTCTCTCACCCGTTCGCCCCTCTCTCACTCACCCGTTCGTCCCTCTCTCACTCACCCCTTCCCCCTCTCTCACTCACCCGTTCGCCCCTCTCTCACTCATCCGTTTGCCCCTCTCTCACTCACCCTTTCGTCCCTCTCTCACTCACCCGTTCGCCCCTCTCTCACTCACCCGTTCGTCCCTCTTTCACTCACCCCTTCCCCCTCTCTCACTCACCCGGTCGCCCCTCTCTCATTCACCCGGTCGCCCCTCTCTCACTCACCCTTTCGTCCCTCTCTCACTCACCCGTTCGCCCCTCATCCACTCACCCGTTCGCCCCTCTCTCACTCACCCGTTCGGACCTCTCTCACTCACCCGTTCGCCTCTCTCACTCATCCGTTTGCCCCTCTCTCCCTCACCCGGTCGCCCCTCTCTCACTCATCGATTCGCCCCTCTCTCACTCACCCATTCGCCCCTCTCTCACTCACCCGTTCGCCCCTCTCTCACTCACCCGTTCGCCCACTCGCTGTACGGGAGCATAGTTAGCGGGTACCCGTGCGCTGCTATCCACTCAAACAGCCACCTGAAACAAAAGCCATCCATTTTCACCATTATTATTATTATTATTATTATTTTTATTATTATTATTATTCTTTTTCGCATCATTTCTGGTGCGACGTGACTGGAAGTGAACCCGGGAAGCAAAATTCGATGTCAGGACATCTTTTCTTTTTTTTTTTTTTTTTTTTTTTGGGTTAAATTTTATTTATTTATTTTTTATACTGTTGTTATTTTTATTTTTTGTTTTGTTTTGCAAAAAATATATCGGAAACCACTTTAATTTTTTTCAGCACCACTTAAATAAAATAACTAAATAATGAATAAAAACAAATATAAACAACGCACTGCGATTTGATTGGCTGCGTGTTGATGACGTTAAAAATCTTGCCCAGCCCCAGCGCCATCTTCTGGCTGAGTGCCACAATGAGCCCGCTCACGAAATCGACGGGGGTCATCTCCACATCCCAGCTGATCCGAGGCGCAGTGCCCGTATGTAAACAACCCTGGATCATGAGCAGTGTGAAGTCCTGCGGATTCCAGTGGCCACCCACACTCTCTCCCGCTTGGTTTCCTGTCGATAGTTGTTATTTTATTATGGTGTGTAAACAACTTTCCATAACCTTAACCCAAGGCAGCCCCGAATTCGACTCCATAACCCCCCCCCCCCCCCACCCCCGCAACAAAAAAGTTTTCATTAAAATAACTTCCTTTCACAGTCAAAATCCTTCGGATTTTGGACTACCACAGATTTTTCTGTCCGAAAAATCTCTTTAAACATAGAATTGAGCCCTTCGAAAAAAAAAGAAAAGAAAAATGTTTTAAAATTGTGATTTAATCCCCAGCCCATCACCCAAAAGTGAAATGTTCAAACTTTTCAAACAGAATTATAGACTGAACAAAATTCCTTCGTCCAACTTCTATCTACAACTCCCGCCACCCCCCTACCCCCTCCTCCAGATCCCCCCACCCCCACCCCCCGCCTCCACCCCCTCACCCCAACATCCCAACAAAGGCAAAAAAAAAATTATCACTCGGAAAAAAAAGCTGAAACGATACTCTCGATGATGCATTTTATTGCAGCTGGAATTCATGTAAATTACTGAAATGTTATCTGTGACATGGCTACTGAAATTTCTGAATCTCGTTATTTATGAGACGTTTTTGTTTCTGAATTTTTTCCACTTGCACTGTTTTTTTTTTTTTTTTTTTTGTTTTTGGCATCGGGTTGCCGTACTTTTCCTAACGCAATATTTTGTTCCTGAATTTTCGAGCTTTTTTTTCTGACCTGTGGCTACCCTGTATAAACATTTTACACAGATATTGTCTTCACATGGTCTAAGATTAATTTGAAATTTGAATCTGTCCTTTATTTGTGCCCACCTAGCCTATAGACGGTGGCGGGCAGACCTCTATCCATCGCCCGCAGAACAAGCTGCTCCGCCACCCACTTGGACTGCGAGTAGCCATCGCTGAGCAGGTGCGCGCACGACGCCATGTCATGGCCCTCTGTGACGTCACAAAGGCCGTGTGGATACACCGCATCCGTGCTACAACAGCACATTGATTACGCATTTATATATCGGAGACTGTACAGACAATTTTGTAGCGTTTTTTTTTTTTTTTTTTTTTTTGTCTTTTGTTGTTGTTGTTGTTTTTTTATTTTTGTATTAATGTTCTTATTGTTACTTTTTTTTATGTTCTTATTGTTACTTTTATTTATCTTTTATTTATCTCTCTTTTTTAGTTAATGATTTATTTTTACGGTGCCAGTGAAAAAAATAAAAGCACACGATTACACTGTATCCACCGAAAACTAGAGCAGTGTGCATAGCCCACATATTCCCCACAGCCCCACCCCCCCCCCCCCCTTATCAGTTAAACACGGCCATCAACAGTCAATCAAGAGCTGAAATTTTCCAGCTGGTCACTTTTTCCTTGGACGAACCTGGCCCATTTACAATACCAATCTGTGTTTGTTCCCCTAGACGCTACATACCAAGTTTCATTAAAATCCTTGCAGGAGTTTTTAAGTTATCGAGTTAACAAGCTCTTAATGACAGACCGACCAACAAACCGACACGCGGTCGATCGCATATATTCCCCTGTGGGGAATAAATTAGTAACGACAAAACAAACGCTAACAAGGTTCACGTCCGGGAATGACCTTCAGCATTTTTGTTGGCCCTCTCATGCAGTTTTATTCTCCTCATAATGCAAATTATTAAATGAAACTTTGTTTTACGTGCATTTTTCTTTTTCATGTATACTTTTTTTCAAACCCATGAAGACATATCAATTTGGATTATTTCCACTGTGACTGATACCAAACACAGAATAAAAATAAATTACACTTACAGAGACGTATGGAATTATAATGCTGACATGATTTTTAAGGTCAGTATTTACAGCAACACCAAAAATATGAAAGTCATTGACTTATGAAGTTGAAGAGAATTGAACGCAGGGATTTTTTTTATTCTTTCCAAAAATACCTTTTACTGGGATTAGTGAATTTTTACACACCATAATCCACTCTAATAAATAAGTACTTAATACATTTAATGAGCATATTTCCTTTTAGTGGTTGTTAATGGATAACTGTTAAATTCCTTCATTCACTGTTATTTCATGACCACGCTTGCAGACAGCTCAAATGGTCAGGCGATTTGCATGCACATCAATCATCTGACGTCACACAGCAGCCATGCCGTAATGATGCTGCTTCTAAAATTCGGGTATTTGCAGATGTATAAAAATTAAAAAACGTGTGCAGGAGAGGGTAAGCCGATCTCAAAACCCTCCCACAAGCGCTGCCCCGAGGCGCGTCCATCGCTTCTTAAAACGACCTCTTGAATTCGGAGTGCTAAATTTGAACTATACCCCATTTTTTAACCAAGCCAGGGTACAGTTGCGATCGAACCCCCTTTTTATAGGAATTTCGGAGAAGTGAAATTTTTAACGAAAGTGACACTCTACGCAGACCGCGTCTGATTTCAAAAATTACCTTCATTCCGTTTTTATATTTTTATTTATTTATTTTTTATTTTTTTTTTGGGGGGGGGGGGGTGGGCGGCCCATAATAAGATGTTTTCGCAATCCTCTGCTATGTTTGCGTTCACGTAGTTACGTCATTATGACGCACACAGTTTACGGTACTGGAAGGGCGAGTAATACGGATGTGCGTACCTACGTGCGTCATAGGTACATAAAAAATATTAGTTTTCTTTGTCCGCGCACTGGCAATCATGGTTATAAAATTTACCCCCAAACGGAAAAGAAAATAGAAATGCCGATTATAAACTATAATTGCAATATCACACTATATACAGAGCATTTCCTCAATCGCTATTTTCTGCGGGGAAGGAGGTCGCGGGAGGGGGGAGGGGGGCGGAGGGAGAGGGGGTTATATACACTCAGTCCGCACACACAAACCTGACGTAATGCAGTGGTTTTATTTTACTTGTACAGGCAAACAGCAGCACGTTTTGTGTGCCGAGCACGTTTGGCCCGTGTAGTGCCTTAATTATTCAAACAAAACAGTTCTAGATTTAACATAAAAATAAATAAATAAAAGCAAAAAAATACGAGCTAAAAAAGAGCCAAGTAAAACGTTTTAAGTTAATATTAACTTAATCTAAACTCTTGTAATTAACTTATAAAATGAATTATACTGTGCATGGGTTGCCCTGTATTCAACTGGAGGAAGAGGGGGGTGGGGGCGGGGGTGGGAGAGGGGGAGGGGCAGGGGGGGGGGGGGTTACTGTCTGGTAAGGAATGGCTCAGTCAGGATTACAGCTTACCTGGTACGGATATATGAGGTTGACGTAAGCAGCTGCGTGGATGACGTAATCAATATCGGTGCACAGATACGTGTAATCGTCCTCCTCCAGACCCATGTTCACCAGGCCGACATCCCCTACAACAGTGACGTCACAGATCACAGCCAACACACACACACACAAACAATGCCTTACTTCCATCCAGGAAAAACAACAGACCTCAATTCCTGTTTGCTATATACGTTCTTCCTTTATTTATTTACTTATTTATTTTATTTTATTTTTTTTTTGTCTTTTAATAAGTTGTTTAAAACGTTTAGCGGTACTATCTCCAGGTTTGCCTTAGGTCCAGAAGCCCGGATTTATAGCTGGTTCCAGAAAGCTTGTACTGTTACGTTCTTACATTCCCACTCCGAATGAACACCGTTGTTGTTCAAAAGCCAACCTCTTCGGCGGTTCGGGCTGTTGTGTATAACACCTTTTTACTCCACAGACCCAGTGGGGATTCTACGGAAACTAGCACTTATAAAAGAGAGAAGCCACTTTTGACTTATTAAATAAGTTCAACAATAAACATATATACGGCTGTTCTGTCTGTTGTGTAAAATGCCTTTTTTACTCCGCGGATCCACCGGGGATTCCGTGAAAATAATACACATTACGGGGGGAGGGGGGAACTGCATTTTAAAATATCCACCCGCGCTGTGTTTATACACAACAGATCGATCTCATCAGGGTTCAGCTGTTTTATAACTAGAGCCTCAGAGAGACTCTGGTAATTTCAGTATCTGTGATATTCGTATGTGAAGTTTTAACGAAATCAGAAAAACAGTTTTCCAGACACAGCCTTGATGACTGCGTCTCCAAGACCGTTAAGTTTAGCTGGCAAAATTATATCAAACGAGAAGTTTTACCAAATTTCAAAACACTGTGTTTTTTTTTTTTCAATTTTTCACATGAATCGGAACAAAAAAAACGACTCTGAACACCTTCCATATGTGCTACTATCCGTATCTGCAATAGTTTTGGAGGCCTAGACTGGATACGACGTCGAAAATAGGACGTTCCAATAACCGAAAAGTACTGTAATTTTGATAAATCCGAAAAAAAGAAGATACGACGCTACACACCTTCAATGTTTGCTCTTTCCTTGTGTAAAATTTCAATATACGTTCTGACCGTATCCGAAAGGAAAAAGCTAACGGACAATACTTTCGAGGATATAGCCCGAACACGAGGGCACACGAAAGGGGACAGACAGACGGACGGACGAAGACAGACAGACAGACAGACAGACTGGCAAGCTGAAACCTATGTCCTCTCATTACACAGGGTATAATGACGAACGAACCCACAACGTTTGCTAAGTGCACATGCACTAATGAAGCCATCTCTTTCTTACACTAAAATTACTAATATTTTAATATGTTTATTTCTTCTTTTTTTCTCAAGAATAAAACTGATCAGTTAAAAATTTTCTACGGGTTCAGCCCTATACCTTGCACAAGCACTCCACCCGCTCCTGTCCCACGCCACAAACCCTCCACTCGCCCCTTCCCCACGCCACAAGCCCTCCACCCACCCCTTCCCCACGCCACAAGCCCTCCACCCACCCCTGTCCCGCGCCACAAGCCCTCCACCCACCCCTGTCCCACGCCACAAGCCCCAAACCCGCCTCTGCCCCACGCCACACGCCCCAAACCCGCCCCTGTCCCACGCCACACGCCCCAAACCCGCCCCTGTCCCACGCCACAAGCCCTAAACCCGCCCCTGTCCCACGCCACAAGCCCCAAACCCGCCCCTGTCCCACGCAACAAGCCCCAAACCCGCCCCTGCCCCACGCCACACGCCCCAAACCCGCCCCTGTCCCACGCCACAAGCCCCAAACCTGCCACTGCCCCACGCCACACGCCCCAAACCCGCCCCTGTCCCACGCCACAAGCCCAAAACCCGCCCCTGCCCCACGCCCCAAACCCGCCCCTGCCCCACGCCACACGGCCCAAACCCGCCCCTGTCCCACGCCACACGCTCCAAACCCGCCGCTGTCCCACGCCACAAACCTTCCACCCACCGCTGTACCATGCTACAAGCCCTCCCCGGCCAGGATACCGTACCTTTGACAGCGGTGACGCGGCTGTGGAACAAGCCCTCCACCCGCGCCTGTTCCGCGCTGGCGCTCTCGCCCTCCCCGCCCAGGATACCGTACCTTTGACAGCAGTGACGCGGCTGTGGAACAAGCCCTCCACCCGCGCCTGTTCCGCGCTGGCACTCCTGCCCTCCCCCGGTCAGCATACCGTACCTTTGACAGCAGTGACGCGGCTGTGGAACAAGCCCTCCACCCGCGCCTGTTCCGCGCTGGCGCTCTCGCCCTCCCCCGCCAGGATGCCGTACAGCTGCAGGCTCTTCTTTATACGACTGATCGCCTTCTGATCGGGCTGCTCTCGCACCAAACAGTACACGTGTGTCTGAAATGTTTGCCGTATTTATTCATTTTATACTACTACTACTACTACTACTACTACTACTACTACTACTACTACTACTACTACTACTACTATTATTATTATTATTATTATTATTATTATTATTATTGTTATTATCAGTGTTTTTTTTTTTATATTATAAACCAACATGGAGCGCCAGGACGCCACCCCCATTTCCGCCATCTCATTATGACGTCACTGACCTCTGTTTGGAGGAGCAGGTCACGGAGCAGGAAGGAGCCCAGGAATCCTGTAGCCCCTGTCAGTAGGACACGAGCCGTCCGCCACCTGTCCGTGTACTGCATCGATCGCCAGAACGCCCGCAGCTGTATGTCCATGCTGTGACGTAAGCAAAACGTCCCCATATCAAGTCACAGAACAAAGTCAATTAAAAATTTCAACTTTTTGTCAATTGTTAAGACGTCTAAGCTGTTTGGCTGAGTTGTGACGCAAACAAAATAATCCAATCACTGTAAGCAGTCAAGAGGTCGAAAATGGAGGAGTAAAACGTGGTCAAGGTCACGGCCATGATCACCAGCACGCACCATTCACGTCGATAACGCCGTCAAGGTCACGGGCACTGACCTGGTCACTATCCCGCCCCACTCACGTGGAGAATGCGGTCAAGGTCACGACCATGATCACCACCACACCCCACTCACGTGGATAACACGGTCAAGGTCACGGGCAATAACCTGGTCACTATCACGCCCAACTCAAGGTCACGGGCACTAACCTGGTCATTATCATGCCCAACGCAAGGTCACGGGCACTGCCCTAGTCAGTATCACGCGCCACTCACGGGGATAATGCGGTCAAGGTCACGGGCACTGGGCTGATCACCACCACGCCCCACTCACGCGGATAAAGGGGTCAAGGTCACGGCTACTGACCTGAGAACGACCTGATCATGACTGTCCACCTCCTTCAACAGATCCACCCCCGCCACGGGTAGATCCTCGGCCTGCTCGCTTCCTGCCAATGATAGCAGAAACAGAACATGTCTTTTATTTCATTTTTATTTATTTAAGTTTTGTCTATTTTATTGCTTTATTGATGTTTTTTTTTAATTTTGTATCATATTTATTATTAGTATTTTTCTTTAAATGTCCAATCAATATTTTTAATATTTTATTACTGTTATTATTATTATTATTATTATTATTATTATTATTATTATTATTATTATTATTATTATTATTTTATGTTGAGCGGTAATTATTTATATATGTATATAATTATGGCTGTAATTTCCATTTAAAAATAAATATCGAACATTTCTCTATCCTTTTTTTGTGTGTGTTTTCAACGTCTACAAATCGAAATTGGTAAAAGGTCACAGGGACAGACACGCACCCTCACATACACTCCACGCACTCGCACATAAACACACCTTTGAGCTGACTATCGATGCATTTGGCCATCAGTGACACCGTCGAGTGAATGAACAGATGCCTGACACTAACACACACCCTCACACACCCTCACCCTCACACCCACACATATACAGGTATGTCGGGAAACAAACGACGAATCGCGATTTCTTCTCCAACTCGCGAAATGTACGCCAAAAATCTAACTTCGTTATTAGGGACTTTTCAGACATAAGTTGTATATGAAAATCTCGGTAGATTTTTTTTACATTCAATTCCGAAAGCGAAAATATATAAAAGACAACAGATTAAGAGAAATTTAACAAAGCATGAACCCTGCGAAACAGAATATTTTGTTTACATAATTTGCATATTTTACACCATTTTTTGATATCTGCAACTATAAGTTTGATGTGAATCGAGACTGTGTAAAAAATGTAAACAAACCGATTTTGTTTATAAACAAAGGCCACGTGCTTTCTGTAAAAGAGTATTAGGGAAACACTAAATAAAAGCCAAACAAGCGTAGAGTTTGTTTTCTTTTATTTACACCTTTTATTTTATTTATTACATAATCCCAATGTAATATTTATTTTCTTTCATTTCTATACATAAACTATTTAACATTAATTGAAGATTTACAAAATATTGAAGAGCAGCACAAAAGATATTAAAACAGATGAATGTTTAAAAACATAGATTTATATTATACAGATGAATTGTTTAAAAACAAAATACAGATTTATACAGATGAATGTTTAAAACCAAAACTCTTTTAAAATATAACCAAAATACAGGAAAAATAATACAACAAAATCCTTCACTGATATAACCGTCTTGTGTAAATAACCAACTCTATCTGATTTTCAAGCTCAGTGTTATGTACACTACTTAAAATTTAATGATAGGCCGAAAAAAACGTGAGGCAATGAGATATAAACCACATAAAAGCTTCCTAAAGAAAACAAAATACACAGCAGAAACTTTCAAACTAACTTGCGAAATGTACGTACACAACCATGCACAAAATTTGCAAGTTTAGAGACCATGCAACACAACTTGGGTGTACTACCCCTCTCGTGACGTTCATAAAGTTAATGTCGGTGACTTCGTATGAGAAAAATTAACTGAAAATAACACAATTAAAACTTTCAAACTGACATGCGAAATGTACGTACAAAATCATGCGAAATGTGCGAACACCAAAATTTTTTAATCACGGAAACATCGGCAAATTTTCCAAGTTTTGAGACAATGTCACGTTTGCGCGTACGCCCTTCTCGCGACGTTCATAAATTTAAAGTCGGTCACTTCGTATAAGAACAGTGAACTGCAAATAACAGGTAAAACTGACAAGCGAAATGCACGTTTATACACAATCATGCGAAATGAACGTATAACAACCATGCATGTGACACGGTCTCAAACTTTTGACAATTTTGCCGATGTTTCTGTAAATAAGCACATTTTGGTGTTCGCACATTTTGCATGGTTGTGTACGTACTAAAGTAGGTGACTTAGTATGAGAAAAGTGAACTGCAAATAACACAATTAAAACTTTCAAACTGACATGCGAAATGTACGCACACAACCATGCGAAATGTGCGAACACCGAAATTTTCTTAATCACGGCAATATCGGCAAAATTTCCAAGTTTTGAGGCTCTGTCACATACCTTTTGCTCGTACTACCCAATCTCGTAACGTTCATAAACTTTGAAATTGGTCACTCCGAACAGAGAACTTTCGAACTGACAAACGAAATGTACGCTCATACACAACCATGCGAAATGTAATGCAACCACGCGAAATCTGCGACGCAAGTATTTATTTTTTTTAAATACATAGGCAAACTTGGCAGCTTTTGTCACCTGTCACATGAAACTTATCCGTACTACCCATCACCGCCACTTTCATAAATTTACAGACTGTCACTTTATACAAGAAAAATCAAATGCAAATAACACACTGAAACTTGATACGCGAACGCACATAACCATGCGAAATGTACGAAACAAAAACACTTCTTAATACCTCGGCAAATTTGGCAGGTTTTGAGACCCCGTTACATGAAAATTGCCCGTACTACCCAGAACCGTGACGTTCATAAATTAAAAGTCGGTCACTTCGTATAAGAACAGTGAACTGCATGGAAAAAATGATACAAAAAAAAAAAAAAAATTCCCCACACTTGTGTAAACCAAAACAGAATCCCACGAACATGACATCACCGCGAAATGTCCCCAAAACAGTTTATTTTTTTAACGGATTTGAAGCTTCATCCGCCTTTTTATTTTTCTTGTGAAAATTTGAAAGGTATGCCCGCAACTGAACTTTGTCCCTGTGTCCTAAAATATCACATGCTAAATGTACGTCCAAAACCATGTATGTAACAGGGTTTCAAACTTCAAAAATTTTGCCGATGCTTCTATGAATTAGAACATTTTGGTGTTCGCACATTTCGCATGGTTTTGTACGTACTTAATTCGGCCACTTGGTGTGAGAAAAATGGACTGCAAATAATGCAGCTAAAGCTTTCGAATTGACAAGCGAAATTTACGTACACAATTATGCGAAATGTGCGAACACCAAAATGTTCTTACTCACAGAAACATCAGCAAAATGTGCAAGTTCTGAGACCCTGCCACATATCATTTTCTCGTACTACATCGTCTCGCAACGCTCATAAATTTAAAGTCGGCCACTTCTTATAGGAGCAGTGAAATGCAAATAACACAGCTAATACTTTCGAACTGACAAGCGAAATGCACGCACACATCTACAACCATGCGAAATGTAGTGCAACCACGCGAAATCTACGACGCAAGTATTTATTTTTTAAATACATCGGCAAAATTGGCAGCTTTTGTGACCCTGTCACATGAAACTTATCCGTACTATCCATCACCGCCACTTTCACAAATTTACAGTCTGTCACTTTATACAAGAAAAATCAAATGCAAATAACACACTGAAACCTGATACGCGAACGCACATAACCATGCGAAATGTACGAACCAAAACACTTCTTAATACCTCGGCAAATTTGGCAGGTTTTGAGACCCCGTTACATGAAAATTGCCCGTACTACCCAGACCCGTGACGTTCATAAATTAGAAGTCGGTCACTTCGATTAAGAACAGTGAACTGCATGGAAAAAAAACTGATACAAAAAAAAAAACTCCTCCCACTTGTGTAAACCAAAACAGCATCCCACAAAAATGACATCACAGCGAAATGTCCCCAAAACAGTTTATTTTTTTTTAAATGGATCTGAAGCTTCATCCGCCTTTTTATTTTTCTTGTAAAATTTTGAAAGGTATGCCCGCAACTGAACTTTGTTCCTGTGTCCTAAAATATCACATGCGAAATGTACGTCCACAACCATGTATGTAACAGGGTCTCAAACTTCGAAAATTTTGCCGATGTTTCTGTGAATTAGAACATTTTGGTGTTCGCACATTTCGCATGGTTTTGTACGTATCAAAGTCACACTTGGTGTGAGAAAAGTTGCCTGCAATTAACACAGTTAAAGCTTTCGAATTGACATGCCAAATGTACGTACACAACCATGCGAAATGTGCGAACACCAAAATGTTCTTACTCACAGAAACATCAGCAAAATTTGTAAAGTTTTGAGACCCTGCCACATATCATTTTCTCGTACTACATCATCTCGCAACGCTCATAAATTTAAAGTCGGCCACTTCTTATAGGAGCAGTGAACTGCAAATAACACAGCTAATGCTTTCGAACTGACAAGCGAAATGTACGCACACATCTACAACCATGCGAAATGCAGTGCAACCACGCGAAATCTACGACGCAAGTATTTCTTTTTTAAATACATCGGCAAACTTTGCACCTTTTGTGACCCTGTCACATGAAACTTATCCGTACTATCCATCAACGCCACTTTCATAAATTTACAGTTTGTCACTGTAAACGAGAAAAATCAAATACAAATAACACTCTGAAACCTGATACGCGACCGCACATAACCATGCGAAATGTACGAACCAAAACACTTCTTAATACCTCGGCAAATTTGGCAGGTTTTGAGACCCCGTTATATGAAAATTGCCCGTACTACTCAGACCCGTGACGTTCATAAATATGAAGTCGGTCACTTCGTATAAGAACAGTGAACTGCATGGAAAAACTGATACAAAAAAAACTCCCCCCACTTGTGTAAACCAAAACGGAATACCACAAACATGACATCACAGCGAAATGGTCCCGAAATAGCGTCTTTTTTTTAAACGGATCTGAAGCTTCATGTTACCATGAAAACACTGACATTACTAACACCATGGAAGACATCACGTTTCACCGCCAGAAAATGCAACGACAGAAACATAAGCATAAAAAACATGTTATACAATGAATAGCAACGAAGGAAGTGTATATTTATCCTTTCTACTTCGCTACCGTGCGCTTTGCGTCTTCAACATTTTTCCCTTCCCACTCGAGTTACACAGTTAGTCCCACACACGAACCCCGTGCCAAGGTAAGACTTGAACGTCACCGCACAGCCCCCCTCCCTTACTTTCATTTCTAACAAGTACGCTTTCTGACAGCGAAACTAAAAACAAATTAAAACAAATACTCGCTGGGTCAAACAGCATGATTTCATAAAGACAGGTGTCCTGACTTAATACTGGAAAACGAAAAAACCTGCCCCGTAATTTTTGAAAGCTCTTGATAAATCGACAATCCCCTACCACCAATCCCACCCACCCACCCCCAATATTAAATGAGTATGTTTGTCAATACACCTTTTCCTGTCTACCTAGCAAGTGCTTTGTTTAAACCAACCGCACGAGTTTAAGTAATAACGCCACAACCGATGGCCCCCGATGCCGACTTACAACACTACGTCCAGTGTTACCATGAAAACACTGACATTACTAACACCATGGAAGACATCACGTTTCACCGCCAGAAAATGCAACGACAGAAACATAAGCATAAAAAACATGTTATACAATGAATAGCAACGAAGGAAGTGTATATTTATCCTTTCTACTCCGCTACCGTGCGCTTTGCGTCTTCAACATTTTTCCCTTCCCACTCGAGTTACACAGTTAGTCCCACACACGACCCCGTGCCAAGGTAAGACTTGAACGTCACAGCACAGCCCCCCTCCCTTACAAATTAAAATAAATTTTGCCGATGTTTGTGAATTAGAACATTTTGGTGTTCGCACATTTCGCATGGTTTTGTACGTATCAAAGTCACACTTGGTGTGAGAAAAGTTGCCTGCAATTAACACAGTTAAAGCTTTCGAATTGACATGCCAAATGTACGTACACAACCATGCGAAATGTGCGAACACCAAAATGTTCTTACTCACAGAAACATCAGCAAAATTTGCAAGTTTTGAGACTCTGTCACATATTATTTACTCGTACTACCCAATCTCACAACGTTCATAAACTTTGAAATTGGTCACTCCGAACAGAGAACTTTCGAACTGACAGTTAAAAAGAAAACTCCCCGCACTTGTGTAAACCAAAACAGAATACCACAAACATGATATCACAGCGAAATGTCCCCAAAATATTTTCTTATTTTTTAAACGGATCTGAAGCTTCTTCCGCCTTTCTATTTCTCTTGTACAAATTTGAAAGGTATGCCCGCAACTGAACTTTGTTCCTGTGTCCTAAAATATCACTTTCCTCTGAAAGGCAGGACTTGATTTCTTTCATCGTTGGCGGCTTGTATCGGTCAATGTGGCCTTGGAAATGTTTATGCACCGCCTCTTTTTCCTCTGTTGTCCACGGCCTACTCGAACCTGTAAAATAATTTGCACAAGTGTAAAACATGTGTATCTAGCAAAATAAATTTGTGAGTTTACATTAAGTGTCGAGCATTGCAAAAGATAAGGCGAGATTATAAAATGTAAGTGCAATGAACTGTCAATTCTTGCGAAAGCACACGTTACATTCAATATAGTTTTCGCAACGCTATTAACAGAACCACGCGAAATGTACCACCTAAAATTTATGTGAACCGAATGCTTTCTGTTAAATCCTACCTTTAGTTTTCTTGGGACTCTCTGACCTGCGGCTGTGACCGGATTTCTTCCGTTTCTTTTTCATAAGTGATGATACTGAGGTGACAGGCAAAGGAATTTCATATTCCACCTCGTCTGAAAGAAAAACATAAATGAACACGTCTAAATGCAATGTTTTTGCTTATATGCAAGAGAAATTAATTATACATAGTGAAGGGTCAACAACATACAATTAAAAACAATGTTAAATATTCATCTACACTAAAATTTTCTTAGTCTCTCACTCCATGCGAAATGTGAAGTACATCTTTCTTTAATATTTTTGCTTGTATGCTTGTACCTGAACTATCGTCTGAAGCATCAGCGGTCGGTGGAGCAGGAGCGGAAGGAGCTGCTGTTTGTTGTTTTTTTGCTTTGGTACTTTTTTTCTTCTGCGCTTTCAGGAAATTGAAGATTTCTCTCACAGAACGACCCAGTAACATTTCCTCGTCTCGAACTCGATCCTCCACTTCATCTAACGTTGGAAGACTACCTCTGTGGTGTAATTCTTTCTTGAATATGGTCTTCATGAGAGCCACTTCAACTTCACTGAAGTGGGGACGAGTTGCTTGATCGCCTGTAAAAACATAAAAAAATGCCACTTTGTTATAAATAACATTGGCGGAGTTGCAGCAGTACCAAAAACCTGCGAAATTCAAAGGTCACACATTTTATTACTACTGTCTCATGTTTTGTACAGCCTTGTAAATGATAATTACATTCTGAACAATGTTTAAAAAAAAATAATAAAAAAAAAACGTTTAATGAAATAGTCATTACAAATATCACCCCTTTATCATCTTACACAACTTTACTCCTGACTGTTTACGCACAATTCAAGCGAAATCCGATTAATAGGTTTCTTACCCAGCAGTCGTTGCTCCGTCTCTCTTATGACGTCCACTTCTCCCTCTCCGTCTGATTCTTCAACATCACCTGCGAACAGCATAGACGGGTATCAAATTAACTCCCAATTACATATACACGTCATTTTCGCGCCAAACTGAACTGTGTGTTACTTCAAATCTTCTCAGCTGTAAAACATACATGGGAACGGGGTCGAAAAAAGTAGGAAAATAAACGTACTGAAACACACACATCTTAAAACATTTTTTGGGTTTTTTAACATCTCCCTGTTACAAAGTCAGCTAACTATACTTTTCAAATTTTCTTACAAATTTTGAAGTACATTTTGCACGTAAAGTGCAACATAAACCTACTTTCCGTTGGTCCACCCTGTGCAGTCACCTCGCCAATTTCCACATCCGGCAACGCTTCGTAGCCCGTTTGTTGGTATGGTTCCCTTGGCTTCCCACTGTTTATGGCAATGAGGACCTGTGCCACTTTACTCTTTTCGACAATGTCGACCGGTAATCTGTAGTAATCCCTATGAACCCTTATGTCGTGACCCATGAAATTTGCCAAAAAGTCCTGCTCTACGTGCGGCAAGTTTAACACTTGCGACATCGTTGCAAGGTGTTTTCGCATGTTTGTTGAATTAAAAATGTTCAAGTCGGTAAGGCCTGCTTCCACTGCTACCTTTTTTACCGCGACGTGCCCCTCCATCGGTGTGTTATAATTTCCGGGACGTGCAAAGACATAAACCGAGTTCTTGTGGACGTACTTTTCGCGTAGCTTCAGCAGCAGCTTGATGTTTTCGTGCATATCGTTTGTTAACAGCACCGATATTCGTCTAGAGCATTTCCCCAAGAACTCAATCCTGATCAATTTGCTTGCCAACTGCTTTTCGAATTCCTGCATTCCCGCTAGATATTCGGGATCTGGCTCTGATGAAATTTTCAGACCGTCAGTTAAATCCTTCAATAGCAACCTTTCGACCTCACCACTGCGTTTTCTGTTGAACATTATCACCTGTGCGAGGGTATACACCACGACTTCCCTATAGATGTCTTCTTTCGCCGGTTTCGTATGAAGTACCTTCATTCTGTTCGATATGTGTTGGAAAAACTTGTCAATGTCTTGAAACATTGGCAGAATTTTTCTCTTGTTAAATTTTCGTCGCTTTAGCAGGAAGTTAGCTCGTCTGGACAAACATGTGTAATAACGATCGAGCACAGAATGGAACACAGAGGCAATCTTGTTTTTCGAGTAGTCTCCATTTCGTAGGCAATGCATCTCGTATTCGGTTGCAAGGGTTCTTAGAGTTCCTCCTAATCTCATAACCGCCGATGGATGGCTGAATTCTTCTTGTGATGCTGGTCCTTCGTCCTGGGACATTTTAATAACGCTCTCCATTAGCCTGTAGTGGCCAGGGTGGACTAGGTCTTCACTGCTTACGAAAACATCGGGATATTTCTCGCGACACAGCTTAAGTAACTTTGCCAAAGCTATGACGGGTTGTGTTATCATACTTTGCGCCTTCGACATATGACCATGTTTATCGGATAAAAATTCCATCAGCTCTAGCAGCAACTTGTCGTTCTTTATGATCTCCGTCGTATGACACGGGTGCATGCGTGCCAAAGCCTTTTTAACAGATTCAGACTTGGTGTCCACTTGCATCATTTTAGCTCTTGCCTCAGGAACAAGTCGTTTTCGCGTAGTTTTTTCGGGCGTATCAATTTTCTCTCCTTTTTCCCGTCGATCTGCATTTTGCTTACATTCCCTCCTTTGATGACGTGCGAAGTTTTCTTTCGTTATCATTGCCTTGCAGTATGGACACAACAGGTACTCTTTTTCTTCAGTCGCTTTCTCCCTCTTCCTCATGGTGTTTCGGTATTTGACAATTAAGTCTTTCAACCCTTTCTTTTTGGCCTGTTTGTTGTACCAATAATCTCCCAATTTTCGAATTCTATCCCATTCCAATGCACGACAACGCTTGTCTTTGATTTCTTTTATAACTTTTATTTCGTCTTCGTTTCGATGGACGCCTGTGCAATGTTCGGCTACACGTGCAATCAATTTGTGACAGAAGAAACAACAATGCTTTTTTTTACTGGCTGGGTCCAGTCTTGGTAGATCGAAATCACTATCCGCAGTTGCTACCGTTGAAGATTCAATTGCAGTAGCTGGTTCTGTATCCGAGGTTTCGCTTCTTAAAGCTGATGGTGTTGAAACCGTTCGTTTCGCTGACTTGCGACGTGATTTCATTGGGGTCGATGTGACGGGCGTAGATTCGGATCTGTCGGTACTTGAACTAAACATCGGTCCCTCTGTTGTGTCTTTTTCTCCAACAGGCACCGATGGGTCCTCCATCTGACCGTGTTCGTCGCCTGAGATCTCGCTACTTTTCACTGATCTGCGAACCGTTGCTTTCGCCGCTTTTCCTGGAGTTGTGACAGGGGTTTCATTAGACTCACTGCTACTTGTAGTAAATGTATGTTTTTTTCCTGGTAACCTTTTCTTTTTCGCAGTGGGTACGGAGTCTGAATCACCATCATGAGCGTGGCCAGAGCTTCTGACGGACTTGGGCTGTAACTCCGACTTTGTAAGATATTTCTGTCTCCCTCTTTTGTCTTTCTCTGGCGCCGATGAGGCTTTCAATTGACTGTGTTTGCCACCTGATCTCTGGCTACTTTTCACTGCTGGTCTGCGAACTATTGCTTTTGCACCTGATCTCTGGCTACTTTTCACTGCTGGTCTGCGAACCGTTGCTTTCGCTGCCTTTCGTGGAGTTGATGTGATAGGGGCTTCATCAGACTCCTCATCACTGCTACTTGAACTAAATTTATGTTTTTTTCCTGAGAGCCTTTTCTTTTTTGGAGTGGGTACGTAGTCTGAATCATGGTCACGATCGACGGAAGAGCTTTCATCGGACTGGGGCTGTAGCCTTTTCTGTTTAGGGCGAATTCGCAGTGAGAAACTCTTTGGCTTTTCTATCTGGGCCACTGATACGGGAGAACTGTTTTCTATCTGAGCCATTGGTACGGGAGAACTTAATACCGATGAATCTGAGACGTGTTGTTCAACATTCAGTTCTAACGGAATGACCTCTCTTAGGGACACCTCGAACACCTCAGGATCACAATCTTTTCCCGCCTCTGCAATAAATATATTAACCTAAAATAGCACTGAAATTCAGACAAAGAAATCATGGCAAATGCAAAGCAAGTCATTTTTACACAAGTAGGACAAAATACTACCATACCACAGCGAATGTAACCCCCTCTCATATGTTTGCATCATGAGCTGGTTACTTCAATTTGTTAATAACATTAACTGCAAATGCTAAACCTCATATCGCACTTTTTGGTTAAAAAATAAACATTGTTGTGTATCAACATGTCGCAGTGAAACGAACCGAATTTAAAAAAAAAAAACCACAGCAGACTCCAGATTTAGGGCACCAAGTGGCGAGTGCTGAAACTGAGTTCAATCTATCTTTTTTTTTCTTTGAGAAAGGGGCGGGGTGAGGGGGGGGAGAAGGTTGCAACCCACCATAGCCCCCTAATTACACCAAGTACACATTTTTGATTCTGGTGTATCAACATATTGCAGTGAAACGAACTGAATTTTGAAAAAAAAACCACAGCAGACTCCAGATTAAGGGTACCAAGAGGTGAGCGCTGAAACTGAGTTCAATCTATTTTTTTTTCTTTGAGAAAGGGGCGGGGTGAGCGGGGGGGGGAAGGGAAAGTTGCAACCCATCGTAGCCCCCTAATTACACCAAGTACACATTTTTGATTCCGGTGTATCAACATATTGCAGTGAAACGAACTGAATTTTGAAAAAAAAAACCACAGCAGACTCCAGATTAAGGGTACCAAGAGGTGAGCGCTGAAACTGAGTTCAATCTATTTTTTTTTCTTTGAGAAAGGGGCGGGGTGAGGGGGGTGAGAGGGAAGGTTGCAACCCATCGTAGCCCCCTAATTACACCAAGTACACATTTTCGATTCTGGTGTATCAACATATTGCAGTGAAACGAACTGAATTTTGAAAAAAAAAACCACAGCAGACTCCAGATTAAGGGTACCAAGAGGTGAGCGCTGAAACTGAGTTCAATCTATTTTTTTTTCTTTGAGAAAGGGGCGGGGTGAGGGGGGGGGAGAGGGAAGGTTGCAACCCATCGTAGCCCCCTAATTACACCAAGTACACATTTTTGATTCTGGTGTATCAACATATTGCAGTGAAACGAACTGAATTTTGAAAAAAAACCACAGCAGACTCCAGATTAAGGGTACCAAGAGGTGAGCGCTGAAACTGAGTTCAATCAATTTTTTTTTCTTTGAGAAAGGGGCGGGGTGAGGGGAGGAGAGGGAAGGTTGCAACCCATCATAGCTCCCTAATTACACCAAGTACACTTTCTTCATTCTGGTGTATCGACATGTTGCAGTGAAACGAACTGAATTTTGAATAATAATAAACATAGGCATCGGAGATGCAGAGCCTTCAGCCAATAACAGCTACATCACTGTGGTCCAGTTACTCTTTTGAAATACCGCCCGGATAAAAACAACATACAAGGTGCAACGGATGAAGCGGCGGACGGGTGTTTGCACATTTACACTATATATACTTTCTTCCTGTAAAGTTTCGTGAAGCTCCGATAAATAGTTTTTGAGATATCGCCCAGACAAAAAAATTTACGGACAGACGAACGGACAGACCGATAGCAATAGCTCCCTACTAACACCAATATTACGTCCTGCGATTTTGTGAAACAAGCCGTTTGGGTGTGGGGGCGGTCTCGCCAGCAATAATGTCTTCGTTTAACGGTATTAATATTTTTCTGACCACTACACTTTACCACTGCACAAATGCTCAATACCAGCGAAATGGACATCGCATAAAAACTATTTTACTTACCACCTTTTGTTTCTTCTGTCAGCGCGCAAAACCTTTCCAAGACATGGTGCTGTTGCTCTTGCATAAGGTCCTCCTCCCTTACAGCTGTTGATGGAATAGGCCGCTGCCGAGATTTTACGGGTGCACTACAGGTCGTCAAGTGCTCTAGAAATTCAGGATCAGGTTCGGCGTCATCACGCAACATCTCAGAAAATGATAAATTTGGAAAAAAGTTTTGCTCTTGTGCTGTTGTAGCTTGTGGCTGACAAAGTTCATGGCTAGTTTGCTCCTGCCCCTCCCCCTCATCACTTGCTTTGGCCAAGACATCTGCTGAAACAAAAGAAATAAAAACAAAATGCATTTCTAAATATCTTTTCCATATAAAACACACTCAACATGCGAAACGCGATATTGCTATGTTTTAGACTTGCACTTAACCTGGATGGTTTCGCTTGCTTGACGTCCTCATCAGTTTACAACCATACCGTAAAATGTATTATATTGTATTAAAGCATACAGCTAAAAAAAAAATGAAATACGTAAAACCTACCCAAAATAGCACTTGTATCTACTGTTTGCAGTGAAGACCTGGGTTCAATGTGGGAAAAAGTTATGCCTTCAGGTTTCAGTCCTTCTACCACATCCCTCACAACACATGTCGCAATTTCCTGTCCCGCAAATACCTCCGCATCTACCCCTCCAGGCCTCTGTACCATCCTGCAAACAAGTCCGGCAGCTTCTACAACAAAACAAAATGACAGACATGAGAGTTACACAAGCAAATGGTAAATGCATTTATGTGATATACGCGAAACCAGATGCACTGCACACTTTTTTTATGTTCAACTTACTTGATAACACATCTAAAATGAGAAAGAAACAAAGCCAATAAATAACTCTGAGTTACCTTGTTGATTAAAGTGCAAGGCGAAAAGCGCTGTATTTTAATTGATAACAAAGCTAAATACGACTTACCCATTGCATTTGCAAGGTAGGTATTCCCTGGTTGGACCGTGTAAGTACCTTCCGTCTTGTGGGACAACTCAAAGATCTTGACTGGTTGAGGTACAGGTTTCACCACTCCTAAAAAAGTTAAAAGGATTTTGAATTTAAGTCATATTTTAGTTTCTTTCCGAGCATTTTTCGTGGGCGCAAACACAAAATTATTTGGAACAGCGAAATGGGCTGCAGTTGCAAACCCTAAAAACAAAAATAAGCAACACACGAGGTGACCACTTTAAACACAGCTGGGCAACAGAACATCTTATGCTTCAATAGTTAAAAAAAAATACACTTACCAAGTAATTTGCCCTCAAACGACTCTGTAGCACCCAATTTCGCATCTTCAGCCGGTTTTGTGTTACTAAAATGTGTAGCTGCCCCCTCTTTCTTTGACTTGCTAGCAAACTTTTGTAAAAGGGCACCAACGCCCGTAATAACGGTATCGCTTCCCGGACTACATTCAAAAGTGTCCCTGTCTTCTGTCTCACGCCTTCCCCTTGCTGCTACGGGAACATTTTCTGAAAATGTATCACATTCTAACTACATAAGCGAAATGAGCAGCACATCAAAGCTGGACACCCTGGATTGCATTTGTTTTGCAAACTCTAAACCACTGCGGATTCGCACGACAGAGACTGACAACTTCACGTGAAATCAAAATGCCAACTACGCTTAAAGAGACCATGTAGCGGCCAGGAATAACCTTTACATTCAATCTTCAATTCAAAGCTGTACTCACAAAACTCTTTCAATCACATTCGGAAGACCTGGAGGGCCACTACTGCTGTTGCCCTACTTGAATTTTGCACGTGACATCCTGCTAAGGCAGTGCTTAAGCAATGCCTAAGCAGGATTTCACATGCAAAATCCAAATAGGATAGCAGCAGTAATTGCCCCCCCCCCCCAGGTCTTCCGTAATCACAGCAGTGATAAGCAGTCCTTTTCGCCGACAACCATAATGCAAGAAAAAAGTTTTGAATTCTTTAAAATGCCAGCACCCGATTCCCTTGACCAAATCTGCACTACTGCTACATATGTCAGGATACTCCTTCCGACACACCTCAGCAACAATTCTTACCCTTTATAAATGCAAAAGCATCACTTACCCAGCGACTTCTCATAAGACGCCCCTTGAACAGCCGATTCCGCATTCGCTGTGTCTTTTTCGCCCTGCGATGAATGTGTGTGTGCCCCCTCTTCCCTTTTCACCGATCTCTCACAAAGCTCCTTTGACATGATATCAACGCCCGTAATGACGCAATCGCTGTCCGAACTACGTTCTTCGGATTGCGCCACCCCCTCCCCAACGGTGACCGTAACGTCTGTGTCACGGCTTCCGATTGCAGCAACGGGGACATTTTCTGAAAAAGTATAACACTGGTATTACAAACGCTAAATCACTGAATTCGTACGACAGAGACACTGACAACTTCACATCAAGTCAAAACAGCAACTAAATTTGAAAAGACCATGAAGCGCCCAGGAATAACCTTCACATTTCATCTTCAATTCAAAGCTGAACTGTACAAAACTCTTACAATCTTAGCAGTGGGCACCGATAAGCAGTCCGTTTCGCCGACAACCACAACGCACGAAAAATGTTTTGAATTCTTTGAAACGTCAGCACCTGGTTGGCTTGACCAAATCTGCACTAGTGCTACATATATCCCGATACACCTTCCGACACATCTCAGCAACAATTCTTACCCTTTATAAATGCAAAAGCATCACTTACCCAGCGACTTCTCAGACGACGCCCCTTCAACAGCCGATTCCGCATTCGCTGAGAGTTTTGTGTCTTTCTCGCCCTGCGATGAATGTGTGTTAGCCGACTCTACCCTTTTCACTGGTCTCTCACAAAGCTCTTTTGACATGGTTTTAACGCCTTGAATGACGCAATCGCTGCCCGAACTACGTTCTTCGGATTGCGCCACCCCCTCCCCAACGGTGGCCGTAACTTCTGTCTCATGGCTTTCGATCGCTGCAACGGGGATATTGTATGAAAATTCTGTGCAAGCGAAATGAACACATGTTTTAAAATTAATTTGAACTCTGTGATTTCTTCCAATGCCAATGTTTCATTCTAATGTAACAGCCGAGTCATAAACTATGACGTCCTTATTTAATCCTTGAACAATTTAAAGCTTAGCCGCACAGGACATGCATGTTCAAAATTCTGACAACAGTCCGTTTCGCTCCAGTCTTACAAGTTCCGGTTCAGGAAAATAACGAAACTGCCCTTCGGATCACACCCACAGACACACAAAAAAAAAGATGTCGAATGAAACGAGAAATACGCGTCAAGCAAAATATATGTTGTATATTCGTCCATCTGTTATTACCTGAAATCGACGCAGGGATATTTTCCGCTGCTTTCTTAATCTGGCTACAGGCTTGGTTAACATCCGAACTGTCATCACTATCTTTAACCGGTCCCCCAACAATTTCACCCACAAAATGGGTCAAGTGGCTCTGATCCCTGCGGCATAACCTCTTTGCGGCTTCTGCCCAGGCCTTGATATATCCCTTCCCGGGGTTTTTACACACCTCTTCTGCAGAAAAAAATGACGGAATACTTAATCATTCCACATTTCATTCCATACAAGTTTAGACGCACATAAATCATTCCCAAAAACCATGCGAAAACACACTGTGCGTAAAGGAAAACGATACTTTTTTATCATTCCAAGGCGTGAGCACAAAAATGACACGGACACAATGGTAATTTAAGTTTGTGTTCCACGCAAGTTACAGAGAGAACAGATACCGAAGAGAAAATTTAAAAATAGGTGTTATACGAATAAGTACAATCTCGCATATACAGTCCGTTTAGCAATGAGAACGTGCAACTGGCAATACAGGGATTCGGCACTTCATCTAAAATACTGAAAAATACAAGTCCTTTTGGGTCTGATGCTTCCAGTTAGATAATCGAACCTGCAAACTAATGAAGCATTAGCATGCAAAACTCAACGGAAACGGGGATTTGCAAACCATAAAACGACAAAACAGACATTTAACCCAATCACCGGGAAGGAAAAAAATCGAACAAGTATAATCTCGCATATACAGTTCGTTTAGCAATGAGAACGTGCAACTGGCAATACAGGGATTCAGCATTTCATCTAAGATACTGAAAAATACAAGTCCTTTTGAGTCTGATGCTTCCGGCTAGATAATCGAACCTGCAAACTTATGAAGCACTATCATGCAAAACGGAGATTTGCAAACCGACATTTAACCCAATCACAGGGAAGGAAAAAATCTGTCATTTCTTAATAACATATTACCAATTCCCACAGCCATAGGAAACGGTTTGAGCTTCCTGGGATCGGAAACTTTCTCCGGACTAAAAATGAAAGAATGTTTTGAAATCATGGATCACTCTCAGCTGCTGTAAGGACGTCACTTCTGTCCTTGTCAAGTTTTTTTTTCAGTTATTACAGGAGCAAAAAAAAAAATGTTACGATACACTGGTCTTTCAACTCTACAAAAGTATAATTTCTGCGAATAGGACGTCATCATTCCACAAGAACACGCAAAAACAAAAGGGAATCTAAATCAAACTGGTTGTACAGGACGTCCACGACCTGGAAAGGAAAGCAATAGAAAAAAAGTTTAAGAACTTACGCAAAGTCAAAACCGCAAAACGAGACTTCTATACTTCCGTCAGGGTCCCGGCCTTCCACATGTGCAGGCCACCACTTCCTTCTATAGATGTGAAGCACAACGTCACCTGTTCTGTAGCGCTGCAGATCAACGAACTGTTCTTGGACCTTGGTCTTTTTAATCCACCCTTTTTTCCGCGGCATCTGTGAAAGCAATAAGAGAATGATCATTAGCTGAATATATTGGGAATTTGAAATAACGACAACACAATCCATAAATCTTAGCGAAACTAACCGACAAGTGACCGGATACATTTGGTGTAGCATTGTGATTTTCTTTTTCTTTCTTTTTTTTTTTTTTACTGCTATGGCCATATCGGGGCCCCCTGCCACATTATTCTGATATGGGGCATTCAAAATCTCTCTAACCGTGGAGTCCCTCACGGAGTAGCAAGAAGGAATCTCAATCTTAGGTATGACCCGACAGCATGAGCTATAACTGCGCGAAATTGACCTATTTTTTTTTACATTCTAAGAGATCATCCATGCCGTTTTTTCTTCTATCATTACATCCTAATCCCACCTGAATTCAGCCGAAACGCAAAAGTTTTTCCGAAAAAGTCTAAGTGCGTATTGGCTTATTCTTTTAAGCGTTCAAGGTGGAGGGGGAGACAAAGCATCCGGACTGCGTTCAGGGTAGGGGGTTTAAAATTGGCAAAAGTCTGTGTACGTATTAACAGGGCTGGAAATTGACGGGGATCAGAGACCCTCCTTTTTGGCTACCCAGAGTCCGACTCAGCCGCAAAAAATCAGGTCTTCTTGCGCCCTATGTTATCTTAACACGGTTCGGATCCTCCCTAAATAGCTTTGGACCCTTTTTCAAAGTCCTAGGTCCCAAGGACCCGGACCAAAAGAAGCTAGTTTCCAGCAGTGGCCACTTACAAAAAATTGTAAACCAAGAAATCCAAGAAAAGACAACATCGACAGCATTTTCAAGCGAAACTGAGCAACAATTTTCTGAGCGAACATTTCTAGACACATAAATCCGTAAAATAAAAAGATATGTTAGCTCAGAATGTGCCGTCCTCACAATCAAGCCTGTATTTTTACAGCAGTATCTTACACAAAAAAGTGCCACAAAACACACCAAACACGCTAAAACAACATTTTCTCGTGATTCACAAAATCACCGCGCTTTTAACATTTGTGTATTTACCTTTCAGGTGTATCCTTATTAACTTTGTATCCACTTTTAATTTTTCAAAAATTATCCACATGTAACCTGGAAGCTTTCTGCATTGAAAGTGACGCCACCAAGAACAAAGCCGCGCGCATACACCTCGTGACAGGTTAATTTGCATACTGAGTAAAAAAAAACATTCAACTTCATGTACACAGTGTAGTGTTTCGCAGATAATTTCATTCCAAACCTTACAATATTTTTTATAAACTAACACAAACTAAAAAATATCACCAAACAAGCATTTTAATGGCAGAAAAACCTTGACAAAATAACGGATTATTTCGCGCGCAAACAGTAACAAGGCAAGTCAATCATAAAAGTAGTGCACACACAATTAAAACAGCGCTCAATAATATACAGTCAGCCTGTCATGAGCGTGGGAACCTCGAGCTTTTAGCCCGTTCAAAGATCAAAGCAAATCTACTGCGAAA